>JANQAP020000144.1:185079-197421 GCA_026874005.2 Erythroxylum coriaceum
ATAAAGGAAATCATGATGAGATCATGATAATGAGATTTCTATCATATGCAATTATATTAGTATCTAAATAATCCCTAGTCATAGGATTAATAAGACAGGACATTATTAACCCAGACAGGCTAATACCTGTTACATTCCTTGATTTGATCAAGCAGTATATCTCACAAACTATAAGCATGAGTTGTTTAGAGTTAACATGTGGATGCTTACTAAAAGTAGTAAGTATATTAGATGACATGCTATGAGATTATCATATAGATGATCTATCGAATGTCAATGATTAATCTCATCATATCAATGGTGCAAATATCCTTAGACTTGAGGTACTCAAGGATATCTTGGATATTAATCCTGTGCTTTGACGTCATTTCTTGTTACCTCATGACAAGGTCGCTCTTAGGGTGGTGAATGGGCACAGTTATTGGTATTTGAAAGTAATTAGGTAGCCAATAAAGGATTCACCACTCCTAATAGAAGGACTTGGTACCTACGGCCTCTTGTCGGGGTCATTATTGGGGAGTCTCTAGCTAGAGCAATTATGTATCATGAATAGAATCTTCAATGACATATAAGAGTAATGAGATCCTAGGACAAGAACTAACATCACTTGGACTAGATGTGGTGTAGTCAGTCTAGTGGGAATTGACACATAGCCCATACTCTAAACCAAGTGGGGTATAGTATGGTGAAAGGACAAATTGCACGGTAATTGTCTATGGAAAGGTTCATAAGTTAGATAATTAACTATCGAAGAATTCGTGTGTTAATCTACTTATATTCTGAAGAATTGGCATCATGAAACCCTTCATGATTTGATTGAATTAATATTTAATTCAAGTGCCTAAAATAACCGGGAACCTAAAGGTCACACGCATAAAAGATCGGATAAAAAACATAGTGTGTATGGCCATATTGAAGCAGGCCGTGATCATGACTCATAGGCCACGATGGTGGCCAAAAGCGAGCCAGGCCATGATTGTGACAAAGGGCACGAATAGGTACATAAGTGAGTTCTTCACTTAGGTATACCAGGTTTTATCACTTCTTATACACTCAAGTGAGAGGATAGGGGCTATAGAAGAGTTCTAGAGTGAGAGAAAGGAATCAAGAGTCTTGTTCTTGTAATTTATGCAAGAGTTGTATGAATTAAAGTGCATGTAACAAGATTCGTGATCTATCTTTTCATATTGAGCATCTACTAGAACTCATCTAGTTTGGTGCTCAAATCACCCTTATACATCGTTTCTTCATCTTCTTTGCGTGTTCTTGAGTTATCAAGGAAGGGTTTGGTGTCTGCAATAACCCAAACAAGGAGAAGAAATAAGAAAGGAGGAGAAATATAAGGTAAAAAAATTTTATATTTCATGCTCTTTACATATCCATGCATGCATATTAGATTCTATAATTTTCGGGTTATCATGGTGTCAGAATCTTAATTCTGACACTTCCGCTGCATATGCATGCATATGATGCATACATCCATAGCAAACCCAACAATAGATATATATGTTGGATGCATGATAAATTATATGTTTTATATGTTCGTTATTTTACATGCAATTTATGATTGATGAGACAAATAAAATTGAAATCCCTCAATAAAATATTAAGTACACGTTAAGAACATGATTATTGCCTTCTATTGTTATAAGAATAAACTAGAGTTCTATTTATAGTAGGCTTGTTGAGCAAACTCAAGGCTATTTTAACCCGAACATGTTTAGTCTTATAACAATGGGTTTTACTTAACTAAAATTTGTGTGATTTAGATGAACAAACTCATGATCACATGAATTTAAAGGCAAGGTTGGAATAACATATATGATATGTTCTGGCAAGAGTTGTCAACTAACGGATCTAGGAGTCACATGAGATTTGATTGATAAAGTTATTATCTACCTATTTTATGTTTAGTTAGTTTATTGACCAAACTCAAATTCAATTAAATTTGAATGGGATCCTAGCCCACTAGAAAAATTAAAATAATCTTTCCGAATAGTAGTGAGGGTAACCAAATACATGATTAAAGTTCTAATCTCATTTGGTAGTCACGACATATAATTAATTACTTATTTTTCTTACTTTTACATTTTGTTCTGAGTGGCATTTATTTTTTAATTTTTTTAGTGTAGTTGATACTAAGTAAATTATGTTTGAGAAGAGTTCTCAAAAGTTAGAAAAGAAAATTGTACGTCCATTATGTAAATTTGTTACAATCCTTGTTAAGGATATGGAGTTAAAGTTTTAGAGATATGTCAAAATCATATAGATGACAAAATGCATTGACATTTGGAGTTGACAATGTCTCATAAACTTTGATGACAACATGTAAGATGTATGTCAACACCATGATAATACGATGCAGGAGGTTGCATAAAATAGAGTTGAAAGGTGTAGTATCTTATTGGAATTGTTCCACTTAATTTAGGCTACTAAAAGCATAATTGTGGACTACAATTAAAGGCTTTGCTATAATATGATAATAGTTTTCATAAGAAGAAAATGATTGCATGATTTTTATTGCCTATACGTGATATGATAGAGATCATGTGTATTTCTATTTCATGCTTTTGAGTATTTGATACTGAATTTATATTCAACATTGTTGTAATGTTCAAAGCATGATAAGAAATAGATTGTCAAGTAAAAGTAGATGATCCAATTTTATAGTTTCTATGTGTTGGGTTAAAGGAGACTTATGCTTAACATAAGTGGCAAGAATACAAAGTCGGATAACGGAGACTATCATTTTATGCCATGTTAGTTAAATCATCATAACGAGAATCATAAAGTTACATCCAAGGATATGTGTATCCTTTTGATTATGAATCATATGGAACTTGTGAAACTTGTAAAGTTGAAGAATAACCAAATCAACCTTTGGTGAAAGGATGATAATGGTATTGAAATGTTAACTTCACACATGTGATGTATTGGATGGAATAATAATTCATATAAGGATGATACTTATATTCTCTTAGATTACTAATTACTTTATATGATATAGTCATATGAATTAAATGAAATAATGATTTAAAATTTAAAAATTCAAATTCTTTAAATCTAAGTAAAAAATTAGGCATTAAAAATGCTGAAGCACTTAGATGAATTCATTGTGGTGAGTTTTAAATTTCAGTTATCTATAGAGAATCAGACTATCTAGTGAATACCTTCATTACTGAATTCATAAGAGTATGCATTTATATAAGGAGGAAACTACAATATGAGATATTGTAAGATGCAATATTATTTCTTCTATCACAATGCCTAGTACAATGACTTACCTTTAATAGTTTCCATTGAATCAATTAGTAAGATATTTTCTCTATTGAACAGCAATCATAAGCGATAAATGAAAGTAAATTGTATTGTGCAAGTTTACAGAGTTTTGCTAGATTATCATAAAAGAAAGAACTTGTGATAAAAAATGCAGCCTAATAAGTTTTTTTACTTTTAATTCATTCTTTACTTATTAATAATATTTTTTTCATAACTATTAATTTAAAATACATAAGAGTTGGTAGAGATTATTCGGTGAAAAAGCTCCAACATTGAGAAAACTTACTATTATTAGATTACTTAGCTAAACAGCTTCTACATCAGGTTGTAAATGTAATTAGAGTGTATTTATACAAAGAAACAAAATTATTTGGAATATCAAAGACTTAATGACCTTATTTACCTTACTTATAATTTGATAATGAAAAACATGTATTTTATAATTTTGTTTTTATTTCGTTAATTTTATTTTTATTTTTATTTTTAACTTTATAATTTCTCCATTATGTATTCAAAACGTTTAGTAAGAAGAGAACGTATGATCAAGTTGATATTAATTGTATTGAACATACTGCTTTTTGGATCAAAAAAGAAGAATCGTTGCCTGATCTTGATTATAATGAGCTTCAAAAGGCGACTTATGAAGAAAATGTATTTGTCACAATGAATGAATTAAGAACATATCAGTTCTTATCTTATTTTGATCATATTAAAGTTAAAAGTATAATGTATTAAAAATTTACAATTGAGAATAATTTCATATATTACTAATTTGTAATTTATTTGAATGCAGTAGAAGAAGTTGATGCAAATACTTTCGATGAAAACCTAGTTTATAAGTCTTTATATAGCATTGAAAATTTTGGAACTTTTGACAATAATAAGTCACAACCTCTTTCAGAAGTACAATTTTGATTTTTATTATTATTTTAAGTTTTATATTAGACTCAGATTTATTTATTATTAGTTAATTATATAATAATAAACATTGGTGTATTTTTTATTTCAATAAAATATGTTATTTTTACTTACTCTTATAATTTTTACTTCTTATTTATTATATACCGATGTTATAGTAGTTTAACACCAGTTGAACCTTTAAACCTCAAACCTTTCCTTTGACCGATTCGATGTCTGGTCCTATTTTTAAAACATTGGTTTTGTATTTCTTAATAACGAGATACCTACTTAAATCCTTTTGTTTTAACTATAAGCTTTACAATAGTTTACAATAGTGGGGAAACTGTTGAATTTTTCTTTTTGGTTCACAATCTTTTTTTGTTCTCTCTATAATGAATAATGTGTTGCCATAGTTACCTTTCCTTTCAATCCTCATTTGATCCAAAAGGACCTGTTGAACAATAAAGCTTTGATCTTTATATGGTATGTGATTGTTTAAGAGGTGTGCATAGCAAAAGTAGTATATCCTCTGTATGAATATGTTAAATTTGGTAAAGAAGTAGTTAAAGAGACTAAGAGAGGAAAAAAGACAATGAATTCAGGGAATTAACAAAGGTTCATGAACTAGTAGGTGTTTTTTGTGGGAGTTATTAGATTTTAAATTTCAAGGGTAGTGTTTGTTTCTTGAGAATATGGAGATAAGCATGGACTTTCTTGGAAAAGGGTTAGAGATAGACAGGGTATGGAACAAATTATGTGATTTTGACTTAAGCAAATATTCAAAATCCTTTTTAAATTAAAAAAGAGTATTAGCCATAAAAGCAACATATTTCACCATCGCATGTTATCTTCAAAATGATGTCATATTTTCCCATTAGGATTCTATTAAGGTCTTGTCCAAATTTCTGAATTATAGTTATAATTCAAGATCGTCAATATAATTTATTGTAATTGTAATTGTAATTGTATCATTTATAATTACATCCCCATTTCTATAATCACCATAATAATTCCTAACTTATGATCAGCAATTTAATCTTTATTTTTACTTTTGGAAGAGCTCATAAAAGCAAATGGCACAAATAAAGGATGTTTATGATAAACTTTTGTTTTTTCAATTTGGTCTTAAAAGTTCTTAATTTTGCTATATAAACAAAACTTAGTTATCTAATTAATGGTGCATCAAACACCTTATATTAGTGTGATAATTTTTACTGTTGTTTATGACTGACTTGTGATTATTTATAAACCTTCTTTAGATTTATTTCTTTGGGAAAATTGACGTGATTGATGTTCTCTTTAAAGAGCCAAGAAATATGCCTAGGTTAAGAATTCGAATTCATTAACATGAAATTTATTATCTTGTATAATATTTTCTATTCATTTTTTACGTTATCAATGTAATTACATTTAGTGATGGAAGCTTTAAACAATATGAATGATTCTAATGATTGCGTGGAAATAAATGAAAAGGATGGGATATGGAATGATACCATAAAGATGCATTTAATTTCATTAATGATTAAAAAAGTAAAAAAGTGAAAAAGGAAAATCCAACAATTACTACTATTTCCAAATCTAGTTGGGAGAATATTATGACAGGTCTTTAAACAAAATTCAATAAAGAGTATACTGTTGTTCAATTAAAGAATAAGTATAATGTATTAAGGGTTAGATTGAAGAATTTCAAGAACTTACTCAAA
Organism: Erythroxylum coriaceum; assembly: GCA_026874005.2. Lineage (NCBI taxonomy): Eukaryota > Viridiplantae > Streptophyta > Magnoliopsida > Malpighiales > Erythroxylaceae > Erythroxylum > Erythroxylum coriaceum. Next base: position 190,962 of record JANQAP020000144.1, read on the forward strand.
GAAATAAGAATTCATTACAACTCCTTCACTATTGAAGTTAATGCTATAAATGAATGTTAGGAAAATTTATTTAAGGTAAAATATGTCTTTGTTTATTAATATATCATATTATATAATTTTTGTTCTCATGTTTCCTTTTTATCATTGTCAATACATAAAATAACTCACAAATTTAAGAAAAAGGGATGCAAGGAGTTCTCAAACTCTTGTCATATTTTTTTAAGATACTACTTTGACTGGTTTGCTTGCACTTCCATTAACTAAATCTTTATCAAATAATACAGAAGATGAACATATAACTGATGTTGATGAAGATTGCTCATATGATAAAAAAGAAGATCAAGTTACAACTTCTCCTTCTAAGAAAAAAAATCTCCAAAGAATAAGAAGACAAAGAAGGCACAATATTTTAAAAGAGGTATTGATTGTAATTGGTAAGAAACTAAAAAGAAAGAATGATTTACTTGAGAAAAACTAACAACAACATCATTTGCTATAAAGAATGGATCTAGAGCTTCATCAATTAATCAAGAGACTAATGTAATAATGAAACGTTTGAATTTCATAAATGAATTGGGTGTTAAGGGTGTGCAATATAGAAAATTTGTGAAGGCTTTATATGATTCTCAACTTTATAGGGAGATTTTTGTAAAGATGGTAGATGTAAGAAAGTTGGATTGGATTATGTCGCTTTAGTTATTTTTAATGTTATTGCATATCAAATTCTTATTGATTTGACACTTTTATATTAAAAAGTATTCTATAGTTGAACATTTTAAGTTTATCTTTTGTAGAATATTTGATATAAACCTTTTGGCTGAATGTTTTTATTAATTATTTAATACTTGTATTGTAGATACATGAATTCCTTATCAGATTTCGAATTATATTCTGATGATGAACTGATGAAGGTAGTTACTGTTTCTCTAGCTAGGGAAGAAAACAAATATTTTCATTTACAAAAGCAAGAATATAGAACTTTTGGTTTATTAGGTCATGATTGGATATTAGATCTTTTGAATGGGATCTTAAACAGATTTATGAGAACTTAAGAATGAGCAAGACAATATGTAATGAGTTGAAGAGTTTAGAAGGCTTAAAATTAACAAGTCATTTAATTGTGGAGAAACAAGTAACAATTTTATTAATGACTATAGGGCATAATAAGACAACAAGAGTCAATGTAGAACACTTCTAACACTTGACTTGGATAATTTTGAAGTACTTTCGTAAAGCATTATATGCAATCCACCATCCTTTACTAATGTACCTCCTGAGATTCAACATAATTCAAAATTCTTTCCATATTTTCAAGAACATTCATATATTTAATTACTAGTTTCATTATGATCTTATGATTAATAATTATTTTAATTGTGTACTTTTATTTTTTAGGACTGTATAGGAGCAATAGATGATACATATATTAATGCACATGTTCCAATCGATGAATACAATATAGGTGTAAAAAAATTGATCCAACCCAAAATATTCTATGTTGTTGCTCATTTGACATGTGTTTCACATATGTAATAGCTGGATAGAAAAGTACTGCAAATTATTGTTGAGTTTTTTTAGAAACAGTGACAAAACAAGTGAACCAATTTCCTATGCCTCCACAATGTATTATATTACATTATTTTAAATGAATTAGTAATTACGATTAATTTTTAATAATTTTTTGTTAATATTTTTTCTTTATATGTTAGTTATGTTCTATTTGATTGATTCGAGCTACACCAATATACTTGGATTTCTTTCATTATATTGAAGTGAAAAATATTATTTGTGAGATTATAAAAGAAGAGAAAGATCTTTATGTTTATAAGAATTGTTTAACTGCATGCATTCTTTATTAAGAAATATTATTGAAAGATGTTTTGACATTCTAAAAGCAAGATTCTCTATACTTTCAAACAAACCAAGTTATAATATGACAAAACAAAAATACATCGTTATTGTTTATTGTGTTATATACAATTACATTAGGATGCATGAACAAAACGTTGAATTATTTGACGGTTGTATTAAAATGAAGAGCAAATTAGGGAAGGTGAAAATGAATATGCAAGTCTAAAGTGGAGGATAATATCACTCTAGCACAATTTTGAAATATATCTTAAATGCGAGATGAAATTGTTAGACAAATATGAAATGATTATATTAATTATAATTTATTTATGTTTCCTTTTGTAAATGATAGCACTATTATGTTTTAAAAATTATAATATAATGAATATCTTTTATTAATTAGAATGAATTAATGTAATTTTATAGTTTATAAAATTTTGTTATATACAATTGATTTGCAACTTTCTTTAAATATATAAATACTCATACATTTTATTTTAACCATAATAAGAAATAATTAGTTAAGAATAAAATTTGATATATTAAAATAATTAAATTATTTTTAACATCTAACAATATAATTAAAAAATAAAAACAAGATGACAAAACCAAACATCCTTTTGTTTTTTAATTTTTTATTACAAATATCAACTAAACATTTTTTGTTTTGAATTTTTTATTATAAATCTCAACCAAACATATTTGAAGTAAAAATAAAACAAAAATCAAAAACTAAAAATTAAAAAATTAAAGTAGAACCAAACAAACACTTACCTTACTAGTTAGCTAACAATGACACTTTTTTTTGTATAAATTATCTTACTTTAAACAAAAGAATACAGAAAACACAGTGCCAAATTTGGAACAAACCAAAAATTACAAGCATTTCTCGTATCTTACTCGTAAAATTTAAGAGTTACGTGACAAAAGAATTCCAACGTACATTGCCCAAATCCCTGTTCATTAATTATTCGATTGAGCAAGAATGAGATACTGATTAATCTCATCCTGCATAATGTCAGACAAAAGGGGCTTGGACTTATTTGCATACATTTTCTCCTCAACCTCGCCAAAAACATGACAAGAGCAAATAGGTGTTTTGACAATGACCATCGTCATTTCTCCTATATCTACCACATCTGCTGTTGCTGTTGGCGGGGTTTTTACCATCTACCTACCCTATAAGCTCAACAGTTACCGACCCAGCATTATTACTGCTTTGCCTGCAAAAGACAAAATTTGATCAAGTGAATATTCCAAATTTTCATTAAAAATCCTAAGTTTAGTGGGCATGGGTCTACTGATTCATAGTACAACGTTAAAGAAATGTAGTCTAGACGCCATAAAATGACTACACGCCATATCTGCATCAATGACAAATACAGCTCATACTTTCACCTAACCAAGTGAATTTCAATTAATATGCCAAGAACAATGAGGTGAACCTGTCGTATGGCCTACTATGTCGTTTTTTATCCGAAAATTACATGGAGGAAGACACATGTTCATTTCGTTAGGTTGCTTTAAGGGAAGTAGTGTTTTCCAAATGTCATTTTTAGCGAACACACTGAAAATTCATGAAAAGGCTTGCATTTGTCTGATTTTTAGGAGTTAGGACCTAAGGGCAGACAAGCCCTTCCTTTTGCAACAACAGGAAGTATGGACGATGGTGTAATTTATTTTAAAGAGGCGAGCAAAAATTACCTGAGAATACAAGAAGGTTCCAAGGATTGCAATGGCAGCTCCAAGAGCATTGACGGGCTGGACAGGAGTTCGGAAAATAATAATGGAGGAGACTATGACTGATATACGCTTCATTGTATTTCCAATACTAAATGTCAAGGGAGAGATCTCGTCCAAGGACATGTACGACACCTGATTGTAAAGGTGATAGAAAACGCTTTGTGCAGCAACCCACCTATTATTAGCCACAAATTCATTTCCGTCGAGTGAATAACAAGAAGTAATCGAGAAAAAACAAGAAGCAACTGAGAATACAAGGATTTTAAAGACTAAAACGTTTGAAGAAAGGGAAACTTTGTTAGACCAAGCATGAATGATATTAACAAGTAAATTTTTTTTTTTTTGCTATCGAAGACCTTAATAGTTTATGCATACAGACAAAACTTGTAGAAGTTCAGAGGAAGGGAAAAAAACATTCTAATTATACCATATGAAATTTGGTCCAATTTGAGAGATGGCTGTTTGCCATCCTTCAGCCCACATCTGCGGTCCCTCCACAGCGATGGCAAAAGGCGTAAGAATTAACAGAGACAGCATAGAAAGACAAGCATAGTAGTTCATCCCGCTAACGGATTTTCCCTTCATGCCCTTCTTCGAAAATATGTTCCGGAAAACAAATGCCAAGTTGGAGATCATGGTCCCCATAAAACCTGAAACAGACATGCAACAACCATGCTTTTCATGACTGCAAAGACAATCCGTGAAGTCAATTATTGGGAAAATAATAGCCTGTAGTGCAAAAAATAAGCTGATGAGAATCCCATGTCACTTTACATGCCAGCAACTAAAGGACTAACTTGAACAGAACCATGGACCAAAGAAAAAAAAGAAAGGGTTTGACTATTAAGACTGTAAAATGAAAAGTAAATAGTAGACCTATACTAAAACCATGGCAGGAATTCCCAAAGAAGGAAAATAAAAGAAAATTACAGTTAAGTGTTCGGCCTCACATATCACATGCTTCGTCCCCAACACAACCTACTTGAGTTTTAGACAAGGAGTGATAGGTTTTTCCAAATCATAATTAACTTTCTAATTACTCACCACGGTATTCCTAAAAACTGGTCACAGAGTCAAATACTAACTCACAACAAAATACACTGCATATCATTAGTGATCAGGCAATTTGAGGTCGAACACTTACCAGTCATGTTAAAATTGAGCTCAGTAACAGCAGCAAGAGCGCAACCACCAATAATTGGAAGGAGGGACAAGTAAACAGCCAAAGGAAAGGTCTCACCCAGAAGGAATCTTGAGACCAACACACTGAAAGCAGGTTCACCACTCTTAATGATATGGGTAAATGAAACTGCAACCTTGGACATACTCACTGTTGCTGCCACATGCCCAATTGTATGTGCCACAGCAACCTTAAGAGGGGAAGTATAATCAGAATGTAAAAAATTGCAACTTGAAATTACTCTACACCTTTAGCACAGCAAAATTAGCAAGGAAAAGCTTTAAGATGTATGTCAATCTCCTATTTTTTTAGGAAATGAACCTTAATTAATTACTTTAATTTACTTTATAATTCTTGCTTCCCTTTGAAACCCACCGAGAATTGGATCGAAGCAGCATTCACTAACTTTCCCAGAAATATAATGTTCCTAAATAATAAACATCACTCTTTTGAACAATTAAGGATTCGAAAGGAAACAAAAACATCAATTTCTGAACCCTTCCTTCTCTTCTTCTATATGCAACAATCAAATAAAAGCATCATTTTTGTCATCACTCCCTTTCCTTTTCTACCAAACCAAAAGAAACCCAAAAATCAACTCACTGGAAATAAAGTCTTCCAGAACTCTAAGTCAGTCTTAGGCGCCTCTGTCATTCGCGAAGCCCAGGAAACCAGCATCATTAGAGACCCACACGCGAGAGAAAGAGTGGAAGTGAGCCATGGATAGGGGAAAGCATTCAACACCTTCTTGTTGTAGATGTTGAACACCACATTCAACGCCCACCATGTTGCAAAATAAATCCCAATCTTGACCCTCCGAGCAGCCTCTACTTTTATCTCATTTGACCCTATCGGTTGTGAACGGTCAGCTTCATACGCCTTGCATGTGATCAAGGACTTCTTAAGGGGTTTTACTATTGCAAGAGTCTCAATTGACGAGATATGTAACGGCTTTGACACTGAAATAATAGTTTTTGGGTTCTTCTGGGCCTTAGTTGAAGGCAAGAACAAAGATCTTTGTATTCCAGGTGGATTTTTTCTGCAAAAAATCCTGTCAGATCCATTGGTAGCTGGCCGAATTACAGACTGCTTGGAAGTGCAAATCATGATATTAAAAAAAAAAACGGGGGGCCGCCGCGGGTGTGTTTCAAACTCAAAATCAAAAAGAATCTGATGTGTAGACGGCAATGATGCACGAAACAATCCCAGCAAGTGAAGATCACGATAAAGAACGAAACTTTCGCAAGAAATATTTTATTGAAAATTTACCATACGACAAAAGTTAAACAAGCAAGGTATATTTTAAAAGGGTTTATAAAACTGAAACGCGATGAACAAGAAGATTTGCTTTACGGGCTGTTTGGAAACCTTCGAATTGAATTCATTAAAATGAATTCAATTACATTAATGAGATTGAATTGAATTTAATTTATACTGTTTGGAACAAATCCAAAAATATTAGAATTGAATTTAATTACACTGTTTGGAACAAATCCAATAAGATTAGAATTGAATTCAGTTATTTCATATAACACATTTACCCTTGACTAAAAAATAATGTTATTAAATAATAAACATTCACACTTACATAGAACAACTTATAAACATTAATTTCAATATAAGTAATATCATCAAAAAAGTTTATTATTAAAATGAAAAGAAATAATTGGTTGCAAATAATATCAG
>JANQAP020000144.1:231358-243819 GCA_026874005.2 Erythroxylum coriaceum
TAATTCCAAATTTACTACTTGTACTCAATCATACTAAAATTCAAGGCATAAACATGTTACAATTCACATAATGAACAATTTAAACTTTTCATACTCCGGAATAAATCAATTGAGTGCATATGCTATCTTTGTAATATATTCTAGTTCATATTTCATGTGTTTATATGCTAATGATGTGCATGTGAATGAAATGTAAATTCATGAATTCCAATGACAACTAATGCTCTAACCCTCAATATGGAAATCGGGTTACTACATTCTTTGCTGAGTTGAATTGATTTCCAAAATAAGGTGGGGTTAGAGTTGCAAGTGACGAGGTTAGTGGTTAAAGCTAGACAGTTAACACAAATGAGGTTATGCACAATTTCCATTATTATTACAAAAGGAAAGTGAGTATAGTAGGATAAAATAGAGGAAAAGAAGGCGGGAATTCAAAATGAGACCGAAAAGAAGGGAAAAGAACTAAGAAGAAGAAAACTATTGAAGGCTATTAGCAGGGCCATTCCTATCGTTTTATAGGCCCTGAGAGTTTACATGTTTGTATATTGTCGATTTATTGGGGCTTTTTTTTCACCAAAGGCCTATAAAATGATAGGCCCCAATAAATCGATAATATACAAACATGTAAACTTAAAGTTTACGTTTTAGTATGAAACATAAGTGACTCAATTTATAAGTCTACATACTCAACCAATTAAATGATCATAACATCAGTCAATACTATCTTATAAATGTTAGTAACAATAAAATCACTAAAAATAGTAACAGTAACAACAAAATAGCAATAGTAGCAATCAAACAACAATATTAGATTGCAAATACTAAGAGAATTGCACTAACAAATACACAAATGATCATGAAAAGCAATTTCTCCGTGCATTTCTAGATATAAAATCATTAATAATATTATCAAGATCAATATTGTCCAACATATCCTTCTCAATACATAACATAGCTAAACCATTCAGCCTTTCTTGTGACATTAATGACCTCAGGTAGGTTGTCAATAATTTTAACTTTGAAAAACTTCTCTCAGCTGATGCTACAATCACAGGTACAGTCAATATAATTCGATAAGCAATTGAAACTTGGATAACAATCTGCAACTTTAACAAATTCTAAAATTTTAACTGATAACGTTAACTCATTTGGAAAAATCATTTGCAACACTTTTAATTCAGAAAAAAGATCATCTAAATTTATATTTGACACATTATCATGACAAAAAGTCGTTGTAAAATTATCGCAACATTCTCTTAATTTGTTATCATCCAATGAACTCAACTTCTTTGAATCAAATAATATTCCAAAAATATTATCAAATGTCATTAATTATTCAAATTTATTCTTCAACAAAGCAGTTGTAATATCGATAACAACTAAAAAGTAATTAACTCTGAAAGAATCCTCATTTGATTATATTTCTCTATTGTGGTCAATTTCATCAAATTGTCTTTTCCTAATAATACAACGTCTAGTTGGAAATGTAGGCTTTATATTCATCTCAAGTGCAATAGTTTTGGCAATATTCATACTAAAGCCAAACCCTTCATCTCTATATTTCTCAAAAATACCATCACACCTTCTAATTGCTTTATGGTAGCATTAATGTACATAGATTTATATTGCAACTTTTTACTCATCATGTTAATAGCGAATAAAATATCATACCAAATAACCATATCAAGTAACAACTCAAAACTCTCAAGTACACTAACCAAACTTTCTACTTCACTTTTTGACTTGGCATCATCATAGGATCTAGATAATTCCATCAAAGTCAATCTTATTTGAGAAACTTGAAATATAATAACTTTAACATTTTTTATTCGACTCTCCCATCAAGTGTTAGACAATGATTTCATAGTTAAGCCTAAAACATTATTAAGCAAAACCTTCCACCTTTTACGAGAACTTGAAAATAATGCATATATGCATTGCACAGCTCCAAAAAATGAAACAGTTTTAACACAAGAATGTGCCAAAACACTAAGAGTAAGATTAAGATTATGACAAGCACATGACATATATAATGCTCTCGGATTTATTTCAAGTAATCGCTTTTGAACCCCTTGGTGTTTCCCCTTCATATTAGAAACATTATCATAACTTTGACCCCTTACATTATAAACATTAAGATCAAGAGAATTAAATGTATTCAATAATTCATTGAAAAGTCCCAATCTAGATGTGTCATCTACCTTCAAGAACTCTAAAAAGCACTCCTTTATTTTTTTTTATTTTTTTATTTGACATATTCACACATTGTATTAACAAACTCATTTGTTCTTGATGGCTCAAATCTAGGGTACAGTCAAGAATAATAGAAAAGCATTTTCGTCTCTTTAATGAACCCTATGATAGAACTTTTAACACTATGGGCTAACAGAGAAATCAACTCATTTTGAATTTTGTGACCAAGATAATGATGATGAATTTCATGATTTTGAATACATCTAACATGATCATGCATTATTACATCAAATTTAGCAATCATCTCAATCAATCCTAAAAAATTACTATTACCATCTTGGTAAAGTTTCTTAATGGTTCCTCGAAAAGCCAAATTATATTTAGCAAGATATTTCACAACAGAAAGTATTCTTATCAAAACTTGTCTCCAACGTTCATTCTCCTTTACAATTTCTTATTGCAAATCTTTATCAACTGTTTGATATTTGCTCAATCTTACTCTTAATCATTCCAAGTTCTCATATTAGTCATATGCTCAATGCAATTCTCATGTTCTTTGAGTCTCTCACTAAGATGCTTCTAATCTTTAAATCCATCATTTGCTAATGCACTTTGTTTATTATTAGATTTGAACAACCTACAACAAAAATAATATACTTTATCTATATGTTTAGAATAAACCAACTATTTTCTATCACTAATCTCTCCATTACTCAAATTTCTACAATAATAAGAATACGAAAAATGACGAGAGGTATTGTCTAAAGGAAACATAAGATTCAATTTTCTTACAGGCCCTTTTTCAACTAAAATATCCTTTACTTTATTATCAAGATTATCCCAATTTTTAGGATCATAAATATCCAATATAGGGCTTACTTGCTCATCTGCCTTTAAATTTTCTAAAGTGGATGCATTTGGTACATGATCATGCTCACTCAAATTTCTAATATCCTCATGAATATGAATCTCATCACTTAAGTTTTCTTTATATTGTTCAAACCTATCTTCACCTAATTCCTCAGGACTCTCACTAGAGGAGCCTACTCTTTTAATAAATTTATTAATTGCTCCTTTTTGGGATTCTATCAACTATTCTACTTGTTTTCTTTTTTCCTTTTTTTTCACTTCCAGACAAATGCATTTTAGGCTACATAATATAAACCAATTATAACACAGTTGGACTAGAAAAAGAACAAAAGCACCTGTATGAAACTAGAAGAAGTATGCAGGCACATCCAAGCACCAATAGCTTCACAATATATCATAAAGATATATTAATGGTATTATGTCTATGACAGAGGAAAAAAATAAATAGCAAAATTTAATATCTAATATTAAAAATGAAAAAACAAAGAGCAAATTTTAATGATAGATAAACACTAATTTCTAAAAATACAAGAAATTAACATACTTAGGGAAAAAATATAGTAAATTATATTATAAGTTATTAAATATTCTAAGTTTCCCAAGCCAAATATTATCCTATTCTATAAGCTGTGGAAATGATTAAATAGTATTTCTATTATTTTATTATTAGGACATGTTCAATAAAATCATACATATTTTTATAATAAAGGAAATTATTTATGCAGTCTTTGGATTGAGTAATTTAAATTATTTGATTTAGTCATATTATCACTAAACTTATGTGAACTCTACAAGAACATAAATCCAACAATTATTACATTACTTGTGGCAAAGTATATTGAAAATTATAATTACAAAAATTAAATTATTTATTAATGTTTAATTTTTTATAAATAATAAGTAATCTAAAAATAAAAAGAAGAAACACAAAAAAATATAATATCATTTAATATTAATTTTATGATTTAAAATGCTAATATAATGTCCACGTTAATCATAAATTACAAATTAATTATAACATATTCAAATATTTATTAAGCTAAAAATACATTAAAAAATCAGAAACTTTACCTTTAAATTACACTCAGAACTCAGAAGATAGAATCGTGAAAATTTGTTGCTGCCAATTTTGAGTTAAAGTACCTTAGATGCATATGTTGATGAAAATAAAGAAATTAGGGGGTAAAAATACACCTAAATACTTCAAAATTATTTATAAGTATAACAAGTTAATACACCTAAATACTTTAAAATTATTTATAAGTATAACAAGTTAACGTTAACTTTCACTTAACCTTGAAAATAGCTGTATTAAGTTTCAATATTGGAAGTTGCTATATTAACGAAGATAATATAGATTCCAAGACAATATTTGAGAAGATTCCAACGTTCTCTGACATTTATTACTCTTACGGAATAGATGGAAAACATTAACAACTACCACCAACGTTCTCTACATTTATCACTACATTTATTACTCTTCTGGAATAAATGTATTTAACCCTCTTGAAAGCTAGCATCACACGTTAAAGATGGGGCCCTTTTTATGGTGGGTCTTGGGCAAGTGCCCTACCTGCCCCTGCCTAGGGCCGGCACTGGCTATTAGGCTAGGGAAATTTCGCTGAAAAAGGTAAGGTGACAAGAGAGAAGTGGATCAGTGGAATGTAAAAATTGAAAAAGGGAACAAGGTAGTTGGAAACATATTAGAATGAAGGTAAGAAGGAGAATAAGATCAAGTTACAGAATAGTAAGAAGCTAAGTGAGAGTTAAAGGAAGCAAAAGGACTCAAAAGCATTCAGACACCACAAAGACCCACAAACCAGGCAAGAATACTCTTTAGCAAAATAATCAATAGTTTGTGTCTTACAATTTAATAAATATTAGACAATATTATTTGCACACTCTTTTGTTATGATGCCTCAATAATTGATGAAAAAATGTAAAAATGATATTTTGTAAATATCTAAAGCATTTATTGTTGGGTTTGTTATGAATGCATGCATTATATGCATGAGAATGCAGCAGAAGTGTCGAAATCTAAATTTCAATACCATGACAATGCGGAAAAGCTAGAATCACACATGCATGCATGGATATGTAAAAGAACCTGAAATATAAAACTTTTTACCTTTTGTTTCCCCTCCTTTCTTGTTTCTTCTCTTTGTTTGGGTTGTTGCAAATACCAAACCCTTCCTTGAGCACCTAAGAACACACAAAGATGGAATATGAAACAATATGTAAGGCTGTCAGAATACCAAATTTAATGAATTCAAGTAGATGTTCAAGTGGGAGATAGATCAACATTATTTTGCATGTATGTAGATTTATACAAAAATTGCATAAATTGCATGAAGATAACTCAAAAACTCTTCTCTCTCTCCAAAACTCTTTAAGCGCCCTTTCTCTCTCACTTGAGTGTGTAAGAACTGGTTAGACTCTTTGTACATAAGTGAAGAACTCACTTATATACCTAAGTTGTGCCTTTGGTCACATCGTGGCCTACTTAAAAATTAGCCTCGCTTTCAGTCACGATCGTGGCCTACTTAAAATCAGGCTCACCTACTTAAAAATGGCCATACACACTATATTTTTCATTTGATCTTTTATGCGTGTGACCCTTAGGTTTCCGGTAATTTTAGGCACTTGAATTAACTCTTAATTCAAGCAAATCATTAACGGTTTCATGATGCCAAATTACCAGAATATAAGTGAATTAATACACAAACTCTTCGATAGTTAATTATCCAACTTAAGAACCTTTCCATAGACAATTACCATGCAATTCGTCCTTTCACCATACTATACCCTACTTGGTTTGAAGTATGGGTTATGTTTCAACTCCCGCTAGACTGACTACATCACATCTAGTGTAAGTGATGTTAGTTCTTGTCCTGGGATCTCATTACTCTATGTGTCATTGAAGATTCTCTTCATGACATATAACTACTCTGGCTAGAGACTTCTGAGTAATGACCTCGATAAGAGGCCGTAGGTATCATCTTCTTTTATCAGGAGTGATGCATTCTCTATTGGCTACCCAATTACCTTCAAATATTAATAGTTGTACCTAATCACCACCCTAAGAGTGACCTCGTCTTGAGGTAACAAGCAATGATGTCAAAGCATAGGATCAGTATCCAAGATATCGTTGAGTACCTCAAGTCTAAGGATATTTGCATCATTGCTATGATGAGATTAATCATTGACATTCGATAGATCATCCATATGATAATCTCATTGTAGGTCATCCGTTGTACTTACTACCCTTAGTAAGCATCCACATGTTAACTCTAAACATCTCATGCTTATAGTTTGTGAGATCCACTGCTTGATCAAATCAAGGAGTATAACATGTGCTAGTTTATCTGGATTAATAATGTCTTGTCTTATTAATCCTATAACTAGGGATTATTTAGATACTAACATAATTGCACATGATAGGGATCTCATTATCGTGATCTCGTCATGATTTCCTTCATGCTATGTTTTGTATCATGGACTTCATTAATTCGATTTAAGATCACTATCAATTCATATGCAAACGAATATCAAATTAATGAAAAATGCCTCACTTTATTAATCAAAATAAAGTTTGTACAAAAGTGTTAAAGGTGATTACCTTTAGAGTATTACTCTAACATTTATATTACAATTTTATGGAACTTTTAGAATATTTCATAATTAAAATTTAAGAAAATTTTATAAAAATTTTAAAAAATCTATCTAGGTTCTTTTAGTTCTTTTGGTAATTTTGATCTTATACGGATCTTTGATCTTCTCATAATTATGTTTTTCTTTTTTTCTTTGCACCATTTGCCATTTGCGTCTTCTTAGTTTCTAGACAATTTTTGGTACCATGTCTATAAGTTTCATCGTGGGATTTATATGTCACGTATACGTAGTTCACTCGAATCTTTATCACCCTACACATATATTTTGTTTGTTACCTATAAGCGCTTCATATGAATTTTGTTCATCACATACACACATGTCACACAAACTTTGCTTGCATTTCATATAAATTTTATTTTTTTAAAAATAAAAAATATCATTTGTAGAAAGGTAAAAATACAAAATAATGTCCAATGGAGATCACTAGAAGAATGTCTGGAGAGTGGATAACCAACTCCTATTAATCTAAGTTAATACAAGAAAATGCCATCATTTAGTAATCCCTCTTCGATGTCATTTTGTAAAATGGGTAAAAATCCACCAATCAATTTTCTAAAAGATCTTTCTGCATGACATAGTTTTTTGTATACATTCTTTTTCTGCTTTGGCAGTTGTATTAAAGAGCATGCATGACTTTTTAAATGGTGAGCGTCATATGGAAGTGACTTGCCTCAGGCTATGTTGGAAAATTTAGGACAGTTAGGATTTGTATTCATCACCTAGCAAAGATTATCTTGTACTTGGCATTGATGTTGTCTTTGTACGCAAATTTACATTGTGATTTTCTTTAATATACAAATGGAATCATCATCATCGACTAATACAATAGTAAGTTTAAATTTAGATAATATGGTCTGCTATGGGCTAAAGGCCCCATTAAGGACTTCATAGAGTGATCATAATCCTGGCCAAAGATTTTATAGATGCCTCAAATATCCTATGAGAATTTATTATTATTTGATCAAAAACTTGTGTTTGAGTTTTATTTAATGAAATTGAATGTTTTAGGTTGGGAGATATAACTTTTTCAAATGGTACAATGAAAAATTTATCGATAGAGTCGTTAAAGTGATTAAAAAAATTAAGGAATGAATTATCTACGTTAAAGAAGGAGGTTGAAATAAGCACAACTAAGGAGTTTGAAGAACAAATGAAACTTTTGAACGAGAACATAAATTTATCGAGAAAAGAGAAAAAAGAAATTAAGTTTATGTTAATGAACATTATACTAGGATATGTTATGGTTCTAGTTTTTTTATTTGTACTCATGTTATAGAGATATTGTATTGAATTTCAACAATGTAATGGTTAGTATTAATTTCAACTATGTTATTAACAAATTGATTTTGCAATTTATATATGAATTATTTAATCAAGCAAAAAGAATACTACTATATAAAACCAATAGACAATAAATAATTCAGTTTATATAAATTAAAGGAAAACTTTACCACTCTCCTTCTATATCTTGTCAAATGTTGAGCTATCTTCACTAGCATAATCTTCCAATCTCCTTGTCTTCTTTAGCTTCTCCTTAAGGTTGTAACAGCTAAAACAAATATACTAAATCATGTTGGATGACAAATTTTCTTACTTTTTAAGTTGCTCATCTCCCACAAATAAGATCTAGATGCACAAAAAAGCAAGCTAAAAGAGAGACAGAGAGAGGGAGAGAGGTTAAAGTGAATATGTCGTAGCTCATATTGATCTTGCCAAAAAATACAATATTTACATTTTATTCATACAACACAAACATTTGTCACCATTAACAATAGCATATGCATCTTAAAAACTAATAGGACAAATATCAAAATATCAAAAGGTTAGATTACATTGTGCTAATATAATGTAAACATTTTTCTCCATTATCAATAACACATATATGTAAAAGTTAATAGACAAATATAAAAATATCAAAAAGTTTAAGGCATTGCTAGTCGATGTTTGCCTCATTTGTACTTGACTGCGAAAGTTCAGATTGTGATGATTTTGTCAATGATGTTCTCCTTCTGATTGCTTCAACTTGTAATTATTGTGAAGTAATACTAGAACATCCTCTAATAATTGGAATGTGTATGGGTCAACATCTCCAAACTTTTTTTATTAGCAAGTCTAGATGTACTAATCTAGAAAATTGAAGATAAAACATTAGAAACACATTTGGTAATTATTTCAACTAAGACAAAGTGTAAAAACACACATTGCTTATAATATTTCTTTATTGACTCGATATAGCATTATCATCAACCAATTTTCATTTATCATTACTTGTAGTAATGAACTCCCTTGATTTCTTGATAATTGTAACTCGACTGTTAATCCAGGATTTCTTGTCTTTAACTCATGTACATAACCTTATAGCTTCGCATATTCATTAATATAATATGTTGCTCTCTCTTTCCTCAATCTCTTCTTTGCTCTTCTACACATGATTGAATTAACAAAAATATTAAGTTTTTCTATGCATTCTTCGACCATTTTTCAGTTAAGATACTAGGCTTCTCCAAAATTCTATTCTTGAAGTGTCTTATTAAGAATTTTTGTTTATTATGAAACAATTGCAATTAGGGTTATAAGTTTTAACCTTTAAACATCTCTCGTTCTTATCATATCCAGCATACAAAACTCATGGGCATCCATCAATACATATAACCCTAATCCGATTACTCTCACACTTTTTTAACCTAACATTGTATCTAGTATGTACTACATAATTGCCAACAACATCTTTAAATTCTTTGGCCATTCTGAAATCCATTCCCAATCTCCACTCGTGCAACATTTGTAGGATTATCCTTAATATTTGAACTAGGTCTATGCAAAGTTTCACCTGCCTGCTCTACTAGGATATTCATCAATACTAATAATATTACCACAATTTGTTGATTCAATTTTAATTGGATAATGGTCATCTGGAATGTCTATATAGAAGTTTGATAGAAAATGTGAACCCTATTCTTCCACATTCTCATCCATATATGCACCCAGTTCCTCCAAATTTTCATTCACATTTGAATCTTATTCCTCCATATTCTCATCCATTTGTGGAACTTGTTTCTCTAAATTTTCATTCACATTTGAACCTTGTTCCTCCATATTTTCATCCATTTGTGCACTCTATTCCTCTAAATTTTTATTCACATATGAACCATGTTCCTCCATATTCTTATTCATTTATGCACGTTGTTCCTATAAATTTTCATTCATATGTGTACCCTACTTCTCAACATTCCTACAAGAACCTGGTACCTCTATATTAACACCTTGTTCATCATCATCATAGTCCTCTCCCCCAATTATATGTAATATGTCAAGAGCATGGACAGGTGTTTATACATGAAGAGTTACATATATGTCAACAATCCTATATATTTGTATAAGGTTTGCTAGCCTAATACAACTTTCGTTTAACTTTATAACTCTCTGTGACTCCTTAAAATTAAAACTAAGTACTCTATAATATGCCTTATCAATTTGATTATACCCTAACTCTTTCCTCATCTCATATATTTGTCTATTACTACCATAGTTAATGCCAAAATTGTCAAATGTAGCAATATCTCCATCAACATATTTGAATTAGGCTCCAACATGAAATATCCACCATAAAAAGCTTTAGACTTCCATGTTGAGCCATTAAAACCTATAAAGAAACCATTAAAAATAATTTCATCGACATTAGAGACCCAAAAATAATAAGATATTCACAAGCAAATTCAAATCACAAAGAGTAAGACACATTGCTTCCACTTTTAATTTAGAATAAAAAGTGACAATGAATTGTTAATTACTTAACTACCTTGTACTAATTAGAAAATAAAACTCAACTACTACAAATTAGCTCTATTAAGGTATCATAATAACAAGTCTCTTTGGTAAATGGTCAATAACAAATAGTATGTTACAAAAGTCAGCATTTTGTCAGCATTTAAAATACTCTAAAGAGCTAAAAGAGGCTACTCCTTAGTAAAATAATATAACATTTACTAAAATAAAGAAACCTCTTCCATCAATCAAGACACTGACTTTAGTTATTCAGTATGAAAGACAACTTATTAATAAGAATTGAATTTAGAGAAGAACATAACAAGGTATTCACAAGCAAATTCAAATCATAAATTATAAGAAACAATGCTTCCACTCTTAATCTAGAATAAAAAGTGATAATAAATTGTTAATTACTTAACTACCTTATACTAAATAAAAAATAAAAAAAACAAATACTGCAAATTAGCTCCATTAAGGTATTATAGTAACAAGTCTCTTTGGTAAATGGTCAATTATAAGGTTAAAACATTTGGTTTAGTTATTCAATATAAAAGACACCTTATAAACAATAAGTTAAGAACTGAATTTAGAGAAGAAAATAATATGACGAAAGGAAATTACAGCAGACATGTAGTGAGAGGGTACGAACATTTTATAGTAAGAGGAAGGTTTTAGGATAAAGAAGGCAACAAGGTAATGTGTATTCATTGTGGCTTAATAAGATATACTATTGATATGTGTTATAAGAAGCATAGTTTTCTTTCAACTTTCAGTTTAAACAGAGATAGACAGATATTAGGAATGTAAATCAAATTAGTTGTTCAATTTTTGATGAACCAAAATCCTATAATGAAGTGTTAAAAGTTGAATATGATACAAATACAAAGTCTTCTAAAGTTTCTTTAAACAAGGAACAATACATACAACTAATTTTTGATGTACTATAAATTAATAACTATATGGATTGCACCTACGATTGAGAAAAATTTTAGTTTAAAATTCGACAAATCCAAGCTATAAGTGAAGGGACAAAGGAACTAAAGTAGTTTTTGTGGAAGATTATATTCACTCCACACCGTTATAAGTGAGGTAAGGGACAAAGGAATTGAAGTAGTCTTTGTATAATATTATATTCACTCCACACGACCTGGTATTACCATTGCACCTACATGTACATTTAACGAAAAAAGGAAAGCATCAAAAGGCTATTAGAGCACGTTAATATGTACAAGAAAAAAGAGAAGTGCAACAAAAGAAATTTTGGCTTCATTTTTAAAAGTGTTATTTTGTTATAAACATAAACCTAATAACATAAACATTAACACAGGATCATACGAGAGACAAGTCAAAACACGTATGTCCCTTTATGAGACTACCTCCCATGTGTAGCCCAAAAGAAGAAAGTAGCCAAAACACACGACAAAATCTAACAGACAAAGTAGACTCAAGACATTGTAAATTCTTTACCACATTAAACTCAACATTCTGTCAAGTTAAAAATGGTGAGGACTTCGTAGGGCGATTGGTGACGACTTCGGAGTAACTAATAACTATTATCGTAGGGTAATTGGAGACGGTGATGAAGGAGGGAGAAGACTGGTGAAAATTGAGAATTTTTACTCTTTTAAGAATTTAAGTTTTGCTAATTTTAACTCTGTTAGTTACTAATTTTAATTAATTAAGTTAATAAGTTATTTGGTTAATATAATTTGTTAAGTTAATAAAAGTTAAGGTTAATTTATCTATTAACTTAACAGATTAATTAGTTAAGTTAATTTGTTAAGTTTAAATCCCACATACAAAAATGTTAATAAAATTTTTAATTTTTATTTAAAAAAAGCAAATCCCACGCTATCACGTGAATATGATAATGTGGAATCCATTTACACAATAAAATATTATATACATTTGTTTGGTGATCGCTGATCTGATAGAAAATTGACTACGTAATATTTCAT
>JANQAP020000144.1:274263-296276 GCA_026874005.2 Erythroxylum coriaceum
TGCATATATACTAACATTATGCATGAGCAAGAAAATGCATTTCCTTAATCTCTCTTTGAGCTTATATGTACTGAAATCTCAGGTCCTAACCCTTCATATGAGAATGGGATGTTACACTAAACCTGTTTAGAACATTATCTATGTATATAGACTGTGAAAGACCTAGCAACTTCCTTGATCTATCTTTATAGATCTTTATTCCCAATATATAAGTTGCTTCTCTAAGGCTTTTCATAGAGAAATTTCGGGACAACCAAAATTTGACAAATTGGAAACTGGAGACATTATTTCCTATTAGTAATATGTCATCCACATATAACGTAAGGAATATGATAGCACTCCTATTAACCTTCTTGTACATACAAGGTTCATCTGGATTTGTAAGAAACCAAACTCTTTGATTGTCACATCAAATCGGATGTTCCAACTCTTAGATTCTTGCTTCAATCCATAAATGAAATTTTAAACCTTGCATACCTTTTCGCTATCTTTATATATGAAGCCCTTAGGTTGTATCATATAGACATCCTCGACTAGGTTTGCATTCAGGAAAGTCATCTTCACATCCATTTTCCATATCTCATAATCATAATGAGCAATAATAACTAGGAGTATTCTAATGGATTTAAGCATGGCTACGGGGCTAAATGTCTCATCATAATCAACTCCTTGTCTTTGATGATAACCTTTAGTGACTAGCCTTACTTTATAGGTAATCACATTACCATCCATATCAATTTTGTCTTGAAAATCCATTTGCACCCTATTGGTTTTAGCCCTTCGGGTGGGTTAACCAAAGTCTATACTTGGTTTTCAAACATGGAATCCATTTCGGACTTCATGGCTTGAAGCCATTTGTCAGATTCTGAACTTTTCAGAGCCTCTTCATAGATTATAGGCTCATCGTCCTCTATGAGCAATGTGTCATTATGTTAGAGGGGCCCAAGATCATGCATCACATGCATGGAAAGGCAGCAGAAGTGTCAGAATCAAAATTCCAACTCCCAGGATATCCCCATAAACCCAGAATCCATGTGTATATATAAACAGAATGTAAGAGCATGAAATTACATCATATGTACCTTGCAAATGCTCCTCCTTTCTTGAATCTTCTCCTTGTTTGGGTTGTAGCAAACACCAAACAGCTTCAACAGCTAGTAAAGAACACACAGAGATGAAGAAATATGGTGTGTAAGGAAGGTTGGAGCACCAAACAAGATGGAAACACAATTAGAATGCTCAACAGGAAGGATAGAAGAGAATTATATCACATATAATAAACATCAAGCAACCCTTACTTGACATGCAAAGAAATTCTCCCTCTAAATGTCCAGAATGTTTCTAGACTCCCTAGCTATTGATCTCACTTTTTGAGTGATGAGAAATCACTTATTATGTTGCTGGAATTAGTGGTTCAAGATCGTGACTTAGCTGGTCACGATCGTGACTCCATCTTAGACATCCATGCAAGATTTGCTTCGTCCATTCCTTTTCAACATTTCTTACCATGATCATATCATGATATTATCCCAAAACATTCCCTTAATCTCCTAAATGTGTGACCCTTTAGGTTCCTAATTTTTGGCCACTTGAATTATCTTTTAATCCGAGTAATTCATGAATGATTTCATGACGCCAATTTACTATAAAATAAGTGGATTGACCTACGAACTCTTTGATAATTAATTATCTAACTTACGAATATTTCTATAGGCAATTACCTTGCAATTCGTCCTTTCACCATTCTATACCTCACTTAGTTCGGAGTATAGAAGAGAATTATATCACATGCAATATTTTGACATGCAAAGAAATTCTCACTTTAAATGTCCAAAACGTTTCTAGACTCCCTAGCTATTGATCTCACTTTTTGAGTGATGAGAAATCACTTATTATGTTGCTGGAATTAGTGGTTCACGATCTCCACCTTAGACATCCATGCAAGATTTGCTTCGTCTATTCCTTTTCAACATTTCTTACTATGATCATATCATGATATTATCCTAAAACATTCCTTTAATCTCTTAAATGTGTGACCCTTTAGGTTCCCAATTTTTTTCCACTTGAATTATCTTTTAATCCGAGCAATTCATGAGTGGTTTCATGATGCCAATTTACCATAAAGTAAGTGGATTGACAAATAAACTCTGTGATAGCCAATTTTCTAACTTACGAACCTTTCCATAGGCAATTACCTTACAATTCGTCCTTTCACCATTCTATACCTCACTTGATTCGGAGTGTGAGCCATGTGTCAACTCCTACTAGACTGAATACGTCACATCTAGTTCAAGTGATATTAGTTCTCGTCTTTGGGATCTTATTACTCTTTATGTCATTGAAGACTCTTTTTATAACACATCTACTCTGGCTAGAGATTCCTGAGTAATGACCCCAACAAGAGGCTGTGGGTATCATCTCCTTCTATCAAGAGTGGTGAATCCTTTATTGGCTACCCAATTACCTTGAAATACCAATAACTATACCCAATCACTACATTATAAGCGACCTTATCTTAAGGCAACAAGGAACGATGCCAAAGAACATGAACAATATCCAAGATATCCTTGAGTACCTCAAGTCTAAGGATATTTTCACCATTGCTATGATGAGATTAATCACTGACATTTGATAGATTATCCATATGATAATCTCATAGCAAGTCTTCTGATGTACTTACTACTCTTAATAAGCATCCACATGTTAAGTCTAAACATCTCATGCTTACAGTTTACGAGATCTACTGCTTAATCAATTTAAAGAGTATAACATGTGCTAGTCTATCTGGATTAACAATGTCCTGTCTTATTAATCCTATGACTAGGGACAATTTAGATATTAAAATAATTGCATATGATAGGAATTTCATTATCATGATCTCATCATGATTTCCTTCATGTTATGTTTTGTATCATGGACTTCATTAACTCTATTTAGGTTCGACATCAATTCATAAATATGAATATCAAATTAATGAAAATTTCCTTTCACTTTATTAATCAAAATAAAGTTTGTACAAAAGTGCTAAAAGCGATTGCCTTTAAAGCACTACTCGAACAACTATATATCCCAATTAAGTCATCATTAAAATTCAATAGTAACAAAGACATAAAAGAAGTGAGTAGATAATTGATTATGGATGTCTTCTCTTCTTTTGTTTAAGCTGGAATTCTACAACTTGTGTTCTTTAGGATGTTGATTTTTGATCTCTTCTTTTAGTTTTTTTAGCTATCTCTTTTGTGTTTTTCTTTGCCTTAAATACTTCTTGATCTTTTTAGAGTTCTTTCTAGGGTTTTCACACTTGTTTTTGTTCCAAAAAAACCCCAAAATATAAAAAATGTAAAAATCTCGTGATTTGGAAAAGCTAAAATTTGCATGATCATGCATATTACACAATCATGCATCCTCCTGCACTACCTTTTTGTCTTGATCATGCATGGGATGTACGTTTATGAAAGAGGATTCACCAAGCTTCCTGCTGCCTTCCTGACCGATCATGCATCATGCATGATCGTGACAGATCTTATTCTCTAGCTCCTTCATCTTTTCTTCAATTTCCTATCTCCACTCATCATCAAACATATGAAACATCCCTTAAATCATATAATTAAGATCACATTCTTTCACTAATCAATAGCAATCAAATATAACTTACAAAAACACTAACAAGAACATAAATCTAAGTCCTAAACACATGATTATTAGATAAGAAAACACTTAAAACACACTCTAATGTCTAGAAAACACACCATAATTTACACCTGTCAACTTCTCCACACTTAAATCTTTGCTTGTCCCCAAGAAAAAGTACAACAAAACAAACAAAACATAAAACACATATAATCATATAATTATGCAATAATGCAATAATGTTATAATAACATCAAATCTTATGAAATTAACTTACCCATAAACATCAATCACTCAAAAAGTTCCAACACACCAACTTCTTCCATTTATGTTTAAGTGCTTTGATTTAAATACACATATCAAGCAAAATATTGAAACCCTATTCTAGCACTTGTAAGCATATTGTCATTCTTATTTACAAATTAAAGAGGTAGGCCATCAGTAAATACCTATTCATAGATTTTTTTGACATTTAATAAGAATATCAACAGGTCCACTTTTATTGACGATATCATATTTTTAGATTTTATTTAACGATCACCTAGTCTTTTAACATAAAAGCAAACACCCTATGATGAATATCTCCCGATTACTCAACTAAGTTACATTTTATCAAGCTTGGTTGGAGTGTGATTCTAGTCTTTTGACACGAAGGTAAACATTTTTTTGTGAATGTCCCTGGTTACTCAACTATATCATAACTCACAACTGGCTACTCGCTCTGTTCTTAACCCAATTTTTTCAAAAAAGGCTAGCAGAATAGGAAATTGATTTAACACATTTATTACACTTTTTTTTTAACATACATCAATTCTTCCTATTCAATCACTCCTATGAAAGGCTACTAATGATGCTTACCAATTTAACTTAAGTTAATTATAAGTGTATCTAAACAAGTGTCATAAACAAAAGAATAGGTATAATATTCTAATCAACATGCATACTCATGATAAAAAACTTAAAACATAACTTCACAAGCTAATGTATCTTTGCAAATTAAATGTTCATATTCATATACAATCTAATTCCTTTCAATTTCATGTCATTGAAACATTTTCACGGATACACAATGCAACATCATGTAACATAAATTTTACACACAGCTAACATATTCAAAAACTAACATATTGTAAATGCAAAGTCACACATAAATGATATGTAGTTACATACATATTCACAAACTTAAACAATATATTGTACTTAATGTAAAAAATGACACATAAATAAAAAACACACACAACAAATATAATTAGCAAAAAAAGGAATAAAAATAAGGGTAAGAATACTTATGGTGATTTTGGTGGTGATGGCTTTGGAGAAGGAACTTAGACACACTTCATTCCATGAATATCCATAAATTCAACTCACTAAAACAACATAAAAATAAGGAAAAAAAACTACCTAAAACATAACATGCTAGTTTTAAAGTCACTAGCTTGACCATTTCAGCTTAAAGTTTTAGCCAACTCCTTGTTTGGATGTTAAGTTCCTATTTATCATCACACTAGGACTTATGCTTTTTATATCTAAAATTTTCCATCCCATGACTCAAATTCTCTTTCTAATTTTCTCCACCACTCTCTTTTCTTATTCCCTATTGATTTTCAACTCTAGAATGTGTGCTTTCTGATTGATTTAGATTAATGTCAATTATGAATTATCAGTAATTACACGGTGTAACTGTAGGTAGTACTTGCAAGTACAGGTAGATCCCGTGAAGACAATGATTATTAGTAATTGCCAATATCTTATTATCTAGTCTACAAATTTATTTTTTATTTTCAATAAACACAAATAAAACTTAAAACCTTAAAATAAAATGAGAAACAATACTGAACAGAAAAATAAGAAATCACTCAGGAACTATTGATATCAATAATTAGTGGTAGGTCTTGAACCCCCCTAAAAACCCTTAATTAATTGATATTTTATTATGCAATTGTTTTTGTTGACTATTGGATTGTCAAAATTAACTAACTTGAGACTACTAACAATTAATCTTAGAGTTATCAACCGATATTATTCTGGTTAAAGATACTAAGATTACTTTACCGATTTGTAAATTCTACTATTATGTTTGACCTTAAACCCGAGGATTTATATCATCCTGTCTTTAGGGTTGCAATCAAATCCTTCCAATTATGGTAAATCTATTCATACACAGGATTTTTCAATCTCTATGTTATGAAATCAGATTATGGACTAATATTATGAATTTACTAAAACATATATTAAGCACGTAATTAAATCACAATATATCAATCCAAACAATTACATTAAATAAAAGAATCAAAAAAAGTATGGTTCATCTTACCTAGAAGCTAAAGGAATTTAATTACACATGATAGAAAACAAAATCAAACATAAACAGAAAGAAAAACTAATAGAAAATAATGGGTTCAAAATTTTAAATCTCATTTTGTGTCTCCTATCGAATGTTCTTACAAGGTAGAGGTTTGATCTTGTCTTTTGATGGATCTTTTCATGATTTCTTCATATGTTCCACTTCTCTGACTCAAAATCCTCCTTTTTAAATGATCTCAGCCTCTAGAATTGCCTACTAATGTCTGCTCTTCTATTTTGCCTTTAATCACTTCTTTTTATGATAATTTTTAGGGTTTTAGAAGATACGTAGTCTGATGCACGGGTGTGTACTACTAGACCGTGTATAACCTAAAATCTCCAAAATTCATGATTTTGCATCGCTTAGGAGACTTACACGGCCAAATACACAACCATGTATCCCTTATTTGCTTTAAACCTTTGTTTTATGCCGCGTTTTCATTCGAATTCTTCTCCATTTGGTCCATAAAGGCAATTATAACCTATACATACACTTAGAGCAAATTAAATGCCAAATTTATAACAAAATTACAAAATATCAAGCAAAATACATCAAATATGGGTGCATTCATATGGTCAATTATGCATATATCAAACATCTCCAAACTTAAACTTTTGCTTGTCCTCAAGCAAACTATAACCAAAATTATAATTCTTACAACGTCTATTCTTCATTAATTTTGATCTTTCCATTCATACTAAAAATCTTCATATCCTATTAAATCAAATTAACATACAATTAGAGCTAAGTTATCCTAAAATTAATTTCCTAAGTCAATACTAGTAGTAATCATATCAATAATTGCATTGAACTCAAAAACATAAATCTTTACACCTTCACTAAGATTTCACTTAATGCGCTCAAGTGTTTACGGTGATAAGTATCAAACTCTCAATTAATGTATAGTAGAACTTTTACCATAGGCTTGCAATATTATCACATCTCCATTAGTTATGTATAAACTAGAAACAAAAATCAAAAGGTCTTAATAGCATTGTAATGGGGTTTAGGTACGGTATGGTTAGAATAAATAAAACATTAAATTGAAGGAAGTTTACTAAGGAGAAATTTCAAGAAACTTGAATATAAATATACATGTCCTTTTATTGCAACTCCATCAATACCATATTTTTATTCACAATTTTTATTTTGCTTGTTTTTTTATCAATACAAACAAATAATTTCAAGCATTTAATACCATAATTAAAGGAAGAATGTAACTTTTTATATTTTCAAGTCTTAAAAATAAGCAAGTAATGTAAATAACCTTTAGAGTTCAAAACAATAAATAAAGAAGTTTCAAAGAAAAATAAGATAAAGATTAATATGCAAGTTTAATCAATGAAAAAGGCTAAAACTTAACTTGGTTATTGCTAAGGGATAAATTATAGGTAAGGTACAAAAAAGTAGGTTAACGCAAATTGTTAAATCTAAGTATCTCCATCACCTTAATGATTCCATTTTAACAAATATGATCTCAATATGTATAATGAAAGCAAGTTCTAAAATTGTTCAACTAAGAATGATAACACACATGAAAGAATAAAAAAGCTTAAAAATTTTGAAAAATTTCTCTTAGGATCAAAAGCTCACAAAAAATAAGTATATATGTGCATAAATAATGTGCAATGTCATTCAACTTGAATATTTCAATGAATACCAAAAATATGACTTCTAAAAGCAATTTTATTCTAAGTATCATCATTTTGCATACCAATTGAATTGATGGACAGATGTCAATTAATTCAGAATATCAGTTAATAAAATTTAATAATCAAGATTGTAATAAGCTTAAAAATCGTTAAAAATTCATTAATCCTTTCCCCAAACTTAAAGTTGTACATTGTCCCCAATGTACACAACATAAGTATATTTAATAAGTGAGGAGGTTTAGTAGTATTTTCCTGATTATGATGATTTTTTTAAAAATTTTGATCCATCCAATTTTTAGATTAAATCCTTGCAAAATATAAGAAAAAGGGATAAAAAGAAACAAAAGAAATAAAAATAACATAATTTAAAATAAGAAATAAGAACATCACTTATTATAATGTTAGAGAGAACAAAATAATTAATGAAAAGAAAATAAGAAATATACACAAAAGATAAAGGAAAAGAAAAACTATAAAAACCTAAGCATCTCCCGTATCCTATGCTCTTGGTTGATCCGACAAAGGAGGGTTCCCGTGGTGATGATCATTGCCATGTGGAGGAGCTATAGAGGAAGTGCCCTCACTAGATGATGGGGGCTGAAAATCAATGCGTAGTCAACTTGCCATTAAGAGCATCAGCTCTCCTATCCATCCAACTGTAGACCTCAGCTCACCTAACTATGACACCGACATCTCCAACCGTCCTCCCCACTCCAGAAGCTCGACCTACTGAAGTTAGAGCGTCTGCTGAGTTCCCACAAGCTGGCCCACTCATTTCTCCAATAAGGCTATCTTTAAGAAGGTATATAGCTACATATACCTTTTTGAATAACATTACCAAAGAATATCATAGGATATTATTTGGTAATGTTATTAATAAAAAGTCAAGAACGCTGTTTTCCCATTGTAATTTTTTACATGTTAACTAATTATTGGGAATTGTTTTTTGTTGGTTAGGTAATATAATTTACCATCTTACGCAACATTAATGAAAACGATGCAACATAATGAAATGAAATTTTTTGTTGCTTAATCTTTTGTGATATTCAAGGATTCTAAGATTACATTCTTTGATTATTAGGCTTTTTAGGCAAAGATACCTGATATTGAGAAATGCTTAGATGTGGTTGCCACTTTGCAGACGAAGAAGGGTACTAGTGAGGTTAGTTTTTTTATTTTAGTCATCTTTTTTTTTGTCCTTGATTTTGATGTAAATACTTACACAATACATTTTCATGTTAGTCTTTTCATATCGATCATTGTAATCCACTGTAAACATTTTATTGCTTAGATTTGAACCTACTTAAACTACACCATATTCTAACTACCAAGGCCCAACAGTCAGTAGATATAAAGGTTTGAAAACTAAGTCTTTGCTTTATTTTGTTGATTTACAGATGTGGCACCCTAATTTCATAGGGCATATTTTCGAACATACTGTCGGTATTCAAGAACACACTCTATGAGGGTGGTGCACTAGGATGGTCAGTCAAACTATCTATATATATATTTGAACGTCACATGCAATTTCAAAAACCAATAATCATTTTCGGCCAATCTTATTCAAAAATATTTTCAGTCTCAAGTGTTACAAACAATATACAGATCATTAGAACTCCAATAATCATTTGGGCCTTTTTATATGTACAAAACACTTTTAAACATAAAGTTATTACAAAACAAAATTTTTGGCATACACACAGTATAGTACTTATGAATACACTCTTTAATACAAATAATGGAAAACATATGCAGTCACGAACTGATCTCGATCTCAAACTCTTTTTCGAAGGCAGTGGTTATACTCCAATTGGTCTAACTGGGTATCTTTTGAACCTGAAAAATAATGTTGCAATTTTGTTGAGTTTTGCGAACTCAGTGAGTAGATCATCCTTGATGGCTCACTCATATCATATAGCACAAATAGTTCATAGTTCACATTCAATTTACAGATAAGTATTAGCATATATAACACATCACTTCATTGATTCATCATGTAGCATCAAATACACTTTATTCACTTATTTCACATTTCACATTTCACATTCAGAATGATTCAAATAATACAATTCAATCATTTAAACATATATATTAAATGTATATGCAATGCTCATGAGACTCACTTTCAATTATTACGTTGTTGTGATCGAGTGCTTGTAACTATCCCGTATCCATTATAGATACTGGGCTCATTAATAACTGTCTCTTATCCGTTGGGGATACAGTGCTTATTATACATAGTGAGCCTTTGGCTTTTAATCACTTTCTAAGTTTGAAGCTCTTTTTCGATGGCTACTCTAGTCATAACAGCTTTTATCTATTCATGCATTCATATAATGAAATGTATCACACTCACATATTTCCAATCAATTGCTTATGTTTAATTTCACATTGACATTCACATTTTTCATCAAATCGATGTCCGACATCTAACAATAATATTGAGAATCACTTATTTCATTCACATTCACATTCATATTCAATGAAGCACTTCCTATGTTCTCACATTTATCAAACTCCTCAGACTATTTATTTTTGGAATGGTCTCAATCGCAATCATATTTGTATTATTTCAATACAAAAATTTAGAACAGAACAAACAACGAAAGTGAGACCATCTAGGTCGACTCACAATACGCTCCAAATTAGGATTAGCTTCCATGATCTGAAAACGTCTGGATGCTGACTTTCAACCTTGTTTATCAACTTCATGCAATAAACATTGTACACACATTATTAATTGAACATCACATAAATATTCAGTTATACACATGTATATGTGTAATATATAATGCATGATCATATTGACTATTCTAGGTATATTTCTTTAATTTACATATTATGGTCATTCATACTTCATAACTCATATATGTCTAATTGAACTTAGGTTAACACCTCATTTGTGCAAGATTATTCTAATTCATCATTCGACCATTCATTAAGGTTATTCTCACATTTTAAGATCCCAAAATATCTAAATTCTCATTTATTATTACTTTATACACATTATTTATCTTCTTTGGATCACATTAACCTTCATAAGTTCACTTTCATTCCTATGACCTCTCAAAATTCTAGATTTGAACACTTAATGTATGACAATTCACTCTTAATTTATATCCTCAATCATCACCCTAAGCATAACACTCATTTAATCACTTATTTAAGTATCATTCTAGGCTTAATTCAAGCTTCATTCAAGCTTAAATGCATCACATGAAAGTGCCTAACCATTTGTTGTTCCAAACCACACATAAAAGAAGCATTTTTTATGTTATACCCATTCGTGGGAATTATTGGCAGAAACTTTCTGCCCTTTTTAGGCATTCCCACGATGGTGGACCTATTCCCACGATCGTGGGATGCTTATGTCTGAAAATTCCTGCTTTGTTCTTCCAAATTTTCAGCTCTTTCATCTCTTCCAAGTTACATCCATCACCTCATATACTTAGTCTATCATTTCTAGTTTAATTACTCTTCATTTTCCCTTCATTCTTAACTCCATTTCAGCTCAATATCATTCACAAAAAAATCAAAATCAATGATTGATTTTGAGCACTAAAAACAAAATATATACATATACACATTCAACATTAATTTTCTACCCATTCTCAACTTCATTTTCACCTTCATTTCATCTCTAACTTATCATTCTAATTCACCTCATTTTAAGACACTACTTTAGGCCTTTGTTTAACCTCAAGATCATTTTAGTTCATCCATATAACAACTACCAACAAATTCATGTGATTAAGCATTAAAAACATAACATGTCCATATCATCTCTTCATGAAATTTCTGCACTCTTTTTACATCATCATAATGATCCTTCTATCTCAAAAATCATCTCAACAACATCTATGAATCATTAATCATCTCAAATGTAAAAGTAAGACAAGAACATACCCAAGCTTATCATTCACGTTTCAATATATACATATCACCATTTCATAATCATTTGACCTTTAGCTATCATCAAACATGTTTCGTATATTATTTAGCTTCAATGTCTTGAAATCACTCTTAACCCTAGTTTCTCAACACCATACGATCACCAACAAATCAAAGGTGGTAGGGATTGGTCTTTTAGTGACAAGATGGAGAAGACAATGAAAATGGAAGTAGTACATGAAGGATGAGAGCAACATAAGGTTGTGAGGTGAGGGTGAATATCGTGAAAGGAGAAGAAGAAAAATCAAGAAGATGAACCAAGTGAAAGACAATTGAAGATGTCTTGCAAGAGTGAAAATATAGTGGGTGTTTAAGCTTGGTGGGTGTCGTGACATGTGTCATGACACTCACCACATAATTAATCAAATTGATATGTTATTTACTTAAGCTACCACTTGATTCTTAATAATCAATCCATTCGTCACTCAGTTTCTAATCCAATTGTCTCCAAATTTTCTATAACATTTGTCATTAAATCTTAATATCACATATCAATTATTTCTACTGTCATTTGACACTTAATTCTACAACCATTTATCAATTGTTCTTCCACTTGACATTTTTCCTAGTCCATAAATACCTAAAATTTTAGAACATTCCCAAATTTCAGTAAAAAAATTCTAAATCAATAATTTAATTTGTGAGATCAATTTTTAAGGCAAAATATTCGCTATCCACATCATAATCACATTAAAACAATCATTTATACCACGAAAATGTCAAATAAGTGCATGAACAAATCATTGTAATGTGTGTAATAATCAAATTCACGTGTATGTACGCTCTATTATGTATGCACATGAAGTGCATTTCCTAATTTTCTCATTGATGTCTCTCATGTATAGTATTCTAGGGTTCTAACCCTTAGCATGGAAAAATGGGATGTTAAAATTCTCCCCCTTAATAAATTTTGTCCTCAAAATTCTTATTTGAATCATCAAAAAGGCAGGGGTAATGTTTCCTCATATACTCCTCTATTTTCCATGTAATTTCTTTACTTGAACGGTTCCTCTCAAGGGACAATTGCCGATGGAATCAGCCAATTTTTCAGTTGCTTATTCAAATATCACACTGTCTTAACATTTCCTCAATATATTTCAGATTACTCACAATTTCACTTTCGGTATTAATAACACATATATCGGATCATAATGATATTTTATAAACATATCCATGTAACACTGTGTGAATTTGAAACATCTTTTATTAGTAATACTAATTCATAAGTCGATGGTCCTATTCTCATAATAATTTCATATGGACCAATTTATGTCGAGTTTAGCTCCCCTTTTTTCTCAACCTAAACACACCTTGCCATGGCAATACTCTAAAAAATATTTCATCTTTCGCTTGATATTTCACTTCTCTTCGGTGTTAATACACTTAACTCTTATGTCTATCACACTATACTCGATATCTTCAGTGTTGATCCACCTAACTCATTTGTCCTTCTTGAATCACTTAATTTCTATTATAGATTCATTTCACTTATCAACAACATCTCGAATCAATTCTGGCCTTCAACCATTTTTAGGCCCTCTTTATCTCAATATAAGGGCGAACGACTCTTTCTGTCGTATAACGCCTTATACGATGTCCTACTGAATCAAATTCAAATCAAAACTGTATGTTAATCTCATGTTCCTAGGAACTCCAAAATATAAGCTCCAAGCATATCTTCGACAGTTAAGACTTTCGGTAATCAAACATTCAGTCATACCTTCAACCATTTGTTTCTTCATCCTTGGCCGCTAAATGTTGTTTCAACATATTCCTACTAGGATGTATGGCATAGGTTGCTATTTGTGAATTCTTTAATAATCTCTTTGCTCAATCATCTGTATCGGGTACTCATACTTTTTGCTACAATCACAAAATATCAATTTTCCTATTCAAACTAAAAATTTAGATTCATTTTTAATTCCTCAATAAGATTCACAATTATGAATCCTCACTTTGGGCTTTGCTAATCCTTTCATGTAAAATTGATTTTAAATTTCAATATAGCTAATAATACTTCATTTTGTCCCAATTTAACTCGACATTCTATGCTCTTTACTGCACTAGGTTTAGTAACCTCAATATCTGAATTTATACTATTCTATTATTGGATATTTTGTTCAATGGATCAGATACACACTAGCTTTACCAGGATAGTACTCATTTGTACAATCATAATCTTTCAGTAATTCTATCCATTGTCTCTGTTTTATATTCAACTCTTTCAAACTCAATAATTATCTCAAACTTGAATGATTTGTATATTTATATATATCCAAAATGTTTCACTGTACATATACTGTCTCCAAGTTTTCAAAGCAATTACTATTGCAACAAGTTCTAAATCATGTGTCAAATGATCAACTCATGAGACTTTAATTGTCTCGATGCATATAAAATCACTTTATTATGTGGCATTGGATTACATCCTAATCTCTGGTGTGAAACATCATTATATACTACATAATCTCCAAATCTAAATGATATAATTAACATCAGTGTTGTAATCAATTGGTGTTTTAATTCCCCAAAATTCTTTTTACATTCATTTATCCATCTGAAAGACACATTTTTCTTCAGAAGTTTTGTCAAAGGGCTAAGATCAGGAAAAACCCTTCGACAACCTTTGGTAGTATCCAATTTCTAGCTAATTCCAAAAAAATTCAGATCTAACATATATATTCCTCGGAGTTTCTCAGTTCTTCATTACCTCTATTTTCTTTGGGTCTCCTAATATGTCATGTTCAGATACTATACGACCAAACATATTATTTGATCAAGCTAAGATTCAATCCTATTGAACTTGGCATATAATTGTTTCTCCCTCATGATATGTAAGATTAACCTCAAGTGTTCAAAAATATTCTCTTTACTTTTCGAATACACTCAAAATATCATCTATGCTAATAGTCATTAATTGATCAAAGCAAGGTTGGAACACTTTATTCATTTATACCATGAATACTGCCAGGGCATTTGTTAACCCAAACAGGTATCACAATTTACTCAAAATGCCCATAATTAATTCTCAAAATTCTTTAGTAACTAATTCCTCAAATGAGGTAATGTTACCTCATGTTTTTCTCAGTCTCTCAATTGACTTCTTTTCTCGAATGATTTCCTCCATTCATTCGATTTCCTCTAATTAATTTTTTTGACCTATTCTAATGTCTATTCATTCATACTAGTTTCTCCACACATTTCTATCTATTTGCAGGTCTCGGTTTTCTGAACATACTCGCCAAGTCTAACTTGTACCTTCGGAATATATGAATATAGAATACCTTGGACCTAAGTTCCTTCAGTAATAGCAATAATATCATCCCAATTTCATGAACCTAATAATGTAAACGGGTTACCTTTCATTAATAAGATACATGTACTCTTTGTAGCATATTCAACTTCTTATGCTTGAGTCTCAGATAGAAATGGGACTCCAATATTCACTTTTAATTTATTCAATAATCATTCATTTCTAGAAATGGAACATTTGACTTACATGATATACTTCGATGAAAGTCTATATCAAAAGAAGATTTTTCTCCTTAATGATCTGTACTCTTTATATATTATTTATCAGTCAACTATATTCATCATCACTTTTTAGTCATTTTAATACCTCAAGAAGATCAATTCCAACTGGTCATGATCTCTCAATAAGATCAATTTCTATCATATCTTACGTGATTAGTATATTCCTTATAATAAAACTCAGTGGAACAGTAAATTCATTTACTCTTATACTTTGGTATGTTCCATCAAGATCATTGCATCTTATCTAGGGATGTATTTTCGACAAGTCACCAATTAATATCATTCGCTAATGATACCTAGATTCCAATTGATTCTAAACAACACTTCTATTTTTGTGCCTGCTACGATTGTGACAAAATCAAATAATCTCAGCCACGATCTTAGAGACTATGCCACGATCGTGTCCTGCTTCTTTTTCCTTCCTTTTTACTAGAATTTATCACACAAAGTAGCATCATTTACACTCTCAATCTATCCCCAATTGAACGCTTTCATGCACTACTCTGAGTCATCTCATAAGTTTAATTATGGGGGCTAAGACTGATGACCATTTAATAAGTCACAGATCACTTCCTATACCGTCTCCAAGCATATAACATATATGTACTAATAACATCACTTGTCAAAGTAATCACATTATCAGATATGCACTCAAAATAACAAATCAACGTAACCTTAGGGACTTTTACTTATCTCGTTCTCATTTATGTCCTCTTCCAATAATCATTTATTTCATCTTACATACGTATATTTGCAATCAATTCAAAACTATATATGCATAATCAACATGAAATTCTGATATCAATTCCACTATCATATTCTTATATGGTGGATCATAACTCTTGTCATGTTAATCAAACAACCATTTCAGTTCCAAGTTCATATTTTTAAGGTCATAATAAACTTTTGTTTTCATTTCATTTTGTTTGT
This sequence comes from Erythroxylum coriaceum, assembly GCA_026874005.2. Classification (NCBI taxonomy): domain Eukaryota; kingdom Viridiplantae; phylum Streptophyta; class Magnoliopsida; order Malpighiales; family Erythroxylaceae; genus Erythroxylum; species Erythroxylum coriaceum. The sequence goes on from JANQAP020000144.1 coordinate 290,305, forward strand.
ATACTTTAATCTCATCGTTTCTACTTGTATCTCTATTTTCCTCAAACAATCCACGACAATGCATTCACATCTATATCACATTCGAGGATATATCACCACAGTACAATATTGATGTCATATTCAAAAATACATCCACCAATACAAATGCGTTGAATCTTTATCTATCATATCTAACCATATACTATTCCTCATTTTTAAATATCCACAAACTTTCATTTTCTCACATTATGACAAATCATCATTCCTCCCACTATTTCTATCAGCTAAAACTCTTAACAAATGCTCATGCATGTAACTCATGTAAATGCGCATCAGACTAGGAATCAGTTGCTACTGCCTACTATGACACATCTAAAATGCATGTAACTTGACATATATTTCGAAAAATGCGCATATAAGATTCTAAGCCTGGGCTCTGATACCAAATTGTAGCACCCCACTCTTATAAGACATATTCCTGAACATACCGTCAGTATTCGAGAACACACTCTACGAGGGTGGTGCACTAGGACGGTCGGCCAAACTCATTGCATATATATATATATATATATATATATATATGAACATCACATGCAATTTCAGAAACCAATAATCATTTTCGGCCTATCTTATTCAAAAACATTTTCAGTCTCAAGTGTTACAAACAATATATAGATAATCAGAACTCCAATAATCATTTGGGACCTTTTACACGTACAAAACACTTTTAAACATAAAGTTATTACAAAACAGAATTTTTCACATACACACGGTACAATACTTGTGAATACACTCTTTAATACAAAATAATGGAAAACATATGCAGACGCGAACTGATCCCGACCTCAAACTCTTTTCTGAAGGCAGTGGTTATACTCCAATTGGTCTAACTGGGTATCCTCTAAACCTGAAAAATAATGTTACAATTTTGTTGAGTTTTGCAAACTCAGTGAGTGGACTATCCTCGATAGCTCACTCATATCATATAACTCAAATAGTTCACAGTTCATATTCAATTTGAAGATAAGTATTAACACATATAGCATTTCACTTCATTGATTTATCATGTAGCATCAAATACACTTTATTCACTTATTTCAAATTTCACATTCAGAACGATTCAAACAGTGCAGTTCAATCATTTAAAAATACATACTAAATGTATATGCAATGCTCATGAGACTCATTTTCAATTATTACGTTATTGTTACCGAGTGCCTGTAACTGTTCCACATCCATTGCAGATACCGGGCTTATTAATAACTGTCCCTTATCCGTCGAGGATATATGGCTCATTATACATAGTGAGCCTTTGGCTCTTAATCACTTTCTGACCTTTAAGCTCTTTTTTAGTGGCTACTCCGGTCACAATAGCCTTTATCTATTCATGCATTCATGTAATGAAATGCATCACATTCACATATATTTAATCAATCGTTTGTGTTCAATTTCACATTCACATTTACATTTTTCATCAGATCGATGTCTGACATTCAACAATAATGTTGAGAATCACTTATTTCATTCACATTCACATTCAATGAAGCACTTCCTATGTTCTCACATTTATCAAACTCCTCAGACTATTTATGTCCAGAATGGTCTCAATAGCAATCATGTCAGTAGTATTTCAATACAAAAATTTATAATAGAATAAACAATGAAAGTGAGACCATCTAGGTCGACTCACAGTACGCTGCAGATTAGCATTAGCTTCCATGATCCAGAAACTTCTGGATGCTGACTTTCAACCCTCTGTATCAACTTCATGCAATACATATTGTACACACATTACTAATTGAGCATCACATAAACATTCAGTTATACACATGTATATGTGTAATGTATAATACATGCTCATATTGACTATTCCAGGTGTATTTCTTTAATTCACATAGTATGATCATTCATACTTCATAACTCATATATGTCTAATTGAACTTAGGTTAACACCTCATTTGTACAAGATTATTCTAATTCATCATTTGACCATTCATTAAGGTTATTCTCACATTTTAAGATCCCAAAATATCCAATTCTTATTTATTATTACTTAATACACATCATTCATCTTCTTTGGATCACATTAACCTTCATAAGTTCACTTTCATTCCCATGACCTCTCAAAATTTCAGATTTGAACACTTAATGTATGACAATTCACTCTTAATTTATATCCTCAATCATCACCCTGAGCATAACACTCATTTAATCACTTATTCAAGCATCATTCTAGGCTCAATTCAAGCTTCATTCAAGCCTTAATGCATTACATGAAAGTGCTTAGCCATTTGTTGTTCCAAAGCAGATATAAAAGAAGCATTTTTTGTGTTATACCCATTCCTATGATTGTGGACAACTTCCCACGGTCGTGGGATTTATTGGCAGAAACTTGTTGCCCTCTTTAGGCATTCCCACGATCATCGACCTATTCCTACAATCGTGTGATGCTTATGTCCAAAAATTCCGACTTTGTTCTTCCAAATTTCCAGCTCTTTCATCTCTTCCAAGTTACATCCAACACCTCTTATGCTTATTCTATCATTTCTAGTTTAATTACTCATCATTTTTTTCGATTATTCTTAACTCCATTTCAGCTCAATATCATTCACAAATAAATCAAAATCTATGATTGATCATGAACATTAAAAACAAAAGATATATATATACACATTCGTCATCAATTTTCTGCACATTTTTAACTTCATTTTCACCTTCATTTCATCTCCAACTGATCATTCTAATTCACCTCATTTCAAGACACTACTTTAGCTCTTTCTTTAACCTCAAGATCATGTTAGTTCATCCATATAATAATTACCAAAAAATTCATATGATTAAGCATTAAAAACAGAACATGTGCATATCATCTCTTCATGAAATTTCTGCACTTTTTTTACATCATCATAATGATCCTTTTATCTCATAAATCATCTCAACAACATCTATGAATCATTAATCATCTCAAATGTAAAAGCAAGACAAGAACATACCCAAGTTTATCATTCACATTTCAGTATATACATAATACCATTTCATAATCATTTGACCTTTAACTATCATCAAATATGTTTCATGTAACAAATCATGAAGAATATTACTTGCTTAGCTTCAATGTCTTCAAATCACTCTTAACCCTAGTTTCTCAGCACCGTACGATCATCAACAAATCAAAGGTGGTAGGGTTTGGTCTTTTAGTGACAAGATGGAGAAGACAATGAAAATGGAAGTAGAACATGAAGGATGAGGGCAACACAAGGTCGTGAGGTGAGGGTGAATATCATGAATGGAGAAGAAGAAAAATGAAGAAGATGAACCAAGTGGAAGATAGTTGAAGATGTCTTACAAGCTTGGTGGGTGTCGTGACATATGTAGCACCCCACTTCTACCGAGCACGTATCCGTACATCCCGAGGACATTCAAACACACACTCTATGAAAGCGGTGTGCTAGAGTAGTTAAATAGAACTCATTGAAAATTTTTCTCAAACATCACACGCATTTTTCAAAAAACCAATAATCATTAATGACCTATTTTATTTATAACAATTTCAATCACAATTGCCACAAATAATATACACATTGCAGAATTCCAACAATCATTTGGGCCCTTTACAAATTCAAAACACTTTCAGCCATAAAGTGATTACATATCAGAATTATTCACATACATATGGTACAGTATTTATGGAATACATACTTTAATACAAAAATAACATAAACATATGCAGACACCAACTGATCCCAGCCTCTATCTTTTATTCAACTTCAGTGGCTATATTTCTAGTTTGTCTAACTAGGTATCTCCTCTGAGCCTGAAAAAAATTGCAATTTTGTTGAGTTTTGTGAACTCAGTGAGCTACCCATCATCGATGACTCACTTATAACACATAACACATACAGTTCATGTAATAACGTAATTCACATCATTTCACTAATCAACATGTTGAATCACATACACTACATATTCACTTAATTCATATTTCACATTAAGAAATCATTTAAACTATTTATTTCAATCATTTAAATGATACATAACAAATGCATATGCAATGCTCATAAGACTCACTTTCAATTGTTATTGTTGTGACTGAGTGCCTATAACTATCCCTTGTCTATTGTAGATACCGGGCTCATTAATAATTGTCCCTTATCCGTTAAGGATACAGGGCTTATTTTACATAGTGAGCTAGAGGCTCTTACCACATTTTGAGCTTTGTGCTCTTTTTTTCACTTATGAGCTTTAAGCTCTTTTTTGGTTGCTACTCCGGTCACAACAGCCTTTATGTTATCATGCATTTATATAATGAAATGCATCACATATATTCAGTTGATCAATTGTGCTTAATTTTACACTTTCATATTCACGTTCACATTCCCATTCACATTTATCATCAGACCCTGGGTCCGGCATTCAACATTTAAGTTGAGAATTACTTATTTAATCAAATTCACATTTAATGAGCACTTCCAATGATTTTTACATGCGTCAAATGCCTCAGACATTTATTATCCAAAATCAACACATTCACATCACGTAATTTAATACAGAAATTTAAAACAGAACAAACAATGAAAGTGAAACCATCTAGGTCAACTCACAATACGCTCCAGATTAGCATTTGCTTCTATGATCCAAAAATGTCTAGATGCAGATGTTGAATCCTGTTTAACAATTTCATGCAACACACACATTGTACACACATTACTAATTGAACTTCACATAAACATTCAATTATTCACATATGTATATGTGAAATGTATAATGCATGCTCATATTGACTATTCCGGGTATTTATCCTTAATCACATCACCTGATTTTTAACAGCATCATTTGTGTGTGTTAAGCTTACTCTAGGTTCATACCTCAAAGAACTTGGTCATTCAAATAACATAATTCAATCATTCATCTTTTCTTTTCTAACATTATATGTTCATATAATATTCAAGTTCTAATTCATTCTTACCTAATACACATCATTCAATCATTCACTAAGGTTATTTTAGCTTCCTAAGATCATAAAATATCCCATTTATCATTCATCTTTACTTAATACTCCTCATTCATCTTAATGGAATCTCATTAGCCATCATAGGTTCAGCTTCATTCTTATAACATCCCAAAATTCCATATTTGAACACTTGATATACGACAATCCATTCTTATGTTTATATCCTCAATCGGCACCCTAAACATATCACTCATTTTTATCTCTTATTTTCGCATCAAACTAAGTACATTTCGAGCTCCATTCAAGCCTAAATGTATCATAGGAAAGCATTGATAAGTCTATAATTTATATATATGATTTTGGGACATAAGGCATAACTTTTGCTGTGGACATCAGATTAAAGTCATTCAAGTATGCTTTCGAAGAGAACTTTGAGTTCTACAACTTTCGTGAAGACTTGAAGAGAGATTTTGCCATCTAAAGGGTCAAAATCATGCATTTATATAGGTGTCTAGAGAATGTCCACCCAGTGGACTAGGGACATGAACAAGGTTAGAATGCTGGAATTCCAGAGAATGTCCACCTAGCAGACCTGAAGTGCACCTAACGGACATCTACTGGCCATTTTCTAGATTTCCAACTCCTACAAGTTATATCTAGCACATCTGATGCATATCTTATCATTCCTACTTCAATTCCTTTTCATTCTCACCTCCATTCCAATTCAATACCATTTACAACCAAATCATAATCTATGTTTTATCATTAATCAAAAAATAGAACATTCCTATTTATACACATTCATCATAAATTTCTACATATGTTCAACTCCCTTTATCACCTTCATTTCATCTCTAACTTATCATCATTACTCAATATATATGTAAAAACAAGACATTTACATATCTAAGTTTTCTCATTTACATTTCAGCATATATATACCCTTATTTCATGATCATTTAACCATCTTCATACATGCTTCATTCAACAAATCAAGAAGGATAATGCTTTATACTTACTTGTTTAGCTTTAAAGTCTTCAA
>JANQAP020000144.1:371463-383130 GCA_026874005.2 Erythroxylum coriaceum
TCCCATACTTTGGGGCTTGTAAAAAGACTACCCATCAAGGATGGGATGAAGTTTCCCATAACTTTACTGGAGTGTGAACTCTGCCACCACCATCAGGAAACACAAGATCATCTGCTATTAAAATGCAATTATACATCAAAAATATGGAACAAAATGCAAAAATTACTCAGTATTAGGAAAACAACCAGCTCCTGGAATGAATTGATTCATTGGATAGAAAACCCCAAAATGGTAAACAAAGCAGACAATAAAGTAGTAAAGATCAACCTTGCATATGCAGTATATTACATATGTCAAGAAAGAAACTTCAGAATTTTCTGGAAGAAGGAGAGTAGTAAAAAGACACTTTTCTAGCAAATATTTCTCTAGTGCAAACTCTCTATGGTAGCTAGACAATTAACAGAAAATTTATCCACAAACATGAAGGAAAGATGGCTAATGTACTAATTTTCCAAAATCCTTGTGATCATAAAGTTTAGTCTTTAATGTTTTTGTAACTTAGGTCACTTTGATCCCTAAAAAGGTTTTACAACTCCTTATTTCAAATATATATTTCTTAATTTTCAAAAAAAAATTGAAAAGCCATGAAAAACCATTCTTTTTATCATATGTTCTTTATTATTTATTATTTTTCTTTATTTTTTATAAACTAAATTAGGATATAGATTTAGGTGAAATAAATCCTAATTGATTATAATTATTTCTTTGCTTTAATCCAAGATTCTAGTTTTCATAGGAATTGTTCATTTTTCTTATTTTTTAGGTTGAAGTAATAATAATTGAAGTTTTTTTAATTTTATATATAGGATTGAAGTAGCAAACATAAAAGATCTTATATGTAATTAGGATAAAGCATGATGAAAGTTATATAGAACCTTAAAGGTAGGGCCATATAAATCTTCTAAGTTAAGCTTAAATGATAGACACTTAATTGATCATAATAATATCTTATATTTGATGTATTTTTTCTTGATAAATTATACTTTTATTGTATATTTGGTATATAATTCGTTCTAAGTGTGTTTATAGAGTACAATTGCCTTATGAACTTAAAGGAGAAGAATTTAAAAAAAACATAGCATAAAATGAAGATTTAAAGCATAGAAGGGATGCACGACCATGCACTTCTCCAAGATCGTACAGAATCATAATTTTTTCAGAGATTTTAGTTATGCATGGTTTAATGCACGACAGTGCATCAGCCTGTGCATCAATCAAAACCCTAGAATTTAATATAAAAGACATTTTTGGAATCAAATAAGAGGGAGAAATGTACAAAGGCATTCTCAAAACTCATAGGCAACTCAAGGGGAAATTTTAATCTAGAGAAGCGGGAAAACATGAAGAATTTAACAAAAGATCTATTAGAATTTAAGATTAAACCTCTAAATTGCAAGAGTAGTCGATATAAGACAACCAGAGAGATTTAGAATAATGAACCCATCGTTTTCAATTCGTTTTTCTTTCTATTTATTTTCGATTTTGTGTTTGATCATGTGTAATTAAAGGTCTTCTTAGTATTTAGGTTAGATGAACCTTATGTTGATACTTTAATATGATTTGACTCTTTTATTAATGCAATTGGTTTGATTGATAGATTGTGATCCGATTATGTATTTTATTTATGTTCTAATAGATCCGAAATATTAGATCATGACCTAATTTCATACATAAAGATTAAGAAATCCTATTTATGAATAGAATACTATAATTGGAAGGATTTGATTGCAATCCTAGAGATAGGATGACATAAATCTTCCAGATTAGGGTCAAACCTAATATAAGGATTTATAAATTGGTAAAGCAATCTTATAAACTTTAACCTAAGTAATTCAATTGAAAATCTTAGGCTTAATTGTTAATAAAGTCAAGGTCAGCTATTAACATAACATAGGAGTCCTCATGGTCCAATAAATTAATAAAACGATTGCATAATAAAAGATCAATCTATTAAGAGTTTATGGGGATTCGAAACTTAGATACTAATCTTTTGATATTGGTAATTTTCTTAGTGCTTCCTTAATTCTATGATTCAAAATTTTATGATTCAATCTTGCTACCCATTATTTTACTTGCTCTAGTTTTATTTTCTTTTGATGAAAAATCACAAACAATTCTTAGATTAAATAATAGGATACAACAATTATTGGTCATCACTGTCCTCATGGCATTAGCTCATATTTGTTGCTACTAGCTACAGCTACGTCGTACACTTATGATAATTCATAATTGACACACTCATTTTTAGTCAATCATTAAACATATTATAGGAATTCATAGTGTGAATTAATGTATTCTCAAGTTTTCTAATTTAGCTTTTGGTCAATCAACTTAAGAATAAACAACCTTTGCATCAATTGTAGTATGGAGTAGTATCCTTACTACTTTTTCTAGAAATTAAAAATAGTCTTATATCATCTCCTACAATATTTATTAATCACTATTTACTCTTTCTCTTTATCTCTCTGTCTATCTATCTCTTTTTCATAATCTCTTGTTTATTTCTTGTGTTAATCAATATGAAAATAAACTAACATTCATAAGAAGAATTTGCCAAAAGAAACTTAACTCAAAAGATTGTCTGTCTATAAAATAATGTGTAGCTGCACAAGATAGATTTTTGGTATGTTAGGGAAGAATTGCTACCTTTTCTTGGAAACTCCGTATGTGTGTTCAAACTCTTCTCCTCCATTGTCTTTGGTTGCCTAGTTTTCTTTGTTCTTCCTTACTCAGAGACTTCTTCTTTTGTCTCTCTCTATTATTGTCCTTTTATTACCTAACTGGCACTGTGTTTCCTCTTTTTAAGTAATTTTATATTTCCTATCTTCCATGGATTCAAGTTGTAAGTGGTGTGGCCTTCTTACTGATAGCTCTACACCTAAGCCATATTGTTGATCTCTCCTAACTCCAATAGGCATTTTTTAGAATTTCGCTCTATTATTATTTCTCTCTTATCATACTTATCATTTTTTGAACTACTTTTTAAATTTTCCTAGTTTATGTTAGTGGTTTTTTCCTCTAAAATATATACACATACTACATCATCCTTAATCGTGTCTTTTCCTTACTCTCTCCTTATAACTTTCTAACATTGGCTTCTCTTCCCTTCCATACCAAGATTGCCACCATATTTCCTTCTACTGAATATCCTCTTCCTTCTAACATAACTTCTCCCTAGCCTGTTCAAGTTTCAAACCTCCTGCCTTTCCCTTCTCAACCATTGGAACTTAAGATTAACAAATTTATAAGCCTCACAGTTGTAAATTTTTGTTTAAAGTGTCTTAAAGTGCTCCCTTTAGTACATTCCCCTACAATTAAGGAGGGTCACACTATTATTTCCCCACCTTTAGATGTTCTTAAGTAAGGAGATAACTCTTAGGCATCTATAATGATTGGTTTATTTTTAGGAAAAATTCCTACTTTCCCTACAATTAAGTTATAGACATGAAACATTGGAAAAAAAATGGTCTCTTAGAAGTGCTCGTAAATGGAAGTCATTCTTTTCCATTCAAATTTACCTCTAAATAAAAGGCTTTGGAAGTTATAAAATCTAGACCTAGTCTACCATAAACTTCCTCTCAGATTGAGGTGATGAATTAATAGGATTTATCTTCTGAAGCTCAGTACCTTAAAAACATCATATAAGGACCTTAGGGAGAATATGCCTTTAATTAATGTTGCTACTACTCATACCTTAAGACCCATATATGTTTTAATGCCTCAAGTTGATAACACTCTTAAAATAAGTGAGGTTCCTTAGGCATCTACGTTTGTTAATATCTCTTTGAGAGGAAATTCTAAATTAAATATAGGGGGATTACAAAGGGAATAAACACACTTAATGGATCCCTTGATGGCTTTAAAGAATTTTGAAAGGAGGAAGTTGGGTCACAAAACTAAGAGCTAGATCTCTAACTTTTCCAATTAAATAATGATTTTCTTTTCTAAAAAATGTTAAGGGGCTTAATGACCTAAAAAATATAATATGGTTTCAAATTATGTTAGATAAATAAAACTGAAGTATGTTTGGCCTTATAAAGACTAAGTTGAGGAATGAAAATATACCAATATATAGTTGTTCAAGAATAAGTGGATACTCTTAAGCAATCATGATAAACATCATCTTAGGAGAATTGTGGGAGTTTATGATCCTAATAACATTAAGGTCATTCGATTTTCTACCTCCTCCCATTGTATTCATATGCTAATAGATATAAGGTACATCCTAGTCATATTTATGTAAGCCGCAAAATTTTCCTTTAAAAAACCATCCTTAGGAATGAGTTATTAGCATTTAAGATATTTATAATGGAACTATGAATCTTCTTAAGGAATTTTAATAGCACTATATTTTCATTAGAATATAAGGGAGCAATTGATGTGGTAGTAAACCATGCAAGGAGTTGAGATCTTATCTTACCAACTTAGAGGTGATAGACTTTAAATCCAATGATTGTTTCTTAACTTGGTGTAAGAAACATGACAGATTATGGATCATATGAAAAAAAAACTAGATAGGGCATTGGTTAATTACGAATGGATTTAAAGTTTTTAATAAATTAAAGATCATTTCAATTGCTCATTATGTTATTATCACTCACTAATTAAGATTTTAGATCTTTATAGGGGTTGTGGAAGAACTCACCTTTCATTTTCTTTAATTTTTCATATAATGCTAATGGATTCCATGATGCACTAGATGAGGGCTTGAGATTGGACGTTCATGGCTGTGCATATTATAAGTTCCATAGGAAACTCATGATAATTAAATAGGAGCTTAAAAATATAAAATTGAAAATGCAAATTAACATTAAGAAAGCACAAAAATTTGTTAGATACAATTCGATGCAATGTCAGAGAAAGCTTTATAATTGACATGCAAATATATCTTTAAAGCTTAAGTAAGAAAAAGGCCTTTTATACTTATAATAAGGCTTTGGAAAGTTGTAAATTTATGCTAGTACAAAATTCAAGGGTGCTATGGCTCAAGGAAGAGGATTGCAATATGAGTTTCTTTCATAAATAAATTCTTGCTAGAAGACATCACTACAGAATCTCAAATTTTAGAAATGATGAAGATATGATCCTTATTAATCAAGGAGAAATTTTGTCCCATACTAGGAATTATTATCAAATTATTTTGGGTTCTTAAATAAGTAATTCCTCACTAAATTCATTAATCAAATCCATTGTTCCTAGAATGTTAAGTTCGTGACAAGCTGAGTTTCTCACTAAGCCTTTCACCCTGAAAGACATTGAAGAGGTCATATTCAATCTTAACCTTAACAAACATGTCTAGATTATTCAAATGCCTACTTTAACCCAAGGCTTTATATTGAAGAGGTTTGTTCAATATTAACCCTGACATAGCCCTAAGCTTTAACGATTTTAATGCCTACTTTTACCAGAGTCCTAGGACTCTATTAAAACATATGTTTATGAAGCATTTTTTAATTATTCTCTACCTCCAAGTTGTTATTATCTTAGGATAAAACTCAGACTTCTAATCCCTCATCCTTGAAATAATATAGGCCAATATCTTATTATAACACCTTTCACAAGATAATCTCTAAGCATCTGTCCTCAAATTCAACCACATTTTACTATCCTTGTTATGTCAATCATAAGCTTCTTTCATTAAGGGAAGAATTAAATTCAAACACATTTTACTTTCCTTTTTATGTCAATCATAAGTTGCTTTCATTAAGGAAAGAATTAAATGGTATAAAATTATGTTTGTTAAGCTGCTTTCATTAAGGAAAGAATTAAATGGTATAAAATTATGTTTGTCCAAGAATTGTCTAAGAATTATCTCCTAAAATGCTATACTAATAATTATGCTTAAGGATTGATATTTACAAAGCCTTTAATATAGTGAATTGGGACTTTATTCTCTTCTCCCTTTAGGCACTTGGGTTCCTAGCTCTTTTCATAACTTAGATAGACTAATATATCTTAACTACCTCATTTAGTGTTCTTATTAGTAGTGAAGCTTTAACCATTTTTTAGAGTCCTAAAGGCATTGAATAAGGTGACCCTCCTTTACCTTATCTCTTTACCATTTGTATTCAAGTTTTATCAAACATCATCATCAAGAACCTAAGTATTGAGAATGTGTTCAAGTTCCATAAATGTAGGAACTTATGAATAACTCATCTAGTGTTTGCAGATGATCAGTTGATATTTTGTGAGCTACTATTACTTCCATTGCCTATATTATAAAGTCAATTTGTGAGTTTGACACCCTCTTAAGACTCTACACCAATACAGAAAAAAATTTCTAAGGGTGTTAATAGATGCTACCCAATCAACTTATGAACTTGTTAGAATTTCAGGATTGGCACCTACGGGTCCTTATAATGAGAGTCTCATATATGGATTGTCAATAGATATTTGAATTGATAATAAGGAAAATTAGAAGCTGGACTTCCAAATTCCCTTCATTTACTATTAGGTTGCAATTAATTTTATCTATCCCTAGTAATTCAAAGTTTCATTGGTTAGTTCATATCATTCTTTGTTAGAAGTTACATAAGGATATAGAAAAGCTTCTAAGGAACTTCCTTTGAACTGGGAAAGGGAATTCCAAACCATTTGCTTAGGTAAGTTGGAGAGATATCTATTGATGCATATTGAAAACAACAAAAAATAAAACCTAACTTTGCACAACTAAATTTATAGTAGTGATAAAAAAGGATCATATATATAGAGAGGTGAGATTAGCTTTTGTAATGAATAAATCAATGCATAAGATTAGGGGGTTTGGTTGAACTTAATTGATAAAATGAAATAAAATTAAACTATAGAAGACAAATCAAATCAAACAATTCAAAATTACAAGATTAATCAATAGGTGGTTTTAGCCTATTACTCTGTTTAATCTCAACCTTCACATAAATGTGCATAATCAATAGTAATGTTGTTCTCATACCTATTTTTGAAACTATTAAACTTGGATTAACAACAAGTTCTATTAATCCAAATTTTCCTTTATATTTTAACAAATAAAAACATACTCTTTAATTAGCTCTAGCCATTAAACAACTCAGAATATATAAGCTCTCCAGAATTAGTGTGATAGTCGCATCACAATAGGAAAACATGTTAATCTAAGCAATAACTATATAAGCTCGAATCATTTAACTTATGCTATGTTATCCTTAACGATGCATGATTATTAGTTTACCACGTATGAATCAGGTTTTTACAACAATTACATATTGTAATCAAGATCCTAGCAATGAATCCATAGATAAACAAGCTAGCTTGCCTACGTAAAATAGTTCATACATAAATTACAAACTTTAAACATAGAATAACATAATCAATTTCAAAAGATCTTTTCTTCCAATGCACCTTCCGAGCAATAATATGGGTTAGAATGTAGCACAATGTGAGCTTGGTTTGTCCAATAGCTAATTAGGAAAGCATTTTAGTATGGGTTGAAAATCAATACAAAAGAATAAGGAAATATAAGAAATGCCTAAGCATTTTCTTTTTATTTTATATGGAATGAAAGAAACCAAAGAATCTTTAAGAATACTTAATTTGAGAAGCATACAATCGCAAATAGAACATGTTGCTGGAATATAGAAATACTTGTAGCACACCAAGCCAATGAAGGCTTCAGCTATTCTCTCAGCAAAAGATGGAGCCTAAAGTAAACTGGCTATTTTCACTTCTAGCAGCTGTATAGATGATAGGCTGCAATTTTACTCATCTTTTTTCTTATAAATCTAAATTTGCTGCCTTTCTAGACTTTTTAATGAATTCTTTTACCTTAAAAAAAATGTAGGGGTTAATGATACATAGTAAATATTTATTTTGGGCTTGGAACGAAAGAAAATTCTACACCACTGAACGTACAAGATAGTGGCAGAGGCGCAATTTCGTTCCTTTCTAAATTATTATATAAATATTCATGCGTTTTATGTCACATTTCAATCTGTATTAAAAATATAATAATTTTTTTCTTTCTATCTCTTGTTAACTTGATTGTCAAAAGTAAAACACTGGACAAAACTCCTACATTTGATTTTGTAGCGCTGGAAAGAAGTTACCCAGAGTCCACAATACAGACATAGACACCGAAAGCTCGTACCACAAATCCAGATATCGAGAGCCTACGTATCAAGTGGCACATTTAGACCACAGACTCCAAACATCAATAATAATAAAACGTGGTTTTAGTTACTGAATCATAATACCTTATCTAAACTCTCATTCATGATAATATGCTTTATCATCTGCCATTGAAATAAGTTTCTTTAAAACAATGGAGTGAATTCAGTTTTTTTTTTTTCTCTCTATCTACTTTACCAAGAACATCTTAAGTTATGTTGAAAATAAACTTACTAAAAGACGATTAACCTGTTCTATAAATTAAGTTAACCCTAATTAAATTAGTTAAACTTGCTCTCAAATTTTCTGATTTCAAATAGTGTTGTAGAGACTTTATTTAATTCTTAAATGCTTTAACCCGTAACTCTCTCCCACCAGTTTGCGTGTTCGCGCACACCATTGATTTTACACTGAACGTATTCACGCACACCATTGATTTTACATTGCCAACAACTTGAAATTCGGCAAACTTAATACATAAATTCTTCCAAAAACGTGTTCGGGACCATATATAGGGTGCACGATCAGTAACAGAGTTATTCAATGGTTGTAGGTACGTAAATGATTAAACTTCACGAAAGCCAAGCAAATGGTACAATGAATTTACCATATATCTCACTATCATAATGATTATATACTTTGATGAGCATGCCCATCTGCGTTCCAAAAAGTTGACGGTGAAGCTCACAAGCTCTTATGGAACATTATAGAATACAGGAAATATACGTGATACCATACGAGTATTAGTTTGGTTTGAGAAAACGAGAAATAAACATATAGGCAAGAAAAACTGTTGGGAAAATCTGAAGGGGTATACCATACACAGGACCCACGAGTATCATGGCAAAACTGAGAATTACAGGACTACTTCGAAGAGCTACAGCGCGTTGAATTTGCACCAACTACTGACCACTGTTTCATGTAGTACAGCCGCTTCAGGAAAAAAAATGTCCGGTACTCTATTCTGCAAAAATTATAAAGGTAGTTTTCTGATCTATCACTAGTCAATAGATTATTCACAGGAATAGAAAGGTATAACATGTGCTGCTTGCTCTAAAGCTACTCTTGCTGGGTCCTAACAATTACAAATCTACTTCACTCTACGTTTCTGGAGTTCTTGTACAATAACACGTCTATTTCACCACCTATGTTCGCGTAGTGTATATGTGACCATATATGGTTTCTGATGGCGCTCAATTCCCAACCAGAGTCTTGGCCTAATTCTTGGTGCCATGGGCTTTCCTTTAACGAAATATACTTTATGTAGATTTACCATGTGCACTAATACTCTTTCCAGTTCTTTTAATTTGGTGGAATTGTCCCAAACACTGCTATATTTGGAAGGTTAATACGTATGAAAAGGAACTTTCATATTTGGATTATGAAGACCAGAATGCATGTGATTGCTTGCTTTGGTTGGCTTGTGCCAAAGTTCTTAAACTTGCTGACAGATTCCAAACACTTCTTGCATGCAGTGTACTTAACTGACAGTTTAACCATGGTAGATAAACAAGTGTCCTTTTAATGCTGACCCCTTCTTTCGTCTATTTCTTTTTGGGAGGAAATGATGACCTACGCTTTGAATTACTACCAGTTACTTTCCACACTTCTTATATACAAATCTATAATCAGATTTGAAAGCCAATATAGGTCAGAGACACTCTGATCGTATCACTAGGTACTGACATTAATTTAAACAGCAGACTGCTACTGTAAGAGGGATTGTAATTCAGCATTAAATTGTGGAGTGATTGCGTTTCACATGAAAAACAGATGGTTGAGACCTTAACAGGAAAAATAGATCACAGCACCAGCGGTACAGTGGAAGTCGAAAATATATGAAGTTTCAAAAAAAAGAGAAAAAGCAATGCAGTATTTCATTTTTATAGCCGAATGGTTAGAAATATTGGTAATCTAAACGTGGAAAATGCGAGGACCTTCGCTACTTAATTTGTATACATTTAGGGACAATGGTTTCACTAAGATATGTGAATTGGCGGGGCTCGGGTTGGGATGGGTCTACCCGTAGCCCAGCCTGACTACGGGCTGAACGGCTAGTAGTTCAGTCCGTCATTTATTTTTTTAAAAGAAAATTTTCAAAACGACGTCGTTTTGTAAGTGATGGTCGGGCAACCAGTGGCCCATCCGTGATCCGATCAACTCGGGCCAAAATGCGGGTCGGGCTGGGTCGCGCCGGGCCGGTTTTGACATCCTTTGTTTCATTCCTATTTTTTATTTGATTTTTAACTTTTGTTTTATGTTTTCAATTTCTTTTTTCCAAAAAAAACTTATTTAGATGTTAATATAAATGTAATTATATTTTTTCAGTGATAATAATTAGATATTAGCTAAAATTTATAGATAAATTATTTTTAATTAAGTAAATTTATTTTAATCTCTTATATAATATTTATTAACAATTTATTAATATATTATATTCTTTTACTAAAATAAATAATTTAAAAATTAAACTTTTATTTATAAATTAATATTTTTATTACATTTTAATTATTAAATCAAATTTTATTTGAAATTTATATATTTTAAAGATATTTCAAATTTAATTATATTTATTAATAATTATTTAATTTAATTTATTACAAAATTGAGTAAAATTAAATTATTTATAATTATTATTATTTATTAATTTTAATAAATTAATTATATAATATTAAATGAAATTATTAATAATAATTATTAAAATTAATATATTAAATAATTAAATAATATATATTTAATTGATAATAAATCAAATTATGAAAAAATTATAAACCAAAAAAAATCATCTTTATGGTTTCCATAATTTTTAAAAATTAGATGAAATTAAAACTAAAAAATAGAAAACTAAAACCAAAAACTCAAACAAACTGTTTTATTTTACTGAATTTGAAAACAAATACAAAAAACTAAAAATAAAAATGGAAACAAATAGACCCAAAGCTTATTTGCCTAATTTTTTTAATTGTAATATCATAATTGTTAATTTTAACAATTATAATTAAATATCACAACTTTCGTACATTATATTAGCTTAAACTTTTATAGAATTTACTTATATTCATTTATTATTTAATGAATTCTTTCAATGTTGATTTTATTTTAAACATGATCGAGAGGATAGTAATTGCTATTTTTATAATAAACTTCAAAGTATTTGGAAGTGAATTATACATACCTAGAAAGATTTCACACCCATAATTTATAATATGATCTCCTTAGCACCCACAACTCATTTATCAAGATTATGCTAATCCAAAGGCTTAACATCTTGAAAACGATCTAGAAGAGGGGTTGAATAGATTTTTTAAATTTTTTTCGTAAAGTGCAAAAGAAACAAAGAATTAGAATACACAAAATAAATAATCAAAATTGAAATGTAACAGAGTAGGGAAGAAAGGCAAACACTGTTTTTAAAGAGGTTCGGTGCTAAGACCTACGTCCTCTACCTAAGCTCCCACTTAGGATTTTAGCAAAACACTTTACTACACACTTTTTAGTTCAGTGTGAACTTTTCAACACCACTTGATTTCCGGCTCAAGCTACACC
>JANQAP020000144.1:412927-425360 GCA_026874005.2 Erythroxylum coriaceum
AACACTCACAAACACATCAAAACCTCATGAAACACAAAATTAAGGTCCAATTCTTGGTCTAAACCAAGCAAACACTTAGAATATATACGAATATTAACAAAAACATAATTCTAAGCCTATACACATAATAATCATCTAAGAAATACTAAAAGCACACTTAAAAATCTAGCAAACATAGTATAATTTGCACCTATCAATAAGTGTGTTGCAAGCGTTTCCCTCCTCCACACACTATTCCATTGTTATGTGATCTACTTTATAGCTAGGATTGACATCACTATCATGACTAGTTTCCACATTGGGATGACTTGGATTACCAGACTTAGTGTTATTCTTGTCAGAAGGACTAGTATTATTCTCCTACTTCTTTTCTTCAATTTCCATAAGTTTTTGAGAAAATCTAGTGATAAAACTCCTACTTGTGGGCCTCCGCTCTCTCCTAGTATTCAATTGTCTAGTTTTCCCAAGCATAAGTGACTTTAAAAGAATCTTCAACCATCTTAAGATGTTCATCCAACCTAATTATTGGAATTATCTTAGGTAGATAAACCATTTAGCTAACTATGACACAAATTCTGGCATAATTTATTATAGAAGTCTCAGTAGTGGCTTGGTCCATATATATTAGCTTACTAATGTAACTAGTAAGATAACTTAATCCACTTATGGTCTAGTATTTCAAAGGCACTCTATGTATACATAACCAAATTGGTATGTTTTCCATTTTGATCTCTTCAATTTTCAATCAAGGTCTCCAAAGTTAAAGTGGTATAGGTTTATTTTGTACATGCCAGGGTTCGTCTTCCAGAACCTTCATAGCAACTTCTTTACAGGAGAATCCTAAAAAAAGTATCATCACTATTTACCAACATATCCACCATACCAAGCTACTTCTAATGTGTTTACCAACATGTCCACCATACTAAGATACTTCTAATGTGTTTTATATAGTACCTCGAGCTCTTTTTATTTCATAGCTCCTTTTTTCCGGGTAAATTTCTTAGACTCTCTGCTAGTTTTTCTCTGATTTCTTCTTGGTCTTTCATCCTTGCTTCTATGCCATTCTGCTTCTATTTTTGTTTATTCAAATCTTTTGCTGTGCTTCTCCTTCTTCCCCCACTCCTATGCACAACCATTATGCTCAGTCCACTTCATCCAGGTAGGTTTTTCGTCTAGCTTTTTCTTTTAACCAACAATCTTTAACCATGTTTTCTAATTGTGAAATCTTCCCACCTTTGTTACCCTCCTCTTCTTCATCTCCTAAGATTCCTTTACCTTCTACAAATCCTTGTGCTTCTTTTACAACTCCACTATCTCCTTCACCCTCTCAAAACAGACTTGCTCACACTCTTATCCCTCCAACTAAACACATCTAGGTGCAAGTTGCAGGGAACCATAATCCAGAATCTGAACTTACCTTCTCCCCCTCCAACCCCACCTTGGACCATCAAGTTCCCCCTTCCTCCCCACGCCCCACTTTTTGTCCATCATTTACGTAGGAGTTGATAATGGAAGTTTATACTTGTTGGATTCTTCTTAGATAGAAGAATTCCATTTCCTATCCTAAAAAACTGGGTTGCTAGTAATTGGAAACAATATGGACTTCTTCATACAATCTTGAACAACGAAGACATTTTCTTCTTTCAATTTAACTCACCTAATTCAGTCTCTAATGATATAACAGTTGGATCACGGCATGTGAATCATAAACCCTTTTTGGTTCAACCTTGGGGCTTGGGATTAAATTTGAATACCTTAAAGACACCAATATTCTGCTCTAGATCTATATACATGACATTTACCTTAAGTATGGGACCATTGTAGGTCTCAACTCCCTTGTCAACTTAATTGGAAGACCTTTGTGTCTTGATCAAGTCACTATTGAGACTAAAAGGATCAACTTTGCAAGAATATGTATAAAAGTGGAGGCACTCGTAGACTTACCTAATGAAGTTGCTATAATGAGATTTAATGACAATATGATGGTAGTAGAGGATAAAGTAAAAATAACCTATGCTTGGAGACCTCCTAGTATGAAACCTAAAAGGTTTGGAAGCCTATAGGCAGAGCCTTCTTTACTAGCAGTTATGAGGAATTTGTGCAAGAAGATCTTCACATAACTTATTAATCAGATTCTGTTGTAGAGAATGGTGTTACAATTTATGCTGAAGTCATTCCAAGCTTAGAGAAATCTGATAAGGATTCAGTTGATCAATCTCCTAATGAAGTTATTCTAGCTCCAAATCTTCCTAATCCTCACTAAAATGTTCCTAATTTTGATTTAGTCTATGAAGTTATTGATAATTCTCTAGAAAATGGTTCTGTGGAGTATGATGTGATTCTTGATGAAACAATTACTACCCCTAACAGAACTGATTCTTGTAAGCCAGTAGAAAAAGTTTGTTTATCCAATAAGGATGAGCTTAAAAAGGCTGTTACTAGTCTCATTTCTAAAGTCTAGAATGAAAATGCTCATAGAGGACTTAATAATGGGTTACAAACTTCTTCTCAAAATGATAAGGAGTCTTTCCAGGTTGTAACTAGTAGAAGAAAATCCTAGAGGAGCAAAGGCTCTAGCTCCAAAGGTGAAAAACATTAAATGTTCATTATAGTTTGGAATGTAAAAGGTTTAAATAAGCCTCTAAAACAACAACATTAGAGGATTTTGTCTTCAAATAAAAAGTGCTTTTACTTGGTCTTTTGGAAACGAAAATAAAGTTGAATAATATTAAAAATCTTGACATTTTGGGGAAGTATTGGAGTTTTTTCTCTAATCACTCTCACCACATCATTGGCAGAATTATCATCTGTTATATCTCGGACAGAATTGAAATGAAGGTTTTAAGGACTTCAGATCAAATGATGTAGTTAAAGATCTCCTTTAAAGTTGAGATAGTGTTCATCTTAGTTACAGTAGTTTATGCTAGCAATTTTGCATTCCAAAGGAATAATTTATGGAACAATCTTAGTGATTTGGGAATCAATTGTAACCTGCCTTAGGTTATCTGTGGAGACTTTAACTCGAACTTGATTAGAGCTGAAGCCCAAGGTAAATGTTGTCTCACAAAATATATAGAGGAATTCCTCAATTGTGTTAATCATCTGAGGGTTACTAATTTTAAATCTGAAGGGCATTTTTATATATGGAACAATAAGCAAGGTGCCGATTGGTTTATCAGGAAAAAAAAACTTGACAAGGCTCTTATATTATCTAAGTTCCCTGACAGTTTTTCTAAGTTTATAGACTCCTTATTCTGTGAGCACACACCCATTAGGTTATCTGGTTTTCTCTCCTACTCATTAAGGCATCATCCATTCAAATTCAACAACTTCTTAGCCCATCAGAATGGTTTCTTGGAGGCTTATAGGAAAGGTGTTGGGATGTCAGTATATGGATCCAAATAGTACTGTTGTGTTCAGAAACTTAAAGCAATTGAGGGGGAGCTTAAACATCTGAGTAAAACTATAGGGACTAATACACTAAATACAGCGGAAGTGGCTAAAGCAAGGTTGCCTAATGTTCAAAATCTGTTGGTTTCAAATCCAGATACTGTAGATCTTTTGAGTAAGGAAAAAGGTCTGTTGGATAATTATTTTTAGGCTATTCATAATCTTTTGTATCTTATCATGAAGAGATCCAATATTGCATGGCTTAAGGATGGTGATCAATGTATTAAGTTCTATTTTAATTCTGTGCTAGCAAGGAAGAATAGAAACAAAATTTGTTCAATTGTTTCAAGTGATGACATTGTTTTGCAAGGTCATAACTCAATTCTTTTTGAAGCTACAAACTTTTTTTTTTCCAATCTGCTAGGAACTTCCACAACTTTTGATTCATCTATACCATTATTAAACAACTTCATTTCTAAGAAAATTCCTAAATAGATAACCGCTTCTCTTATTGCACCAATTAAAGATAAATAAATTGTTGCCACTATTTTCATGTTAGATGTATTGAAAGTTCCACAGCTTCTGATTCATGTGTACCATTATTAAACAGCTTCATTTCTAAGAAAATTCTTGAACATAGAACCGCTTCTCTAATTGCACCAATTAAAGATAAATAAATTGTTGACACTGTTTTCATATTAGATGGATTGAAAGTCCATGGACCTTATGGCTTAAATTGTTTTATATAGTTAGCAAAATAATCTTGGAAGCTATTTATGAGTTCTTCAGAACTGTTAAGCTTTTAAAAGGGATTAATCACATTTATATGTTTGATTCTTAAGTTGGCTAATCCATCATCATTTAATAATTACAGACTTATCTCTCGCATAAATTTCCTTTGTAAGATCATTTCAAAATTGATTGCTAGAGGACTAAAGAAGGTTGTTAATTCTTTCGTTAGTGACAATCAAAATACTTTCATGGAAAATAGATCGATTAGGGATAATATTCTATTTAAAAAAAAAAATCAAAATAGGCCTATCAGGCGCACCTTGGACCAGTCAACCCCATGCGTAGCCTAACCTATTGCTATCCTTATTGCTGAAACCTCACCTTCTGTCCATGCCTGCCAAAAATCATGACCTCACCTTCTTCAAAAACTACGAAAAGGCGAGTCTCATGAAATGTTCACGAATTCAGTTAGAATGGGAGTTCTTAAACATAAAAAGAAAATTTAGTGATTACCTGAAAAAGATAAAATTTTACAGCCATGATAAATGTTCAAGATTTGCATTCTTAACTTTTAAAAACAAGTGGACCATAAAAGGTAAAAATAATATTCACAATTGGTTGATAAATTTAATAAAAATATAAGAAAATTGAAAAATAATTTACAAGCAACTTTGGTACTCTGAAATGGAGATAAAATTTTTTTTAAAGATATAATATACAACTCATAAGAAGTTTAATAATACTTAAATTATTTATTTTTGTTGAAAATATAAACTTTAATACGATTGTAAAAATATTATAAATTTAATAATTTAATTCAATTTAAATAAATAAAAATTAAAACCAAAAAATTAAAATTATTTTAAATATTTTTTCCTATCTTTTATTTTTCCTTTTTTTAATCTTAAAAAAACTCAGTACAGTAAAACATTAAATAACTATTAATAAAATGAAGTATTGATAAAAAGAAAAAAGGCGTTCTAATTTTCCATTTTTATCTCCTCTGTTCTCCCTGTTGTTATCGAAGGGAGCCTGGTTCCCCGTAACTAAAAGCCTTTGCATCCTTTTCAATTTACCTGTCTTTTGAAACTTTCAGCATTCCTTGTAAAAGTTTTCATCTTTTTGTTTGTTTTTATTGAAAGAAGTCAAAAGGAGGTATTTTTCTCGTTAAATGTGGAGCGCTGGAGAGCCTGCGGATTCCTACTACCAGGTCCGGCCTGAGTGCACGGATGTTCCCAAAACCAGATTCAAAATCAAGGTGTGGGTTTCTTGGAGAAAGTTTGCATCATTTTTTGCGGATAAAAATTTTCTCAATTTGGATCTATGTTTTGTAATTTGATGGCTATTTTGGAGCACCCATTTGGATATTTTTGGAAATCAATGTTATTTTTGTTGTTGTTATTTTGGGCATCGTCTTGTTGTAAATAAAAACTTATGTTTAATATTTAGATTAACATTTCAAATGAACTTATTCCTTGTCGAATGCCAACTCTTCTCATTGGGATCATTGCAAAAGGTTTTCATTTCTGCTTGAGGATGTGACTGAATTCCTAATATCACTGAGTTGAAAATTTTAGATGTGCCTGTACTGTATAGCATTCAGTTGGGCCTAGTTAATTTAGAACAAGGAAAGTTGAGATAAATTTATTTAAGACTGCACTTACGATCAGGCTTCATCTTCTTTAGCATTTGTTGTTAACGATGAGATTAGGCCAATAGAGTATAAAAAAGAGAAAGAAAGTTCCTCCTTTTCTCTAGGACATGCGGACTTAGACACCCAGCGCACACCGTCATTGGAACATTAATCATCAGACAAGTGTATGCTATTTATTCTTGCATAAACCTTCATGGGATTGCATGTTGATGGAATAACTGCAGCCTCCTCTCTTAACAATGTGCTACTACAGGCTGGGAAAACTCTAAGTGTTAGAAAATGGCAGTCTTCACTTAGTCCAGAGGGATACCTGGATATAGGCAAGACCCTGGGTCGAATCCAACGTGGGGTAAGTGCATCTCCTGGATCCAGATCATTCAACCAATCTGAAAGATCAATTCTCAGTTTTCCTTTCCCCATTTCTTATGTTGTTTCATTCTATCCTCGGTTATGTGTTCATTTAGGGGATCCATCCATCAATTAGAGGAGAAGTCTGGGAGTTTTTGCTTGGTTGTTATGAGCCTAAGAGTACATTTGATGAAAGAGAACAGATACGTCAGCATAGAAGGTAGCTGGCTTCAAATGTTTTACATTTCATCAATGAGATCTTGCTGATAAAAGATGGAGAAAGACAAAAATATTCTCATGGCTTCACATTTATAACGTCTATACAACCATGATTACTTAAAATATTTTCATTGGACCCTGTACTTTTGGATTTGAGGATGTAGAATGGCTAATTGTCCATTGGCATATACTTTTTCATCTCTATATCGCATGCCAACAGGAAAATTACTAACATATATTTTCTTCTTGAAGTTGAGTTATCTTGATGTTAAGAAAGATATTTGTGTTATGCTTATTTGAAAAATGAAACATTAAAGCATTTGATGACTTCTTTCATTTTAGAAGACATTTGAAATTTGACGCGATGTTACAACATCAGGGTTCAATATGCTAGGTGGAAGGATGAATGCCACCAAATATTTCCTCTTGTTGGAAGTGGCAGGTTTATTATAGCACCAGTAATTACTGAGGATGGCCAGCCTATTCATGAGCCATTGGTAGTTTTAGAAACAAATCAAGAAAAGGGCCCAGCTTCCTCCATGGATGGTGATACTGCTAATGGCATAAATCAATCAAGTATAAATGCTTCCAGTTCAGAAATGGTTAAAGAGCTTACTAGTCATGGTCCTTTGGACAAAAAAGTAATTCAGTGGATGCTAGCCCTACATCAAATAGGTGTGAAATGTTGATAATATCTCAATTTTTTCTTTGCCTGGTACATCTATAATAATGCATAATTTATTTGCAAAAGCATTTTATTTCCTTCATACACCAGCTATTATCAATCAATATGGATGATTTCTGATTCATTTCTACATTTCCCCTTGTTACACTAGTTTTGGCAAATTCATTTTCTTTGTAATGTAACTTCTCTCAGTCTTTATTTCTCTCTCTTTATGATTAGAAGCTTTTTGTGTCAGAAAGGTTGTGGTTTTATTATTAGATGAACTCACTGAGATATAATTGCTGTTCTGAAGTTGTGTACCTGCACATCATGGCTTTTTAAGACTTCTCTTTAGTGGTTATAATAGCATCATTGTAATGAAATATCATTTAATTTCTCTTTGTAATGATATTTTCCTGGATTGTTAATTATGGTAGGACTTGATGTCATTCGCACGGACAGGACATTGGTATTTTATGAAAAGCAAGAACATTTGTCAAAACTTTGGGATATTCTAGCAGTTTATGCTTGGGTTGATACTGATGTTGGCTATTGTCAAGGTAAATAGCTAAACTAACATGCTTTGTTTTAGAGATGATTAATGACAGATACTTTTTTTTTTAACTTTCAGGTTTCTCAATTTCATATAACATTTTTCATTTAGCTCGAGATTTGGTTAAGCAGTATGGTTGTGTACTTGATTCTGCTTATATAAATAAATGACATTCTTCATGTAATAACTTACATAAGGTAATAGATAATATCATAGTCCTTTAAAAAAATACATTGCATCTTTAGTTGTTCCATTATGGTACTGGGACAACTGCTATTGAACTCTTATGCGTACTCTTGTTTCTCTGGGTAAAGGTACTACATTATCAATGAGTATGTGAATATCATAGAAGACTGATAAGGTGGATAAATTATTTTTCCTTCAAGTACTCATCAAAAGAGAAAGATTCAATTATCTTACTTGACGATGGGACAGAAAGCCATATATATTCTTACGTAGATAACTGAGCAACTGTGATCACTTGGCTGCAAGAAAATTTAAAACCTTAGTTGGAAGTTTATTTGTTTTGGGTTTGCTTACTTTTCTAGTTTCTCCTCATTATGCACTTTGATTTGTTTTGTAGAATTACAAGTTCCTTCTGCTTGAAATTCTTGGGCCTTCTGTTACATCCTGAACTGAGATATGCAATTTTCTTTGTCAGGGAGAAATCGTTATGTGTTACTGTTTATTCTGGAACCGAATAAAAGGCAAACGATGGTCTTTTCCTCAAACATCTTGTTGGCTTATGCCTACAAACATTATAAATCACTGCAATTTTACATGTATTCGTTATCTTCTCCCTCACACTATCTGCCTACATATATACATACATATATAAACATATCTAAATTTATGCACATGTATGAATGGTTGAGTTTTTATTCCTTCCACAAGTTGATTTATTCATCCTATGAGTAAAGGTACTAATGTTCATGTCCCCATTTCATGCAACAATTTGGTATCTTTTTGATTTGTTTTTTCACATTGTTACTGGGCAGGAATGAGTGATCTTTGCTCCCCTATGATAATACTTCTTGCAGATGAATGTGATGCTTTTTGGTGCTTTGAGCGTTTGATGCGCAGATTGGTATCTTTGTCCTGCTTTTCTGACTTTCTATCTTTCTTTTTATTTTCTTAAATTTCTAGTTTTACTTAGTTTTCATGATACTTGTGCATACCACATCATATCCTCTATCTTGTGCCTTCTATCTGATTGGTATCTGTGAACAGAAGAGAACAAGGTTGAGGAGATTAATTTGGTTTTAGATGTTTCAACTTCCATATCTTGTGAGTTTATAGGTTATAACTATTTACACACTTCAAAAATCAACAATATTTATGCATTCATTTTTGTACCTTATTTCCATCTTGAACTCATTTTTCAATTTTAATTGTGGTCTATGTTTAATTGGGGCTAACAGTCCTCCTTTTAGTATTTCTGGTTCAATTTTAATTTTCATGCACTAGTGAATATCCTTGGGTATTTTGGCTTACTTCTATGATTTGTTCCATGTTGTCTATTTCGTTGGAAGCATTTATTTTGTTCAAGGTCTAATGGTTTGGGAATTAATACTACGATCATAACTAGCAATCCTGTATTTGATTAGAGTTTAATGATAGGCATACCATTTCTTTCTACTGGATCAGCTAAAATGTCTCTTTGAACCTTCTATAGCCGTATTTCCTCACTTTTTTTCTGTTAATTTCCAATTTCTTATGTTCTGTTCTTCCTTGAAATTTTAAAGAGGGGGAATTTCAGATGCACTGAAAGTTCTGTTGGTGTGGAGACGCAACTCAACAATTTGGCTGCAATTACTCAAGTTATTGATCCAAAACTTCATCAGCATTTAGGTATTGCCTTAGATTTACGTTTCATTACCATCTGTATTTGAGTCATTTTTAATGTTGCAAAATTGAGTAACAATTCCTACACAGTGCCCCTCCAGATCTACATTACTTAGTGTTCATGATTTCTATATTAAGATATAACTCATTGAACAACGGAGAAGTGTTTGCTTTAAAATTTTGAATATAGCCAATGATTTTAAGCCCGAGTCTAACTGTGTTTTGGAATGTTTATGAGCACAAACCACTGTAACAAGAAGATGCCTATATTTGTTTTCTGCACCGAAATGGTCTTCCTTCTGGTACTTAATTGCACTCACTGATCTCTTCATAAACAGTTCTTTACTTGGGTCGTTTGTTTTCTGCAGTGTGTATGCTGTTTGAATGTCGGTGTAGACCCATTTATGTGTTGAGTGATACAGTTATGCTGAAGCCCTTCCATGTTCAATAAACTGGAGCAGCTTCATCAATTTTTATTTGTTATCTTCCAACCCTTACCTCCCTTCCAGAAAAAAAATGAAAAAGAGATAGAGGTAATTGAGCAGTTTCCCATGTTGTTTCTGTTCTGAAAGAACTGGTTCGGGAACATGTGGGAGGAGAATTTGGTCCTTGTCCTCTGTGTGGAGGGTATCTAAAAATATAGATCCACACTTAAGGTTTTCAAAAAAATTCAAATAAGCTCCCAGTGGTTAACATTTATAAGTTTATCTTTAACGTTTAACATCTGTTCAGCAAACAATCTTCATTTAGATAGGACTTAGTAATAGCGTCACAGTTAACAAGCTAATAATAATGGCTTATTTATGCTGCACGAAAAACCTTCAGGAGTACATGACGAGGTTATGTAGATAAAAGCTATTCTATGAACAGATTTTAAGGTTACAGGTTAATATATACAGGTGAATATGTTAAGAGTTTATCAAAATTTTCATGCGAAACTTAAGGGTGAATTGATATATTTTGCCTTTAAAGGATCAAATTGCTTCTTTGACCATGACATGCTAAAATCATGTCATTTGCAAGCCTGGAGTTTTAAACTATGACTCTTTATGATTCCACAATTGAACTTCTCTGATTCACTTTTTGGGGTAATATTCTTCATGAAAAAGTGTCTCTGTTTATATTTTCTCTTGCATTACTAATTCATACTTTAAAATGAAAATGCCAATACAAATTTTGACTGCAGATGCACTTGGTGGAGGTGACTACTTATTTGCTTTCCGCATGCTTATGGTTCTATTCCGCCGAGAATTTTCTTTTTGTGACTCACTCTATCTTTGGGAGGTATGGTCCGGCTTCTCTTAATCCTTGTAATCTTTTGGTTGATCTTCTAATGGAGAATGAATAATAAGGTTCTTTCTGGGGTCCGTTATCGCACACTGAATATTAATTAGTGGAGAATGAATAATAGATACAAATAAAGTTTTTTTTTCTTGATTAATAGATGTAAATAACCTTGTGTTTTATTCTTTTTCTGTATGATGTTTCATTTATTTTCCATTTAGTGTTTTGATTGTTCAGCTACACAGGTATCAACTTGTCTCTCTTCTGAACTGTCAATCTTCTCCTTTTTGCATAATGAACATAAAATCTGCTGCTTCTGTTATGTTTGTTTTATTTACTTCTAACAGATGATGTGGGCCCTGGAGTATGATCCAGACTTATTCGAGATGTACAAAGAGCCTGAAACAGTTAGTGAAAAGGCTGAGGGATCTAAAGGAAGAGCGATGTCTATTAGGCAGTATGGGAAATTTGAAAGGGAAAATAAGAAAAGTAGGGCAGCAAATTCAGAAGCACCCCTCCCCATTTCTGTTTTCCTTGTTGCCAGTGTCCTGAAAGATAAGAGCTCAAAGCTGCTGACAGAAGCTCGGGGACTGGATGATGTTGTTAAGGCAAGTATGATGAGTTGGTTTTTTCATTATCCTTTGTGCTCTTTAAGAGTATGTAGTTAATGGACACTCATGAAATAGTAAAAGGTACTAAAGGAAATCTTAAGAACAGAAGACATGCATGGCACAGTGAAATTCGTTTGAGGTAAAGAATTGTCATGAAAGATCCAATCTCCTAGCCGACCACTGGTTAAAATGCAAATAAATAGAAGGGAACCATAGGGAATATTGATGCTCATAATCGTTCATTTCTTGCATCTTCAAGCAAGACTAAACCAAAATTGTACCCCCCACCAACATGGTTTTATGATTTTGCATGTTTAATGATTAGATCATGATTTCTTCAAGATTTGTTATTGATGGAATCTAGTAACCTAACATAACCTACAATTGCTTAGATAATGATTTCTTCAAGATTTGTTATGGATGGAATCTAGTAACCTAACATAACCTACAATTGCGGGATTGTGGGAGGAAAAGTGTGGTCACAAAAATTTGAAATATTGCTTGTGAGTCAGTAACAATTTGCCGTGCTAGTGAGAGAAGATGAGAATTCTTAAGCATTAGGTTGATGAATATTATCTCAAGGTTTATATAATATTTTTGTGATCTTTGCTTATCTATTCATGGAATTTCTTGTTTCCTTTTCTTTCTTCATGATGCTTTTCAGATTCTAAATGACATAACTGGAAATTTGGATGCAAAAAAAGCATGCACCGGCGCAATGAAACTTCACAAGAAATATTTAAAGGTCTATCTCTCTGTCTGCTTCAATTTTCATATCGGGAAAGATAACATTAAACTCATCATTTTGTGGCTAGTAACATGATGATTTATGATACTTTTAGCTATTTGTTCGTATTTTGGGATGGCCATGAGGCCCAAATTACAATTCTAAGTAACATCTCCCATAAGTTTTCAGGAAGCTCAGTTAACTGCTTTACTTATAAGGCTTTCTTTCTTTCATTCTTCTTTATTTGTGAGGTCAAAACATGGTAGATTATGAGATTTATACTTAACTATATCAAACAGATCCTAGTGACAGCATGTCTTAATTTGCAATTGAGATCGTGTGGCTGGCAATTTTGCTTTTGACCACATACCTTTCGAAGGATTTGAGAAATGTTGGAAAAATGTAT
>JANQAP020000144.1:486832-501105 GCA_026874005.2 Erythroxylum coriaceum
TAACATGCCAAAATTGCCCTCATACACTCTTAAAACATTAATTTCACTAACTAGTGAAATAAAATCCTACTAACATTAAAATAAATAATTAAAGTCCAATAAAAATTCTATTATGACCTCAAAATTCATTCTAAGGCAAAAATTCAAATTCCACGCTTATTCCATAAACTATTATGCTTAATTCAACGAAAAAAATTTTCAGGGGCCAACAAAGTCCATCACTGTCCTCTCAACTTCTCCTTGCTCTCCTTCTTCTGCCATATTCCTTTGTATTCTGTCTTGACGTCTAGCTTTTCGTAGCTCTCTTTCATGACTTGTAATGTTTGAAAACTCTTATTTGTTAAGCTCGTTAGACCTTCTCATGCTCCTTGTGTTTATGTACTTGCAAATATACAAGGAAGAGTATGAAACACTCTTAAATCAAAGTCACCTAAACTAAACAAGATGCTAAACAAAACAATCCCTAGCAAAAGTGCTAAAAACTTGTTGAATAGAAAAACAAACTACTTGTTTTATGTTACAAACTACAAGTATACGGGTCGTTGCTTGTTGTAAAAGGCAGATATCGTCTCACAGAGATTATGCTTAGGCACCACTTAATTCAGGTTGTGCTTTGTTTAAGACTCAAATTTAAATAATAAAAACTGAAAAATAAACTAAATCAAATAAACTAGCAACGAACAAATAATGTAACAAAAGTGCAGAAACTTTGATTTAAAGATTAAAGATCACTTTTCCCTATCTTGTCTCCCTCCTGCCTTGTTAATCGAATTATGCCTCACCTAAGATGTCCTAATGTTTCAATCGCTCTCTCTCAAGGTGTAATCAAATATCCCTAACCAAATTAAATGGAATTGACTATGCAATCTCTCAATCTACAAAATCAGTCCACCAATTTAACTAGTTATGAAGTTATCCTATGGGTAATTAACTAATTAGTCAAGATCTCTATCTAACTAATCAATTAACTTGATAAATACAGGTCTATAGGGTGTCAACTCTCATTGTACAACCCTACACAATTTACCCAACTCAATTTCTCAGTATATTGTAAGGTTTAAGCACAACATTTATCAAAAGCCTTCATTTATTCAAAGCAACAAAGTAGGAGTTCAACAAGTAGTTTAAAAGTAATCTCTATAATAAATTCAACCAATTATAATAGGAACAAGTTCAACCATATCCCACATTCTCGATAAGAGAAAACATACTAAAAAAATACAAAAATAAAACAAATACAATGGTAACTTTCTTCCCTTTTTGTATCTGAAAATCTGGAAAATGGAAGCTTTTGATTATTAGTCCTAATTCCCACCTTTTGACCTATAAACTTATGACTTTGGGTGAATAGTCAAACAAAAAACATGAATGGTGGCTGCTGAATATGTGTATGTGTATGTGTATCTGTAAGGAAGGCCTAAGGTTTTTCAGGGTCTGAAAAGATGGAAAAGTCCCTTGAAAACTTGAGTTTGGAAGTGTTCCCGTGTTTGTCTTGACGCTGGCCACGATCGTGGCCTATATGACATGATCTTGGTCCTTGAGTAAGCTCTCTGTCATGATCGTCGCATGCAAGCCACGATCATGGGCCAATCTTGGTGCTTCTATCACGATCGTGGGCCTGTGTTATAGCCCAGGTTCTCTCCTAAGCTCCTCCTTTCTCTGATATTGACCTTGAAACAGTAGCAAACTCATCAAGGTACCTCAAATATACAACATTGAAGCTTAAAAGCATGCTCTAACCTATAAAACATGTAAAACATAAATATTTAACAAACAAACACAATTCTAACCTAAACACGTACAAAATATACACCAAATTGCCCACTAAAACATGATGCAATCTACAACTATCACTTTTCTAGTGAATAATGGACAAATATCATAGAGCATTAAGAAGCAAGCATGTATTGTTTTATTAACGATGGAAGACGATTTCATAGCATCATTAGCAATAGTGGAAGATGTTTTGTGGTTAAGCATTTAATAAATTGTTTAGATGTCATTATAAATGCTACTGATATTGTCATGATATATGTGACCAAGGACTATAATTATCATTACAAAACCAAGCACATAGATAACAAGTATAATTATATCAACGATTTAGTAGCTCGAAAGAAGTGAATTTTGAGTATATTCGTATAGGAAATGTAATTGTAGATCCTATAACTAAGATGGTTCCTGTATATGTAGTTTCTATGCATGTTAGAACATTAGGATTGCATAAGATTTACATTATATTATATTATATTTATTCTACATGAATATCTACATAACTTATTATCAATGATGATGTTTTGTTTGTCATAGCTGTTGAGTATTTGATGCAGCATATGTTTAATCAAGTATTTAACGTTAGTTTCTGTAATGATTTTTTATATAAAATTTTGGTTGTAAGAGCATGAGATGCTTGATTTCGAGTTAGTTATGTAATTCTAGAACGAATATTTGAATGAATGTTAAACATTTAGTTCTAGAAAAAGAAATATGTTAGATAGATATGAGATATCTTTCTATATAAGTAATCACCTTCATTATGATGTACAAGTGGAGATTAGAAAAGTTTTAGGTGGTTTATATAGGTGACAAACAAGAGTTTAAGTCTTAAAATATGTATGTTAATGTGATATACAATGAAAGGAGAAATGAGGATATTAGTAATAGCATAATATAAAGAAATGATATGTTTACCCAATTTGTTTTAATATGCTAGATATGAGTTTATGAAGATGAGTTAAATGAGTTTAAATAATGAACTAAAGTTAGATATTAAGTATGCATAAACTATATACTCCTATCAAATACAAAACACTAGAGCTCTTAAAGTAAACTGGTTGCGCAAATATTTGTATGGAGTCAACAAATTTTTATGTTTTTAGCCAAATATAAAAATTTGTTGACTCCATCATATGTGGGTCAGAGTTGTTAGAATAATTTGATACGTGATAGCTATAATAGGTCTTATAGAATTCGTCTATAATTAAATAATATCCCATTAAGAATCCGCACTCTCATTTATGTTTTAAATGTATCTTTCATGGATTGAACACGAGAAAAGCAATTTATTATAACGTGTACATAATTTATATTATAAAAAAGAAAATTCTGTATGGAAAGATAGAAGATTTATCAACATATTATTTAAAAATAGGACAATCATGAGCAGATAGATCAATGCAAGAGATAGGGAGATAAATGATATATTAAAGTTGTTAGTAGAAAATGTAATCATTAAGTCTTAAATAAGAGTTGCATGGTATGTTCAAAGGTTTTTATTCTATTATTTACACTAATAGAATATTAATAGATACAATGTTTTTAATATAGTAGCCTAACTTTTTAAAATTTTAAAAGTTTAAAACATTAAATTGAAAAAAAATATAAAAATTGTAACTTCAAAATTTGTAATCTTTTATTTATTTCAAGTAAGTTAAAATATGAGTAAAAACAGTTAAGCCTTCAAGCATATGTAACATATAAAATTAGAATATCGATAATAAATATGTCTCTTTCACAAAGATGACAGATAGGCTTGAAAATAACCCTTTAAATGTAGATCGACCACTCTTTTAAGCGTACTCATTGATCAAGAAGAAGAATATTATACTCATTGGCAACAAATGTTGTTGAAAAACATGAAATAGGAAAAGAACCCCACAAAATTTTTATTTAACCTTATAAGTTGAACTTTTGTTTATATTGGTAACTTGACCATATCAAAACTTATCCTGCACTTAGAATATATTGGCCCTTGCCAGGCAATTTGATAAAACCGCCAAAGGGGACCAAACACCTTTGGCCTCCATAAACAACTTGGACACGGCGTGTCAACTTGGCACTGTAAAGAGGAAAAGCAAAGACCCATTATTAATATTTGTCCAAGAAGGCGTTGGATTGCGTGCGAAACTGCTTTTAGTGGTGTTTTCCTTTCCGTTGGCAAAAAATAGAATAATCAAACTTATTTTGGACACCGCCAAAGCAACGGCTACCCACCGATTACGACTTCTCATCCACACCAACAAAACCACTTGCGTGGAACTGTTGGACGTGATATGATAAGAAATAAAATATTAACCGGTTAAAAAATAATTGTTTAACTTTAACGCTTATATTAGAATATAAGAATTCGTTGGATCGTTTAACTTAAATCTCAATATTTACAAAAACGTTCACACTAGATTTTATGGGAACGAAAATTACCTTCCTTAATTAAATGCCACATAGTTTGATTTTTTTAAGACATGACTTTTTAAAAAAAATTTGTATATTAATAGAGTCTACTTTGCATATTAATATGCAAATTTCACTATAAGCCAAACACTTCAGAAAAAAATTAAAATATTAGAATTTAACTTATATTTTAATATAAATGTTAAAGTTTAAAATACGCGGTTGACCAACATTAGCGTATAGAGAAGGTTAAAATATCCAATAAACGTAGTTAACTATTTTTCAAAGATATTTTTTCTTTTTATTTATTTACATGTTAACTATGTTTTTTTGTTTGTTTCATTTGTATGGTCATGGTGTAACAAAGACAATTTAACTGCTTATTCCAAAAACCTAAAATCAATCAAAAATTCTGTCTTGCATATTTATTAGGTCAACAATAACAATGGAGTCGGCAGAATTATTGGAACACGTGAAAAGCTTAAAGTAAGAGGCGCGTTTAGAGCAGGATTTCTGCGTACCCTGATAAGATCGGACCAAGATCGTCTGTTACGTTTTTCGATTCCCATTCAGTTCGCTTATATTGCATTCACACATTTAACAATAAGTAAATAAGATAAAGTTAAATGGGTGGATATCATGAATTAGCAGCATTCACACATTTAATAATAAATAAATATTTAAAAAAGTGGATATTATGCATTAGCACAAGATAAAAATAGGAAGGAAGCAGCCGATCTCTTCCCGATAAAATCAGGACAATAGATTATCTGTTTCATTTGTA
Source organism: Erythroxylum coriaceum (assembly GCA_026874005.2). NCBI lineage: Eukaryota > Viridiplantae > Streptophyta > Magnoliopsida > Malpighiales > Erythroxylaceae > Erythroxylum > Erythroxylum coriaceum. The sequence goes on from JANQAP020000144.1 coordinate 491,787, forward strand.
CCATTTTAATCTTGTTTTAATTTATTTTATTTATATATTTATATAAATTTTATATAAATATATGAATGAGGTAGATTTAAAAAGATTTGAAATAAGAGGAGTGGACGAGGTGATTTCATTTATAAAATCAGCCTCTCTCTCTCTCTCTCGATCTCTCTCGAAAGGAGAGGCCTCGATAAGTTCGAAGATACCTATCCTTGTCGTTGGTTGTTTGTTTGCACAGAAACGTGTCTCAGAACTGTTGGTTCTAATTAGGGGTATTATTGTAAACTGATTGCCCAATTTCATCTATAAATATCACCTGTTATTACGTACTTTCCCACAATTGCGATAACATCAAGTATCTCTTCAGAATTCTTTTAATATCATCTCAAGGTAAGATTTTGTTTTTCTTTCAATTGTTTTGTTTGCGTTTTTAATTGATTTTGTTGTTTGATTTTTTTACTTGGGCGTCTAGGGATCTGTAAGGTAAAAATCTATTTAGGCGAAAGGAATTTGCTTTTGCTGTTTGATTGATTTTCAGATTTAAGAGTTATGAAGGCTAGATTTCGAGTAATTTCTTTTGTTGTTTGATTGATTTTCAAATTTAAGAGTTATGAAGGCTAAATTTCGACTTTTGAGGTATTTGGGTTCTTGGGGGATGTTGTTATATACATTATTAGCTTTATATTGTTTTAAGATTTGTGTCAAGAGTAGGTATCTTGAATTTAAAGATAGCTCTTGTGGATTTTGTATAAGGGATGGTTGTACCTTTTTAATTGAATGATTTGTTGTTTCTTGTTTGATTTCTGGAGATTGTTTGATATCCACTGTTTTTAATGGGATTTGGACTCGTTGAGGAGCTAAAGTTTTCGATGGTTTTTTAGTTTGAAAGCTGTGAAAGAAAAACAAATCTTTCTTTGGTGTTGGGTTGCATCTTGGATTGATTGGTCTGGGTTTTAACTTAATACTTCGATTACTTCAGAAGATCTTTGTATCATGATCATCTGCCATTTTATGTACAGATGCAAATCTTCGTTAAAACACTCACCGGTAAAACCATCACCCTTGAGGTGGAAAGCTCAGACACCATCGATAACGTCAAGGCTAAGATCCAGGACAAGGAGGGAATTCCTCCAGACCAGCAAAGGTTGATCTTTGCCGGCAAGCAGCTAGAGGATGGACGTACCCTTGCTGACTACAATATTCAGAAGGAATCAACGCTCCACTTGGTCCTTCGACTCCGAGGTGGGATGCAAATCTTTGTGAAGACCCTTACTGGCAAGACCATTACCCTTGAGGTCGAGAGCTCCGATACTATTGACAATGTGAAAGCTAAGATCCAGGATAAGGAAGGGATACCACCAGATCAGCAGAGGTTGATCTTTGCTGGAAAGCAACTTGAAGACGGGCGCACCCTTGCTGACTACAATATTCAGAAAGAATCCACACTTCATCTCGTCCTCAGGCTCCGTGGTGGCATGCAGATCTTTGTAAAGACCCTCACTGGGAAGACCATCACTCTTGAGGTGGAGAGTTCCGATACCATCGATAATGTGAAAGCCAAAATTCAAGACAAGGAAGGCATCCCCCCGGATCAGCAGAGACTTATCTTTGCTGGAAAGCAACTTGAAGATGGCCGTACCCTTGCGGACTATAACATTCAGAAGGAATCAACCCTTCACTTGGTGCTTCGACTCCGAGGTGGCATGCAGATCTTTGTGAAGACTCTAACTGGCAAGACCATCACTTTGGAGGTTGAGAGTTCGGACACAATTGATAATGTCAAAGCTAAAATCCAAGACAAGGAAGGGATCCCACCGGACCAACAGAGGTTGATTTTTGCTGGGAAGCAGCTTGAAGATGGTAGGACTCTTGCTGACTACAACATTCAGAAGGAGTCGACCCTTCATCTGGTGCTCCGTCTTCGTGGAGGAATGCAAATTTTCGTCAAAACTCTGACCGGCAAAACCATCACCTTGGAGGTTGAGAGCTCAGATACCATTGACAACGTCAAGGCTAAGATACAGGACAAGGAGGGTATTCCCCCCGACCAACAGAGGTTGATTTTTGCTGGTAAGCAATTGGAGGATGGGCGCACCCTGGCAGACTACAACATTCAGAAGGAGTCAACCCTCCACCTTGTCCTTCGCCTCCGTGGTGGGTTTTAAGCCATTAATGTCTGTGGATTTAAGACTGAGATCCTAGAACAATGTTTATTGTGCTCATATGACTGTTCGTATCCGTTGTGGATGGCCTTAAATAAGTTCTAGCCTTTTTTAAGTTTTAAATGTTGAGTTATGCGTGCTAATACTGTTTGGTTGGTCGTGGCTGTGATTTGGAGTTAATCCTTTCAGGTTATGTCCTAAATAAATTGGGTTTTTCCTAAAGATTTGTTCTTTTTCTTGATCTGAACAAAGTATGTTTCAGTAAATGCTTGTCTTGACGAACGACTTAAAGAGTTACGTTTCTTGGCCGTCGTGTTGGCGAATCCTGTACATTGTCGATGCCATTATATCGTCCTCAGCAAGTCTAATACACTGCGAGCAATGCTTTTAGGAGAGCATTTGGCTGTTAGAAACGTGCTTGCATTCAATTGGTGCGTTTGACTGCAAACCGGCTTATTTCTTTAACTTGCTTTTGTGATGCCTTGAGACTCGTATGAAAGAATACACAACAGAATACATAAGCCCCGTGAGACACTTTCTCTTAGAAAGTGGGGTCGAGATAGCAAATCTATTCGAATTCAATTGATTTGATAATAATTAAACATAGAACACACTAACATTATAAATTTTGTGTACTGTTAGTTCATAATAATTATTTGATATAAAATCTAAGCATATGAATAAACTAAGAAAAGTTAACAAGGCTGAAATATATTAAGTTCCATCGTTATCATGCTGAAGCTAAATTTTGCGATAATACGAGACAAAGTATAAAGTTACAACAATAATACTCGGAACCAATTTTCAGAAAGTTGGGTTGAGATAGCAAATCTATTCGAATTCAATTGATTTGATAATAATTAAACATAAAACATACAACATTATATGTACTATTATTTCATAAAATTTATTTGATATAAAATGTAAGCATATGAATAAATACTAAAAAGAGTTATAAGGCTGAAAAACTTGAAATTGATTAAGTTCCATCGTTATTATGCTCCATAGTTGAAATCCCAAGAATTTGAAGGAAATTCTAAAATCAAGTCAGGAAATTGAAGAATAGAGAAGATGTTGGATGGATGCAAGCTGGTGTGATCGTGATAGGTAGAGCTAAGGAATGTTGCATGGCTCTCTATCATGACTGTGATAAAGAAAGAAAATTCACACAAGTCAGAATCATGACAGGAGGTATTTCCAAACATAAGATTTTTTAAGTTTTGAAAGCTCGGGAGTTATTTTTGGAACCAAACTAAGTGGGAAAATCCTAAACACAATCTTAGAAACCTCAAGCACTATAAAAGAACATGAAAAATACCAAAAAGAAGTAACAACCACTACATTAAAGCAAATCAAAGAGGAGGGATCAAAGACAACATTAGAGAATTTCTAACATTCTGGATCAAGACTTCAATTAGTTTTTACTCTTTTCGCTTTATTTCTTTCATAGTCTTGAATTTGTATTTGGAATTTTAAGATGTTTAACATGATTATGGATTTCTAAATTCATATTTAGGGATTATTTTGTGAACCTTATTTCTTGTTAAATTCAATATATTGATGAATGTTTATGATAATTGTCATGCATATACTTGGTAACAAATCAAGAGAGTGAATCAAGTCATTAGTGTTAAGGTGCGCAACGAGAGTTCGCAACTTAATAGACCTACAATTAACAAATTGATGAATAATTGAAGAAAGATCTTTATTGTGAGAATTGCTTCAAATCTAATTGAATAAGTTAGGAGTAGTTTTGCGAATAGAGATTATAACTTTATAAATATCGAATTCAATTAGGATTACTTGATTAGATCTTAAGAGAAGGTGATCAAAGCTTTAGAATATCTGGGATCAAACATAAATTGAACCAACAAGATAAAGGGAAACAAAATAAGGATAGAATAATTCCTAATTCTTCATACCTAATCAATCTTAATTTGATGGCAACTCAATTGTTTAATTCTTATTTTGTTTTGTTATTGCTTTAATTTCAGTTATTTATTTTAATACACATCAATTCTTCTTATAAAAGGTTCTTTTCAAGTTGTTCAGGTGTCTAATAGTTCTTGTGAGAATGATACTTTTGATACTACAAATTATGATCTGTATACTTGTGGTATTGGGAGTTTTATTATCATATAAAACTTGCTGAACAAGTTTCTCCATAATTGACCAAATGAGGTATTTTTAGAGTTGTTGGGAAGCAAACTTGAAAGAAAATAACCTTTTAGAAGACACTGAAGATCGATTCCAGTATGAAGATGTCAAATATTAGGAAAAAATGGAGAGAAAGAGAAAACAAGCACTAGTCACACTTAAGGAGAGAACTGCCAATCCCTCACGAGGTTTAAGAGCTCAAGAAACAAAACAAAATCAAATTTGGGTATAACTTGGTGTCAAGCGCTGATAATGATGTGATGATTTAGTTTTAACTACAACTGCACAGTGTAACTGTTGTAGTTAACACTAACAAGTACAAATCGATCCCATGATGACTATAATTACTGGAACTTGTTATCTTTCTATTATCTGGTCTAATAAATTATAGTGATGATGATAAATCAAATGCCAATTTAAAATAATAAACTAAGATAAATAAACACAATTGACTAACTAGAATGAAGGTTAAACTCAGAAACAATAAAAGAAGACAATGGTATTTGGACTTTGAAGACCCTTAGGACTTCTCAATATCAATTTAATCTATAGTTTGTTGGATCGTAGAAATTCCTATCCTATATTAATGTTGATAAGTGTAAATTACATCATATTTTAAGGCATAGTTGATATGTGTTTAGCTATTAATTCAATCATTTATTATATGGTTTAGGTTAGAATTGTGTTAGTTTGTTAATTATTTATGTTTTAAGTGTTTTATAAGTTAGTACAAGTCTTTAAGCTTAAATATTATTTTTTGAGGTATCTTGATGTGTTTACTAGTGTTTCAGGGTCAACATCAAAGAACAGAGAAGTTTCAGAGACATTCGGGCTGAAACAACGACCCACGATTGTGGCATGTCAGGCCACAATAATGGCAGAAGCATCAAATTTGGCCCACAATCGTGTCAGCCCAAGTAATGGCCCGCGATCGTGGTCTGCATCAGACAGACGCGCAAACACTCAAGAACGTCAAGTTTTAAGAAATTTTTTGGATCTTTCAGACACCTAAAAAAACCCTAGGATTACCCAAAATACAAGAGGATATTTAAAAAACAACAAGAGAGGCAGAAAAGAGCTTTTGCATTAGCCACCTTGAGAAACCCTAGAGAGAAGTCATTGAGAGCTAGAGGAAGAGAAGAAGGAAGGGAGATGAGGAGAAGAAGAAGCTAACTCAATGTACTTCTCGAATCAAGAGTTTCCCGTCGTCACTACTTCCCATCATCCATTTAGATTGTATTTCCTATTTAATTTTCATTTTATTAAAGTATAGAATTGGATTGAATAGTTGATGATAGGGTCTAGAATGTTGAGGATGTTCTAAACTCACCTTCAAAATTTTATTATTGAATTAATGAAAATCTGATTGTTTATGTATTTATTTGATTTGTTGTGGTTTGATTCTGTGATTGCATAATTCGATAATAAACTGAGAGAGTGAATTGAATAAAAAATAATTAAATTGGACTAACGAGAGTTAGGTGACTTAATAGAACAAGAATTGAATCAGATCGAGAAATTGTGTGAAGAGAGATCTTACATAGGTTTCCGATAGTTTATTAGAGAATTTTAGAGCTAATTAGGGTTTTGGATAGGTTGTGAATTGAGAAATTGCAACTTTCATAATCTAATTAGGGTTTATGATTTAGGGTTAATGGTTATAACTCGAGAGAGAGTAATTAACCCTAGGATAGTCTAGAACTAACAATCTGGTAATTTATAATTAGTTAGGTTAGCATTAAGGATAAGTAAAATTCCCTTTATCTCAATTGGTAAATTTTTTTGGTTGATTCTTGGGTATGTTGCAATTGCTTAATAATTAGTATTTTCATATTTGATTCTTAATTTGATTGATTGAATTAAATTCTCGTATTAGTTTCGTGCAATTTGAATTTATGTTATCATTTTTGGCCTTAGATTTTAGGATTAGATTAACTCCCTCCTTGTGAGATCGACACCTTTGGTACTAAGCTAATGAACCATGCACTTGTGGATTATCAAGGGTTAATAATTAAAAATTACACACTACTAACCACCTGATTAAGTTTTTTGCGCCGTTGTAAGGAAGGTGATTAGTTTAATTCTTGTAATCTAAAGCTTTTTCACCTTTTTTAAAAAAAAACTGGGCATAAAGTAGACAACACATCAACTTAGATATCACCGGACAATAATAGGGAATCTCAAGAGTTGAATGCTAAGAAGAGATAAAAAGAACGATCATGGAGGATGTATACTATAAGGAGCAAAGGACTTCTACGAATTTCAATGTTCCCCAATTTAGTTGGGGAAATCATCATCCTTATGTTTCCATACACTTCGGGGTGGCAGAATCACCCAAATTGCTATTCGTCCAATAATGCAAGTACTCACATGGGACATCAAGACCTATTTGAGTTTTAGCAAGATGAGTCCAGTTCATGGGATTCCAAATTAAACAAAATCTTGAATAAGCTAACAGATATGGAAGAGAACTAGAAGAGATTGCAAGAGGATCAAGTAATAGAAAATCATGCTACTTTTATTCACAACCTGGAGATTCAAGTAAGACAGCTTTCTTGTGAATTTTGTAAGAGAAGTGTGGAAGACTCTCTGACCAATATGGAATTATATCAACGAGAGCAATATGAGGCTATCACACTTAGAAAAAGGGAAGAACAAGAAGAACTAGTGGAAGACCATCCTGAACCTGTAGAAGACCAAGAGACGTGGAAAGAGGATGAAGAAAAGAATGACAACTCTCCCTATTATTCCTTAGATCCTAGTATACCATGCTTGAACATCGAAAAAACTTAGGTAGGTGTCCATGAAGAGAACCTCATCATTCGGATTAGTGATGATCAAGTGACAGTCAACATGAATGATGTATTAAAGAATTCAAAGGAGGACGACACATTCAGAAAAATGATGTGTTCGAATCTTTTAAGGAATGAGAAGACGAAGAACAGTTGACAATGGACATCGAGTTTGAAGAAGCTATAAAAGTCTCTGTTCGTGAAGCAAAAGAAGAAAAAGAAAAGGGAGTGACTAAGAAAGAATAAGAGCAGCTCACCCTTTTACCAAACAACTGCTAGACTTAATAGAAAATTCAGGGAGTTTCGTTATTCCCTATTTTATTGACAGTTTGTTAGTGAAAAGGACATTACTGAAATTAATTGATTTTCTCAACTTTATCAATATTGTCCTTCTGATCATTTTTCAATTTGGAGTTTACTCACAGGGTACAAAATTAATGTTGAACGAGAACGGTGGAAGCAAGCCACTCATAATTGATCCAAGCTAAGCTTCCAAGGATGCAAGGTCCAACTAATGACCCTAAATTAGCACATTTAGTAGTTAGATTTAAATTATTGTATAGTTAGGTTTGTTTTAAATTTTAAAATAAGTTTTGTATGATTTGGAATGGTTTTGGATTGCTAATTCTTTTACTCTCTTGAATCACATATAAGATAGGGAAACACTCTCAATGTTAAGCGGATTTGGTCTTAACACTATCGCCATCACCATAAACGGTTTTGTGTTCTAACCCTTCTCTTTTCATTTTTGTTTGTATTTTCTTCTTATGTTTTCATATATTGTGTTTTATTTCCCCCTTATGTGTTTGTTTGTCTCCTTCTCACACTGAGAACAATGTGTTGTTTAAGTGTGGGGAGGGTTGTGTGTTTTGCTTTGAGTGTGAATTTTGCATATTGTATGATAGTTTGTTAGGTTGCATATTGTGAATTGTGTGAATGTGTCGATAACTTAGATGGAATAAAATTAATTTAATTTTAAACATAATCTATTAGGTTGTGAAGAGTCATTAGCTCGTGAAATTAATAATCTAGGTTTTTTGGCTAAATATGCAGGTCAATTAGGATTTGGTGTTAGTTGTCACCTTCTAAATTGTGACATTCATTCATAATTTTATGTCTTTCGACTAAGTAGCTTTGCTAGTATTTTTTTTCATGAAAACGAGTAGCTAAAGTAACAAGGTAGGAATTAAATAAAGAAATAAATGTTTGCTAATTTTTAAATAAAAACTATTCCGTTGGCTTTTGAGTTATGAATAGAGCTAATAGCTAGTTAAGAACGTGATGAAGCCGAGCAACCAGATCAAAACGCAACACAAAAGTGTGCCTTCGCGTCAAAAGGCTATAATGATATTCCAACTAAGCAACTTAATAAAAACATGAATTAGTTGAGTAACTGGATCAACATTCATCACCAATGTTTGCTTTCGTGTAAAAAACTAGGTTCATGTCCACAAAAAGTAAATAAATAAAAAAATGTTTCTTAATAAAAACCTACCGAACTTGTAAATAACTTAACTTTTCATGAGAATGTACTTAGGAGTAGTTAAAAAGTTTGAAGGACCAAATAATTATTAATGTGTGTGTACAATTGAAAAGGGTGAATAACTTGACATTTAGGTCTTGATTAAATATGTATATTTAGTCCAAAGTTTCTAGATGCAGATTTTACATGTTAATGACTTGGAACAACTTGAATGATTATGTTCAAAGTTAAATTTATTTCATGAACTTGAAGCCATTGTCTCATTATTGCATTTTGTGTTTTGTGATTTTGTGTGTTTGTTGTTTTGTTTGTTTAAGGATTAAAAAAAGTTTAAGTTTAACTGTGGGGATGTTGATAAATGTAAATTGCATCATTTTTGAGGGCATAGTTTGATATATGTTTAGCTGTTAATTCAATCATTTAGTATATGTTTAGGTTAGAATTGTGTTAGTTTGTTAGTTATTTATGTTTTAAGTGTTTTATGGGTTAGTTTGAGCTTAAATATTATGCTTTTAAGGAACCTTGATGTGTTTACTAGTGTTTTAGGATCAACATTGAAGAACAGAGAAGTTTCGGAGTCATTCGGGCCTAAACAACAGCCCACGATGTTGGCCCCGGGTCTTGGTTCCTATTTCATGGCGTTAAGGCGTCAAAATTAGAGAATTTTAAAATAAAAATAATTATATATAAAATTAATATCAAAATAAAAAGAATTTAATTCCTTGGTGGGAGCAAGAAAA
>JANQAP020000144.1:661530-672759 GCA_026874005.2 Erythroxylum coriaceum
AGCTTTATAAGTTGATTGCATAAATTTTGATTGAATGTTTTTAATTTTAGTTCTTAAATAACTCTTGAGCTAACATAATATTGTCTCCATTTTTTTTTTAAAGGAAGCTCTCTATGATGGGTTGATTTAGAATTTTAGCACATCAATGAGTCTTGAGGCTAAGAGCTTTGCAATGATATTTTATATAGTGTTATAACATGAGATAGGCCTATAATCCATGAGGGAAGTTGGATTTGGTATCTTTGCAATGAAGTTTATGAAAGTTTTGCTCATTTCCCTCAACATCTTACCCTTATTAAAGAACTCCAGGACTACTTTAGTGACTATATTCTTGGTTTGATTCCATGTATTTTGGGAGAAATTTGCATTAAATCCATCAGGGCTATGGCCTTGCTAATTTAAGTGCGAAGAGTGTTTTCTCCATATTTACTACATTGAAAAGGATCTAATTAAACTAACAGATTTAGCCTCTATAATTTGCTCATAAATTAATTATTTAAGCACCTACATAGATGAACAACAATAAGTAGAATAATCAAAAGTATTTATAAAGTATTTGTAAATGTCTTGTAGGATCTCAAGCTATGATTAAGCCACTTGGCCATTTTCTTTTAGCAATGATGCAATCTTTTTTATTTTCCTTCTGGAGAGAATTGCCTTGTGAAAGAAACTAGTATTCTTATCTCCATATTTAAGCCATTAGACTCTTGATCTTTTATTTAAAAGGATCAATTAACTTCCAAAACACGAGTTTAGTTGAGTAAGGTTATTACCTCTTCATTTTGTTTAGCATCATCTTTAGGTGACAAATACAAGTCTTTATGAGCCTAGATTAGTTTGGCTTCTGTTTCAATAACTGCTTAATGATTATTACTGAAATTTTTATGCTTAAGTCTCTTGAGTTCCTTTATAACCATATGAAGTTTCCTCATGCAGATAAAGGATTTGCATCCTTGAAATTTTAAGCTCAACTTTGTTGTTACAACTTTTTCATGCCCTCTAACTTCTACTAAGTAGTTATTAAAGCAAAATTGAAGTTTTCCTCTATAACCTCAATTTCAGAGTATGGATTAATAGAAGTATGGTCCAAGAAAAGAGGGTTATTGAATATGTCCTTACTTTTTGGAAATTTGGATAACCAAAGATCATTTACAAGAACTCTATTTAGTTTCTTTCTTAGGAATCGTGTAATATTTTTCTTATTGCTTCAAGTGAAGAATCACCATTTTAACTTAAGATCAGTGACTTTTGTATGGCAATTCCTAAAGTAATCATTGTAATTTCTTTAGTAAATGTTACCTTCTACTTTAGAAGGATGTAGTGTGATATTAAAAACACCAAGGATTATCCATAGAGCATTCATATAAGCATGAATTTTTCTCATGTAAGCATGAATTTCATTTTGGCGCTATTAAGCCCCTTACATAGAGCATTCATTTAAGCATGAATTTTTCTCAAATTACTCAACAAAATGCATCCACGTAAGCATGAATTTCATTTTGGGGCTACTAAGCCCCTTACATTCCAATAATTTTAGAGCTTTTAGCCCTACTTTTCCTATTTGACCTCCTCCTATTAACAACTTTGCAATCATTACGTAGATTGCACATTCCTCTTTGCTCATTTAGCAAATCCTTAGAGCTACTATTTTGGTTAATAAAGGTGGTTCGGGGCTTAACCTCCTTATTCACCTTATTTTTGTTCTTAATTTGAGAACCATTAGCAGTAGTTATTTATTCTTCAATCTCCAACTCCTTTAATTGTGTTTTAGCATCCTTCTCCATTATTATAGACATAGTTTCATAACTTTCTAATAGATTTCCTTAGTACTGATTATGCTTATTGCCAGCAGCTACTGACTATGCTTATTGCCAGTGTCTGTACCTTGTTCCTCAAGCAGGTCAAGTCCTATTAACTGATAATAATCTCCTCTTTGACATTTCTTACCAATTGACATCCATTTTTTACCTTAGTAGATTAAGTTAGGTCTCTACTAATATGAAACTATGACAGTGCCTGCAAACAATTTGTCATATTCTCTTAGTCTCATAAGTAGAATTAATTCTGGAAACTTTTAATGTACATCAACCATTACACAATTCCTAGCATAACTTACCCTTCTTATTCCAACTATAGCTTCATCCACATAAAATTTTTCCTATTATAGCTTGCAAGTTACTTAGGCTCTTGGTAGACCAACTCTAATGGCACGTTGTATATATTGATCCATATAGGTATCTACTTTTATTTCATCTTCTCCATATGAATGTTAGGTTTTCATTTTTGGTGTAAAATTGGCTTGCAATTGAAGTTGCATAGACCAACCTCAGTAATCTTTTAAGCACTAGTCTCTAAATCAAATTTGAAAAGGTAAGCCCTCGCTCAATCTCAATCTTTTCTAATGGTATTGTGGGAGAAAAGTGGAAAGAAGCAGTAAACTACCTTTAACTCAAAATGAATTCTCAAGTGATTTGCTTGTCACTTTAGTAGCTAAATGAAGGACGAAAAGTTGCAAAGAAGAAGAGGAAAAGGTGAAGAAAGAGAGACGGTAGTAAAAACAAAGAATAAAGTGATATGTGACAGACGGGGAAGGCAAAAATAGAGGTCAAAGATAACCAACCAAAATCAAGAAAAAGAAGCGAGTGAAGGAAGCAGGATTAGTCCATCATTTACTAAAATAGGAAAGGCGTAAGGAAGTCTAAGTGAAACATAAAAAGGAGGAACGAGAAAAGTGGTTTAATCGATGATGATGTATACAATTTTCAATGTTAAAATAAACTTGATCATCATATTTAGAACATTTTTAGAACTTTCAATCTTTACAATAGTATAAAATTTTTAATTATATATTTTTCGATTTTTCAGTTAGTACATCGAATTATTCTTAACATATGCACAAAATTTTAACTAAAAAATTATAGTATCAAATTTTTAAAAAGATGATAATGTAACATAACTAAGTTTTATCCTTAATTAAAATAAATAAGCATATATTTTATCGGAGTCGTATGTATCTAATAATACAAAATAAAAATTGAAATATAACTAATATTTTGTTTATAAGTCAGGATACTCAAAATTTTCTTTGGTCCTATGGATCCTAATTTATTAGACTCAAAATCATATTATGCTTGTACTGTTTGTCGTGTTAGTTTGTAATCATAGTGAGTGGGCTCGTATCGCTTATCTCCTAACACATTCCCTACATAGGAAGGGAAGATAACTAAAAACACAAACCGAATGTTGTCATTCTCTTTAAAAAAAGAAGAAGATAATATTAACCGTAAAGAAATGTGGCGAAGCACTTACATCGTATCACCTTTACCATTTATTCTCCTTTTCCCATTTTCACTTGATTCAAGTACTTCGAAACCACCGTTGTTAATAATCACTTCAAAATAATGTCACATGTTATGAACCGTTAACCATAGTGGTGCCTTTCATGAAATAACAGCAGATTAAAGCAATGGCATTCCAGGCTGGCTGCAACCAACCTCTCATTAAGCAATTATGATACTTACGCTTGTAAAGAGAATTCATGGTTACAAACTCACAAATGACCTCCCCACGACTAGACGAAGGTTTACATCAAGTTTTATTCTTCTTCTTCATTTCCTCTCTGTTATTCTTCTTCTTCTTCTTCTCTAATCCCTTCTCGGAGGTGGATGAAGGGTAAATTTCCTTAAATTTCTTCAGTATAATGCCAATGTGAGGATCGTCTTTTGGAATTTTAGTTAGCAAAACCTTCGCAGATTTATGGTCTCCAGAAACTAAGACAGCCTGATACATCCTGCAACTCAAAAGGTAACAGCAATACTAATAAGGCAAGCAGTTTCACCGTGACTATTTTTATATTGTCAATTATTTATTAGAGAACGATTCTAAGTACCTTAAATAACTCAAGACATTGTAAGGCATGTCAGCAGCCTGATATTCTTTCCAAATGAGAATAGAACTCTGTAGATTTTTGGCCTTAATGCAAGCATTGAGCATAAAATCGAGGCATTTTCGTGAAGGGAATACACCAAATTCATCTTTTATAGCCTGAAGCAAGTCCAAACCAAACTGCAGATATGTAGGCTCTAACCCAGCAACCAGCGCAAAAGCCTACATCACAGAAAAGAGAAAGGTCTAGAAGTTGGTAATATCAACTTTGGCACACCATTATTTAGATACTTAATTTTGACATGCGTCAAGCCTATCTTTGTCCTCATAGCAATAAAGTCTTTTGAGCAATTACAAAAAGTTAGTACTTACACGAAGGGAGACAAATATAAAATAGGAAACAGAAAGTGAATGTAAGGTGGTGAATAGAGGAACAAGAACGTACCTCGTCAAAAATAGATTCCATGGCCACTTCGTCATTGCAGATGCTATTTTTAAGTTGCTTAAACAGGTTGACAGTAGAACTAGTTTAAAGCCCAGGATCAAAAGTTGGTCAGATATACTTTGTTGATAGATATTTAACTCAAGCAATGGATTTTATTTACCTTAAATACTTATTTCGAATGCAGTATAAGATGACTCTAAAGCAACCATCCATCCAATGGTTAGAATCTTCCAACCTTTCAAGTAGCTTGAGCATTCTACTTAACTCTCCTTCAGATTGAAAGTGCTCCTAAAGGATGTGGAAAAGATCGTTGTGATTGTTACAAGACAAAAAGCATAAAGTATTTCACCAAAAAGACTTACAATTAGGCTTAGAACAGTTTTTGGTGCCACATGACCTCCAGCTTGCTCAATTTCTTCATATATGTTCAAGGCATCAGATATTTGTCCATTTGATACAAGGGCAGAGACTAGCACGTTTTTTATTTCATTAAGGTTCCTACTTGGAATGTCCATGTCCAAAAGCACCTACACCAAGTCAGCACAAAATGGATTACTAGACTATACAAGTGTGAGAATTAAGACAATATAACATGAGCTATATAGCTAATGAAAATCCTTGAAAGATTAAAACTAAGAAACCGCATGCAATTTGGGTAGGATATTATTAATATAAGCCATCTGAAATCGTAAACCCAAAAGAACCACATAAAGTTTGCTGAGTATGCAAATAGACTAGTTCTGAATAACAACTCGATAATCATTGGTTTGGGTCACTGTCCCCAATGCAAGATAATATAAAGATGTAAAGTTTTAACGACAATAGGATGGCAACTTTAATTTACTTTTTTTTTTAAACATTAGATTGACAGAGTTAGTTGAATAGAAGCTACAGTCAGAACTCAGAACTGGTAGATACCTCTTTCGCCTTCTCAAACTGACCAGAGGTTGCAAAAGCATTAACAAGTGCCATGTATATGTGTTTTGAAACTTCAACTCCCGCCAACTTAAGTTCATCATAATACTGCATCACGGTAATCAGGAGGTAACATCATATTCCAGCTTCAAGACAAATATGCATTAAACAAGTTCCACATGTATGCTAACTTATGTTCATTATAATGACACAGTACAGTAATCAGAAGGGCAATAATTTATAGTACAGTTTTACATGTAACACCACAGCGAAAAACAAAAGCCAACCCTTCAGAAAACTTGCTTTGCATAATTTCTACACCACAAAGGCGAGATCACCAAAAACACAGGTTTGCAATTACCTTCACAATTTCCTCCTCATTTTCGCAGTTGGCTATTAAATAGCCATAAGTTTCAGAATCTGGTTTTATAGCTGCACGTTCCATTTGCTTGAGAACCATTAATGCACCCTTTTTATTTTTCTGTGGGCAATCAGCAAAAGAAAAAACATCGATATAAATGGGAGATGAAAACAGATAAGCCTTAACTTCAACATATCAATAGCCAGTTACTTGTTCTTTGAATAAGAGAAATGTAACTCCGAAGAATAGCATCAATCCTAGCAGAAGAAATAAGTAATGGAAGTAGAGCATAAATTGAGAAACTCCAATTACCAAACCAATAAGTGGTAAGAATCTTAGCTTAAAACATGACTTCCTGTAATCGCTCTTCCTCTTTTAGACACTTTTAGATTAAATCATTCCACCTTGAACTAGAACTAACCATGCACATTAGATAGCAAGGTGTCAAAAGTTACCTCTCGAAAATATCCTAGAATTAGAGCATTATACATGCCAACAGTGGGGCTCAAATTAAATCTCTTCAAGTCATCAAGTATTGCATATGCACCATGAAACTGCATTAAACCATGGAAAAAAAAAAAAAAGTAGCATCAATTTAAAGAAAGCATCTTAGAAAATATTAATTTGCAATAAGGGAGATGAGAAGCTCAGAGGTACAATCACATGCAAACAAGCATGTGCATGCAAAGCAGATGCAAAGAGAGAGAGATTAAACAACTTACATCTTTCATTTTTGCACTCAAATTTATGATGCTCCTAAATGTATCATGGTTTGTTTGCAAGCCATGCTGGCAAATCATTTGATAGATCCTTCTCACCTTAACAATAAGATAAAGAAATGGAGGTAAAGGACAGGGAAATTCAGAGAAGTAGACCAAAGAAAAGGAAATGCAGAAGTAGACCAAAGAAAAGGAAATGCTAAAAAGGAGTCAACTATAGGAAGTAACAACAACCAGATCAGTAAGAGAAAAAAAAAAAAAAAGGAACGTTTTCTTGCTTCTTCCCTGAACCTAACTGGAACAGGACTAAAAACTTTCTATGGAATGCAAACTTTTAATGTTCATGTTCAATATATTTGATGAAAAAAGGCACAGGAATGAATTCACTTCTAAAAGAGCCTATTTGAGACACAAACACCCACTATTCTGCCTGCAAAATTTCTCCTTCAACCAAAAGAGCAGAGGATTTTGAAGCATCCTGACTATGAAAGACATTTCTTCTGATGACTCCACTGAACATATTTGTAAGATTAGTGACGCTCCCAAAGTCTTAGGCAGTCCAATTAATTCAGTCATGCAATACAGAAAGAGTTTGTTTAGAAAAGAAAATGGTCAAAGCTAGGCCTAGGATAATGTTTCTATGAATTCACAATTTTGAGGGTTATCCATGAGATTCATATAATGGTGCCCTTTCAGTGCATATAATGCTTATTAGGAAGAAGCAAGCTACCACCAAAAGCTGATAATATAACTGATGATTCAGTAGAAAGCCCAATTATCTCTTTTACATGTCCAAATACAAAAGAACTTCAAGTTTGAAAATAAATCATGTGAGAGAAACTGCACGTGGTCAAATGATTCTAAAGCAGAGGAGCATGTAGTCAATGACAAATACCGGGTCAAACTCGTAGCTTGTCTCACAAGCAAGCAATATGTTGTGTAATGTGCCTATGGATAATGATAAACCTGCTTTACACATAAGGTCCACCACGTCAAGAGCCACATGCACCTACGATAGGCAATATTGTGATCACAAGAAAAGAAATTTAAAATAATCAAAATAGCTTCCTGAAGTAATTATATGAAATCATATGCTGAAATGGAAGGAATATCAACTTATTTTCGTCTTGCCATCGAGAAGATTTAGTCATACCTCAGATAAGTTGCAACAATATAATATGAGCTTCTCATACAGTTGTGTTGAAGGTGTGATCCCCAGATCAGTGTGAGTGTTGTTGAATTTTAAAATCACATCCTCAGCCTTCAATAGTAAACATTTCCACATCCAATACATCACAAAGATTTGGAGAGGTGAGTTAATAGTAGTAAAGAGATCAGTTAATAGTAGTAAACTATCATTTGACACAACACCTTATAAGCAATTATAGATAATCTCATGCTCAGAGGAATGAAAACCGAAGAGTTGTTAAAAGAAAATGCTAGGATTGATATGATTAAGTAAAATATAAATAATATCTTAATTGACAAAATGAAAAATAAAAGACATAATATGTTAAATGTTCAAGCAATTTTATAGGTAATGACAACAGAATATCTAGCATTAGGAACTCTTAAAAAATTCACAAGGAAGAGTAATTGCAGCACAAGACAAAGAGATAGTTACATTACTTGACTAAATTCAATTTTAAGATCGTTCAGCTTTAAAACTAAAAAACCAGAATCCCAAGCAAAAAAATTGACAATAATCAATTATAGAGTTTCATCTAAAGTCCCTCAACTTTAAAATCATCATTTGTATTACTTAACTAGATCATCATTTCAGCTTTGTTTACATCATAAAGTAAAAGTTCTCCAAGGCTTGCTTTGCTCTTGCTCCTAATCAAAGTGGTATATCTTATACACCCCCTCATGCCTAAGAATGCACATCTAGAGTGCAAAGCTCAGAAGACTAGACATCTACAGACAATCCAACATCAAAATAATGTTGGCTCTGATAACATGATAAAAGTCAGCCTAATTTTACCCGAAAGGAACCTTATGGGTAGAGGATTACCAAAATCATGTAAGGTTTGTTGTGCTTTTGCTCTTAGTGAATGTGGGACATCTTAACAAATGAAAAGAACCTATTTCATGCTATACAAATTGGTTGCTCCTTAAGAATTTAAAAACTATGTAGCTTTGGATAAAAAATAGATGGAAAACTAATGGATATAAAGTAGGGAATTATGAGAAAGCTAAACAATACTATAATGGGTAAGCAATAGTTTTCAAAATATGAGGAACGAAATAGAAAAACGTCAAATCACATGGGTCAACAATGTTTTTAACCTACCTTAAATAACTATCTTGGTAGCCAGCGTAACTTCATGATAGTGAAGGAGACAGTTATACTGATATGAATTGTTCATCATTGAATCATAAATGTTGAGTAAGAGCAAATATATATCATGTAACAGAGTAACAACCATGCTTCAAAACATCTTATGTTGTATACAATGATCATTAACCTAAATACAAATGACATTAGAAGTCCCAAGCAAGTGATCATATCATGAATCTATCATAAAGAAGCAAATTGCATGCATAGCAAATGTGCCTCAGACTAGGACATTACCAGCAGCATTCATGAGAAGTTCCTCACCGCTAAATTTGGGGTGCTAGTAGCATAATTAAATATGAGAGTTGAGATACGTTCTGCTTCAAAGTTTGCAGCTTATCACAAGAACATTTTGCATATATTAGAAAATAAAAAATAAGGTCACAAACAGAACTATATAATTTCGTTAAAAAAATAGCAATATCTATTAGTGAAGAGTATTAACAAAGTAATATTCTTATACAATAGAAAAAAAACTAATTTTATCACTAATACCATTTTGTATGAAATCAAACAAAATGCATCATTTAGCAAAAGAAATGAAGTGTGTAAGCGTACCACTTTTTTTGAGATCCAGAAGGAACTTCTCAGCAAAGGGATCTAAGGATAATCTGCCTAAGAATTTAAAGATACTGCATACACTGTCAAATGTCGAAATCTTGGTTATGTCTATAATCTCTAACAGTTGCAAAAACTTGTCCTTCTGTTCCCTCTCACAAAGTGCCAACAGGTAATTTGCTACAAAACAAGTGTGCCAAATGTCAAACAAGAAGTCACAAAGAGTATATATAAGCTGTATTTGTTACCCCATCTACCTCTTCTTTATCTCTATACCATATTTATTACAGTCCATATACCGACAAAGCAATTAGTTTTTAGGGAGTTCAATACAAACATAGATACCATGCAAGTCCATAGTCTCAGGTCTCCTATTGACGGAAATGCAACGGCAGAGTTCTTCAATCATTTCTTCATCATCAACTCTAATATAAAATAGCATCTCATAATACCCTAATCTTGGAATTGAACTAGGACTACATTCCTTTATTGCCTTGCAGAAGAAATGGAACTCCTCCAACATACACATATCAATTAAATAAGTAAGAACTGGACAATAGGTTTCCTCTTCTAGCTGGAAACCCTGTTCTTTCATATATGTTAAAATTTGAAATGCTTTTGAAATTTGTTCCAATGCAACATCCTCATCATTAGTTCTCCTAGCTTCATCTACACAAATCTTTATGAAGGCACTGCATTCCTTTTGCCCAGTTTCACGTCCCAATTTGCCTAGTACGTCAATCATAGCCTCTGTCCCAAGATTATGTGCGCACATCCCAATTAAATGGTTAATCCTATTTGGCATTGTAGACTTGAAAATCCACTTCTGTTTTCTTGTCCGAGACTGTTCCTTGCGAAGCAGATTTGCTTTCTTCTGAGACAAACTTGAAACCCATGGTATTTTCAATGAAGCTTTAGATGAATTATCATCTTTGATTCCTCTAGAATCAGCTGCAGCATCTGAAAAAAGTCTCAACATCAAATGAAAAAAAATCCTCTCAAGTTAAGATAGGCTGGTCATTCATTCGCAACAAAAGGACACAACTTCAAGAAAGCAGAGTTATATTCTTGCTAGAAACTGTATAACCTCATTACAATCGTATGCGAAATCCAAACTTTACAAACAATCTACCTACCACCACGCAGTACAGCCATTATCTCGTTGCAAACATGTCTTGTCCTATATTCTGCAATAATCGACACAACATAAAAAGAAAAAGAAAAGAATTATAAAATGAACCAAACGATGAGCAAAGATTTGAAAGGATTGCTATCAAAATAATTAAGACTACAAAGTACCAGAATCTTGGTCGGAGTCGTCTAGCTTGATAATAGAGGAAGAAGAAGTATTTAGGGCCTTAGAAGTGGTGGAGGGCTGCTTTAACGTGGTGGTGGCGGCGGCTTTAGTTTCTTTAACAGCAGAGCGAAACATAGAGCTAAGGGTCTTCAACTTGGACATCGATTCTGCAATATTGGTGATGGCTTCACTTTAAAATCAAAACCCACCACCAAATCGTGAAAAGTTTCGTAGTTACAAGAAGTCCTTAAAACCCTCAAGTAAACAAGAGCAGGTGGTCTTGCGCACTGCTACGTTTTGATGGAGCCCTCGACTGATAAATGAATATTTCAATTGCGCCAAACATTAATCAATCGTTTTGTACTTAACACAACCGTTGAGCAAACAAGCAATGCTAACTGAACCTTGGACACTGAAGCAAAGGAGATCGAGGAACAAGAGGATTGGGGCAATGAGTATCATACTTTACGAATGGTAACAAAAGTTTAAATATTTTTTTTTTTTAATAAAAGGGTCATTTTTTGCCATAAGTTTTTAACTAATCAACAAATTTACACCCTGTTTGGAACAATAGAAATTGAATTCAATGTTGGAATTCAATTCAATTCCTATGTTTGGAACTGAAAGAAACAAGAGAATTGAATTCAATTCTTTAATTACAACTAATCAACTTCAGTAATTGAATTCTTGCTAAAAATCACAAGAATTCAA
>JANQAP020000144.1:739364-751539 GCA_026874005.2 Erythroxylum coriaceum
AAATTCACTAAATCTAAATGGATTTGATGGGCCACTATTTGTATCCTTGTTTTAACAACTCCTACAACAGTATGCTTTCCTAGAATGTTTGCCTTTGAAAAATCCGCTAATTTATTTATTTCCATAAAGCATATACTATATTAACAAGGGCAATTTTAAGTACCAATAAGTCACCTTTCTTCACATTATGATTACGAGAAATCCAATTAATCAAATCCTATTAGCTAGAGGTTAAAGAAGATATATTACAAAGCAATTGAATTTGATCCCAAATGTAAGATGAAAAATTTGCACTTAAAGAAAAGATAAGCAATTGACTAACATTCCTCATTGTAAAGAGAATAAGTAGTATGGAGATTTAGGAGACTCCTTAATCTATTTGTCGTGCTCAATCTTTCTCTTATTACTAACCACAAAATAAAGGATACTCAAGGGTTGCCCTATAAGTTATGCCAAGTCATCTTGGAGGATTGATTTCTTAGCAAATCCCTATATGATACATTAGTGAAGTTACATGATGGATACCAACATTATTGTAAGGAGTCCTCCAAATTGTGAGTGAGTTTAAAGATGAAGATATGATCAGTAATATGTGTCCTTGTTAACTATACCAAAAGGTTCAAGTTTATGTTTAGAACCTAATTTACCAAGACAAATTGTTGCATCCAAACGAAAAGTAAATCAAAATGTACAAACTAAAGAAAACAACTAAAAAATGGAGGAAAATGGACTAACTAATCATTATAGCTTGGATATAGTTCACACCACTTCATCTATATATAAAAAACATCATGTAAATCATACTCAATTTTGCAACAATATTATTAAATGAAAGGATGATAATTAAAAAATAAATATACTTTCATCATTAGATATTTCTTTGAAAAAACTATCAATTTGATGAATGCTCTCTATATTTGTCACCATATAAGAAAACAAAATAAAAGATAATATGATAAATAATTATTAAAATTATAAAAAGCAAAAACTAAAATATCATTAAGTATAGAGCTTACTAACCAACTTCGGACACATATGATGACTTTCACAATTTTAGGATCAAGTTGACTATGATGAGGACTCATTATCTGACCAACAATAATAAAAACAAACTTAAATCAACTATAGATAATGTAATGGCTAACAAGTCTCATCTAAGTGCTTACATAATCGAATGTTAAGCTCCATTCTACTTTCGCCATGATAATATATCAAAATGTTCATTAATCGTAGTCATAATATTTACTTCCAAATATTTATCCAGCTTCATCCTAATGTAAGAATTCTTAACCCTTTTTCCTTAATGTATTCATTACTTAAACCTCCAATCGTGCTTAATAATGATGTATTAATAAAAGATGAATTTGATATTGAACTATTGCAATCTAAGGTTATGACCATTCTTAATTGATAATTATTAAACAAATCATACTTTAGGTATTTAATGATATCAATATATCCTTTAACCTGATCCCCAACTATCGATAAAAAATTAAAGTCACTTCATTTTATACCTTAAGTCTAACAATTCCACATTATCACCAATCATAGACCAATAAATGTCAAATTTTCCCATAAAATGCTTTACCATTGTTTAAATCACCTCAGTGGAATCAAAGATCCACTCGGATAATGTTAGTTTTATTTTGCACTTGTTAGTAAAACAAATGCCAATTTTGTATAAATTTCTTTTCCAATTCCTACTATTTTCTATCAATAAACAAATATATTGAGAATCTCATCGTCTCAACCTAATAAACACTTAAATATACTTACTTACTGACTTTTGCATCTTAAAAATGGAATTTCATCTTGTTTGACAATCTAGAACTAAGTTCTTTGTGTATGAAATATGTAGTTGTCATATAGTCTCTTCAAACTTTTCAACTCATTTAGGTGTTGCATTCCAACATACTACATTATTGCAAATTTCCACTACCCCTTCTTTTGTTATCTCTAAACCATTTGACTATATGTGCAAAACAACACATATGAAATAATCTCCCACCAATTGGCAATCTCCTAACCCACAACCTAGTTTTTCAATTTTTGGATTATAACATCATTTATGATATAGTTATCCAAAGTTATGGTTAAGAGTTTTGTGTTGACGTTTTAATACATTAAGAAATCGACTACTAAAATTATCAACCTCCCATTTGAATGTGGCGTTAGGACATAAATAAACCTACCATTTAAAAACATGATCAAATATCAATATAACATAACTAATGAACAAGTGATAACGAAATTAAAGTTTATTACTTACCTTAAGATTCAATTGCATAAAGTCCAATTGATGTTAATATAATGCTTTGCCACTGTCATATAACTCTTATTTTAGTTGTCAGTTGTCCACATGGCAGATATAATAGTAACTTGTCCATGATTACTCGACAATGTCTTTAATGTTAAATACTTTGTTCATTGTAAATTTTTAAAATGTCTTTCTTTATAGTATTATAAGTTAGCATCTTAAAGATTAGTTTAAGTGAGGTGATAAGTATCTTAAAGATTTGACCATCAATAATATAGAGCATATATTCATTCTCCATGTTCATCTTTCTAAACAAATTCTTAGATCTCTAAAATCGTAACTCATGATACTTATTTCATTCTTTTCTTTCATTAGGTTAAAGGTTAAAAAAATTTTGACCTTATAATGTCAACTTTCTTTTTATTAAAGGAGTCCATGTGTATCTTCAAATGAGATGTTCCACCTTTATTACCTATGGTCAACATTTTATAGCACTACTTACATTTAGCCTTATCAATTTTATCACTTATCTAGTCTTAATAAAGTAAGTCCAAACATCACTTCTTATCTTCAAAGAATCCATTCCTTCAATTTAAACTATTTCTTCACTTGCCCATCCATCAAAAACAATTATAAACTAGATTACTTTGAAACTAATTTAAGTTAAAAAATGAAAAACAAAAACTCACATGTAACTAATGTTAAGTCAAGCTTTGTATAGAAGAGATTCACCTATATGATCAAAATATCATAATCAATATTATATGAATACTTTTAGATAAATTCCAATATAAGTGAATCAATATTATATATGACACTAAATGTAACATCAATATTATACCTCACACTAATGATAACAACATAAATGAATCAATATGTCTTGAGATATCTTATTCTAATAGGAGCAAGTTCACATTATATGTTTGTAACAATTCACTGTGTGAATATAAAACTACTAACATAAGTTTTGATTGAATGGATTGATTTTACTATTATAACTCATGGTAAGAGCTATGCCTTTGGTAATATATTGTAGTTGTTACCTAATTACTCACACAAGTTGTACTTTAGAGAAATCCTAAGGACCAAATCCTTAAAAAAAACTTTAAAATTAATTTCTTTTGTTGTCCTATTTTCTTATTAGCTAAGAAATGAAAGTTTCAATCTACAAGGCCTGATATGGCAATATGTCATCCACTAGACAACTACAAAACATACAAAAACCTACCCTATAAGTTATCTCTATTCGATGTTTTACATAAACATTTTGAATGATGGGCATCCCAAAATAAAATTACCTTCCCAAAAATATAGAATTGTACCCAAGCCAACTAAATATTTATGTCTGGTTCTTACACCCCTCTTAACTTATTTACAAACAAATTCTAATCCTAGATTTTCAAAACTTCTTTCTGAAAGGTTCCTTGGAAAAGTTTTGTTTGGCCGAGTTGTGAGCTTCCTAAGGCTTCCTTTGTCTTATAGTTAGCAATAAAAAACAAGCTTAAAACAAAGGATAAGCTAGGAAGCACAATTAGGGGAATAAGCCCAATATACTATCTTTGTAACTTAGAGAATGAAAGTATTCAACATCTATTTTTCAAGTGTTGATTCTCTTACGTCCCCTAGACCAGAATATAACAACTTTGTAATATATCATGTTATTTAGAGGATTGGGACCAAATAGTGCAATGGGTAGCTTCATGTTGCAAAAAGAGCACAACAGATGGCAAGTTTTTTACAATAGTGTTTAGTTACTTTATTTATTCAACCTAGAAGTAAAGGAATGAAAGGATCATTGAAAATATAAGTAAAGGAACTCAAGAATGGTTAGAGGGAACACTAATCTAGATTTTAAAAATTGTGTTTACCAAAGCTCCAAAAAATGGAATTGGCATGAAAATAGTTAGTAGTTGAAATATCCCTTCTAATCTACTATTAATGAAACCTAAAGAATTAATCCTAGAGAAACTCATGCAAAAGCAAGTTGGCAATGCTTAATCAACCAAATAAGACTTTCTTCTTAAACCCTAAATACTCAAGTTTGACAAAAGGTATTACCTTTGTTGATGGGATATTGACTACTATAGTTAGAGACTATAATGAATCAAGGATCAAAGAAATGATTCTAAAGTCGTGGAAGTGTTAGAAACTAGAGATAAAAATAATTTTGTTCTTTCTATGTAATGCAAGCTTGCTTAAGGCTTATAGCTTTTTATTAGGTGTGGCAATAAGTTAGGCCATGTCATGCCGAGCCCGTCTAAGTCTAAGCCCAAATTAAGGCACTCTAGTCTTATTAAGTCCTAGCAATCAGAAGTCCAGTTTGGCCCGAATTTTTTTAATTTTTAAATTAAAAATAGAAAACAATGTCATTTTACTCAAAATGACTTCATTTTGCATATACATTTTAGGCTTCACGTGGGGCTGGGCCATAACAAGCTAAGGCCTAGCCTAGCCCGAGGCCCAATTTTTTTAAAAAACCTTAAAAGTCCGATCAACTCAAGCCTAGCACATTGACATTGAGTCGAGCTAGATGTGACCAAACTGCCAAATCTACTCTTTGTCACAGTGCCTTTATATGAACTTTGTCTTTCCTTTTGGCAATTAATCAATTCTTCAATTTCTAAAAAATAGCATAAAGTAAAAGAAAAGAATGAAAAAGTTATGAAAGAAAAAAACATTAAGATGGATGAGAAGAGGAAAAATCAAAAACAATTAACACAAACCCCTCCTCTCCTCCATCCATTCATTTGTTATTCCACCCAGAAGAAACTTTTGTTAAATGATTTTATAAAGGAAAATAAGCCTATCCTATTATCCATATTTTAGTCTTGAATCAAGCAAAACAATTGTGATATTTTGGGATTTTTTCAAAGTCAATAAAGTTAATTCGCAACAATAACACATATCCCAATGGAAGAATACTAATGGTGTACAATCAAACCAAAGTTTCAGTCCTTAACTCTACTATTACGGATCAAATCATCCACCTAGAAGTTCATTTGCTATAATTGAATGTCAACATCCACCTTTCCTTCATTTATGGTTATAACTATTCACTTTAAATAGTTGCTTTATAGACCAGGCTTAAAAGCATAGCCCCTGTGATGAAGGATCGTTGGCTTATCTTCGGTGACTTTAATGCTACAACATTCCCTGAAGAGTTAGAAGCCAAAATAGCTCTCAAACATTCCTATGAATATCTAAAGAGATGTCTTAATGACATTCAATTGTTTGATCTTCCTTATGGAGTAATTTTTTTCACATAGAACAACAAGCAAAATGAGAGCACTTTCATTAGGAGGAAACTAGACAAATGTTTAACTAACTTGAAGTTGATGAAAAAATTTCCTCAGTTTCAAACTTTCTTTCCCAACGCTAAGCTATTTGACAACTCCCATATTTTGATCTTCCTTAATTTTTCCAAGAAAACCATACATTCCCTTTTAGATTTAACAATTTTCTCACTGATATTGCAGGCTTTCATAATTTGGTGGGAAAGCATTCTAATGTCAATATTAGTTCATCCTCATGAGAAAGCTCTAAAGTATTAAAGAGGAAATAAAAAATTTCTACAAGCTAAATATAGGCAACACGCATCACCTTGTATTTACTACAAGGAAAGCCTTAGATCAAAATCAATATGTTGTCTATTGTAATTCCCCTTCCATTCATCTCAAAAACCAGGAGAAATAAACTTTAGAGCTCTTTCTTATGCCTTGAACTTCCATCACTCTTTGATGAAACAAAGACCATAGCAAATTGGCTTCTACATAGAGATAAGAACTCATCTTTTTTCCACAAAACAATCATCTCCAAGCACGCCACCAACATAATTGTCTCCATTTTTCACTCAAGTACCATCCTCGATTCTCAATTGAAGATTATCAAAACTATTGAGCAACATTTCACCAATCTTTTATGGTCAGCCTCTAATTCTTACTCCTCACTAAGACTAATCAAAGAAATCATTAAAGATCAGCTCTCCCCACAAAAAGTCATCCTTCTCTTCAAAGCTATCTCCATCCAAGAGATCAACCAAACATTTAGGTCACTGCAACCTAAGAAAGTTCCAGGTCCAGATGGTTTCAATGCCATCTTCTTTAAAACATGGAACATCACCAAAAAAATGATCAAGTTATTGAAAGAAATCAATAGTACCCTGATCATAGTGGTTCCCAAAGGTATAAATCATATCACAGTGGTTCCCAAAGTATTGTCACTAAGATTGAAGGCTATACTCCCTAATCACATTAATTACATACAAGGAGCTTACATCCCTAAAAGATCTATTGATGATAACATTTCCATTTTCAAGAACTCCTCAAGCATTACACAAGGAGAAGAAGTCACAAAAAGTGTTCCATGAAAGTAGATTTTCAAAAAGAATATGACATGGTGAATTGGTCTTTCCAAATCAATATCCTATATGCATATAGGTTTCCATCACATTTCATTACTTGGAAACAATAATTTGTAAGCATTGTTAGTTTCAAAGTCCTAGTTAATGGGGTGCCATCAAAAGCAATCAATAGGGCAAGAGGAATCAAACAAGGGGATCCTCTCTCCCCTTATCTGTTCTCACTTGCAATGGAAGTACTCAACAAGCTTCTAGTCAGGGTGGTAGAGAGAGACCCTAGATTTAAATTCTATAGAAAATGCAATAAGTTGAAGATCATAAGCCTAAGCTCTGCTGATGATCTATTTTTGTTCTCCAAATATTATTATAACTCAGTCCCATCCCTCAACAATGCTCTCAAAGTGTTTAATAACATGTCTAGATTATCTAATAATAACAGCAAGAGTGTTATATTCGTATCCAGAAGTGCAATTAACATTACACCTCTTCTAGCTTC
The DNA here is from genome assembly GCA_026874005.2 of Erythroxylum coriaceum. Taxonomy (NCBI): domain Eukaryota; kingdom Viridiplantae; phylum Streptophyta; class Magnoliopsida; order Malpighiales; family Erythroxylaceae; genus Erythroxylum; species Erythroxylum coriaceum. The sequence goes on from JANQAP020000144.1 coordinate 746,475, forward strand.
AATCACTGGTTTTAGGATTCAGTAACTCCCCATCAATTATCTAAGAATCCCTATCTCTTCGGCTAATCCATCCCTTAGTGACAACAAGCCCCTAAAATCCATAATAGGACTAACAACTAGAGCCATAGAGAACTTTCCATTGCAGGCAGACTAATTAAATCAATTCTTTCTTTTACGGCTATTCACTAGGGATCCCAGCTAGTTTTCCCAAATATATCACTAAGAAGATTAACAGAATCTTTAAAAAAATTTTCTGGTCTAGTCATAAACTAGACTCCCAAGGTGGTAAAGTGAAATAGTCTAAAATGTGCTTACCACAAAAGCAAAAGGGTTAGGCATTATGGCCTCTAGAAGAACTTATCCCTGCTTACTAAAAAGATATGGAGATTGATACAAGACAAGCAATCTCTATAGGTTAGGTGGGTTAATGCATCATACATTAAGGAGAAATCCCTATGGAGTTTCAAGATTCCAAGCAATGCCCTTGCATTGCTAAGACACATTGTGAAAATTAAAGACAAACTAAAACCACAGTTTAATTACCAAGTTGGCAATTGAGAACACTTTAGCTTTTGGTTTGATCCATGGTCCTTATATGACATTCTTTATCATATCCTTGAGTTAGAGGGATTCAAAAGCTCCATCAATCAGAATGTTAATGTTGCTTGTGGTCTAAGCATATTGAAACAATGCTTTAACATAGAGTCAAATTCAAATGTAGCAATTACTATCTAACTTCAATTTGGTAAGGCAGGTAAAAAAATTAAATGGAAATTGGAAAGTTCAAGATAATCCTCCATTTGCTCAGCTAGACTTATTTATAGTAAGGAGCATCCCTAAGTCAACTGGCGCTAGGTTTTATGGTACAAAAACTACAATCTTAGGTAAGAGCACATATTACGGCAAGGTTTTAAACTAAGACTAGTCACATTGAATAGAGTAGGAAAATTCCTCCACATATCTAATTGGTGCACTCTATTCAAGAATCATGGTGAATCTCATGATCGCCTATTCTTCTTATGTTCCTAGTCTAACAAAATCTGGATATTTATAATCATTATTTATGGTGTTAACAATCCACCCACATCTTGGTCAAACATAGCAGATTGGAGTGCACATTTTAAACATATACATGAAGGAGATAGATGGATAATCTATATTGCATTAGCTTACTTTGTAACGACCGAAAGGAACAAAATCTTTAAATTCCTTTCGACTACACCATAGGAAACTATATGGAACACTGTAAATAAGATCAAAATGTACATCAGTCTCTACAAATGCAAGCATAAATTTAGTAGCAAGGTCCTAATAAACTAGAACATCAACCAAGATGAATATGTAACATGAAACTTGACCTGAAAGGCTAATTCTCACCATTATGCAATAAAAGGTTAATAGGGGTAAGGTGAAGTCTACATTCAGCCAATGGAGCAAATGCAGGAAGCAGTATCAATAGAAATCTGAAGATGACCAGGGAGAAAGCAAAATGACAATAACCAACTACATGAAATGAGTGCTGGTAATTGCAGAAGAAGTGAGAATTGTGTGTCACTTGCATGAACAACACGTGGCTTTATAAACTTCCCCATTTGTGTTAGTTGTTTACTTAAGTTGTATTAAGGTGTTAATCACCTAAGAAAGGTTGTTGTCTAAGTGAAACTATGATTGTACATTACTTATTTCATAAAGTGAATTACCAATTCTTCAAAAAAAAACTTATTTCTTTAACTTCTTCCCTTCCCAACAAAATTTGTCACAATCATAAAAGTTCCCACCTTTTTTTTTCATTTCTTGCTTGATAATAATTAAATGTCTTACAAAAAATGTTGGTGTCTGAAAGTGGAAACCATTAAGAATTAAGAAAGAATCCACCTCAAGAAGAATGAAAACTAATGGCTATATTATACAAAAAAGTGACATATTAAGACAAGTTATGCTATGATTAATTATATAAGCTCATCAACCTATATAACCATATAGTAGCTTAAAACCACAATTTAAATAAGGTAAATGACACAAAATCAACAAATAATGAAAGATAATAGCTACTTCGAAAAAGTAAATGAAATGAAACCCTATTTAATTAGCAACAAAATATTAATCCCTTAAAACCAAATAGTCCTCCATTAATGTATCTTTGATGATAGTTTTAGGTTAATCTCTATAATTGATGGAATGCAAACTTTTAAAACACACTATGAATAGCAATAGGAAACACTTACAATGCATAAAATATGATCATTTTATGGCAAGAGACAAGAATAGTGAATAAGTATGAATATTCTATTAAAAGGGTGAAAGCAATGTTTTAAAAACTAAAGTAAAAATTAAATCGATAAAATAAGAGATTTAAAATTTAAAAGGTTTAACCAATATTAAACCGTCATAAAACTAATAAAAAATTGAATAAATTTTAATAATTTAAAATATGATTAAAATAAATTATCCTTAATTTAAAGTTTAATTAAAAATTATTAAATTAAAATTAACTAGTTTATTTTAATTTATAAAAATTGATTATTTTATTAAAATTAATCGATTAAATAATTAACCCATCGATTTTTAACAACAAGAGTTGTTAAAGTAAATCGAATTGAAAAATTAAAAATTAAACAAGAAAGTTAACCAATTTAAAGTTTTCACAATTGAACCGCTCAAATCAGTTTTGTTTTTTAATCATAAGGTAAGAATGTAATTGATTCTAAAAATATACATCTAAATGACCTTACAAATTGTTCACAATCCCATTAAAGATAAATAGAAAAGGAGAAATAATTTAGCCTTAAATTCATTTCTTAGTTATTAATAAAATATTAACATTAAAGCTAATTGATTTTAAGTCCCATGACAAATTAATTGATTCAACCAATTGAATAGAAATTCACATTTCACATGCCATTAGGCATGTCAAAATAAACCCGGCCCGGCATGTGGTCAACTGGTTTGGCCCAGTCAAACTGGCCCATGGGGCGACTGGATATAGCCTGTGGCATTTCGAGCCGGCCACGGGCCTAGGGTCAAGGTGGCCAGGCCTGGTCGTGGCTTAAACCGAGCAGCCCGACTCGAGGACCACAAACAAAATAGTGTCATTTTTTTGTTGCAAAACGACATTGTTTTGTTCATGTTTAAAATATTTGTTCCACCGATAAAACGACATCATTTTGCTTTAAGAGTAAAACGACGTCATTTTGCAACAAGAAAGTTAATAAAATACGAGACAACGACGTCGTTTTCTTGCAAACAAAAACAACGCCATTTTGCCTCTAATTAAACGAAAGCCACGCCACGCCCACCCTGCCACCCAGCTGCCTACTGCATCCCTCCCTCGCACCGTCGCACGCTCGCCCCTACCCGTTGATCAACCTCCTGCCTGTCTCCATCTCCCTTCATCCCCTAGAATTCACAGTCTCACAGTCTCCCCAAGAACTCCCTTCGTCTTTGAGAACTCACTCACTTCTCTATTCTTCTTCTTCATATATCATTTATCGTGGCAATGTCAAAGGTAAGCTCTCATTCTCTCTTCGTCATTTTGGTTTTTTTGGTTGTCTTAAGACGTGATGTGGCTAATTTGAGAATTTTGTATATTAATATTGAGAATATGGGATAATGCTTGTAATGTGTTTGATGAAATGCTGCAAATATTAGTCAAACCATCTTTCTTACTACGTTAGTATTTTCATCTTCTGTTTCTATTAACCCCGTGTTAGTATTGAGTTCACAGCTCTAGAATAGCTCTAGTATTGAGTTCACATCTTAAACATGGCCATGCCATCTCATTTGTCTCGGATCATATTTTCTTGCTCATCAACGGATTAGTTTATTAATCGCTCAACTATACTAGCACAAAAGCGTATCATATTAAGCAGTTGGTATTATGTTGCATTCATCTTTTCCATGATAAAGTTCCAATTTCAAAGTTGAGTTGTGTTTCTCTGTAGTTATGTTAAATTGGAGTATGAAATTAAAGGTAGTAATATCATTCATCTCTGTGCAAGGGTAGTTTGGGTTGACAGTATAAAAGGTAAAAGAAATTAAGAGTTTGTGTATGTTTTGAATTTTTGATATAAAACCGACCTAAAAAAGAAATTAAGAAGTTGATCCATATGTCTACCTATTATTGTAAACAATTGGATATCATATTGTATCTTCAAATGACACCTATTAATATAGATTATAGGTTTTATAAGCATTGATAAAACTAGCTTAAACGAAAACATAATAGGAGTCAAAAATTCCTTTAGGAGCTTTGAGAACTCCCTGATGAAGATGTTGGATCCTTTTAGTACAGACAATAGGTGAGATTTTCTTATGCATTTGGGTAAACTTAGCAGCAAAATAAATTAGTACTATATGCTAACCACCAAAACTAACAGGTATTGGTGAAATGTTCTAGTAAAGTACTTGACAATTTAAGCGAAGGCATTAAGTATTTGACCTTTACAATTTGTGCACGATCTTATTAACTAAGTGATAATACAATACAAATGTTCTAGAGAGTTCATAATCACCCTAACTTCATAGCTGACTCAAGTAGTGGTAAGTACTCTGAAAGTTATTTGATAATTCGGTTCTATCCGTGGGAGTCAAACAACCCATCTGAAAGTTATCTTACATGGACATGCATATTAATTGCCAATTACCTATATTACCTTTTTAAGATTTAGATACATCCCTTAACATTTGGGATATATATAACTATATATAATTGTTGATTGTTTTATCTATAAAGTGTATAATATGTACAGGGGGTATTTAGATGATGTTAACCCTCATAGATATTGTAATTAGTGTTGTTTACATGAATAAAAGTTCCACTTTATTATTTGTCGTAGTTCATATTCCTCTATTCCAAAATCACTAGCAAGATGCACTAAAAGTGTTCAATAAAAATATGTTTTTCTGAAGTGTTTGATAAAATTAATTTTAAGAATTAAATTGGTGCATTTAGTTGTAATTACGGTGAGATTTTATGCAGAATCTTAGCCTCAAATAAATCCCTTTCCATAAACCCCTTTACACCATAAGCATATAAGTTGAGAAACTTCTCTGGACTACCTTTAAA
>JANQAP020000144.1:776696-791165 GCA_026874005.2 Erythroxylum coriaceum
TCTTTCTTAACCTCACGAACACGTCTCTTTCTTTCTTCACTCACACACCCTTCATTTGTTCTTCTCTTATTAATCTACAACAAACTCTAATCTTCCAAACTTACCCTTCCATATTTACTCTAATACCTTCTAACTCCTTAGCCTAATTCTAACACTTCCATTTAATCCATACAACCATATTAATTAAAAAAATATTCATAAATAAACTTCATAAATTTCTAATTCAAGAATTCTGATTTTTACTCATGACTAAGCGCCAACAAATTCTCATTTAATAATTCTAACTTCCAAGAAAAGTTCGGGGTCCAACACTAATTGAATTATGATTCTTCTTTATTATGATTTATGCGTTTATCATTTTATAGAATTTTAAGTGATCTTGACTTTGAAAAATAAAATGCGAAAAAAGTTTTGTTATTTATTCTACTACACACGAGTTCAAATCCTGTCCCAATTTTCCAATAGTAAAGGTCCACACTAAGAATAAATTTAATAAATAAACAAAATAATATTGCACTAAATATAGGTATACTTATAATGAGAGTTTAACACATGATAAGCTACTTAATAATCATTATGAGGACTTTTATTCATACGTCAAAAAGGCAAAGGATAAGCTATTCCTTTTTGTTAGTTCATAATAACACCCAAGAGGGGGTTGAATTGGGTGTTTAAAAAATTTTAATGAAATTTTATAATCAATGTATTCAATTAACAATAATTAATATAATAAGGATGAAAATTTGTTTAATAAAAGTCAATCAACCAAATGAACAATAATTTAAAGTGGATGGGGAAGAGAGAATGCAAACAAATTTATATTAATTTAGCAAACAACGTTACCATCGTCCACTCACAAGACTCTTCTTAGAATTGTACTATAATTATTTTTAAAGATAAAGAATAATCTTTACGTAATCTTTTTTTGGATAAAAAGAACCCTTTTACAATCTTCTTCCAAAATAAAGAGGAACCTTAATGGCACATATAAAAAACATATGTATAATAATATAATGACCTAACCAAAGCTTACAACTCAAATATCATACTTTATCACTTTAATAACTGTAAAAAGGCTCATTTACACAAATATGAAACAATGATGCTCAAATGCTTAATAAACTCTTAAAAATATGTGTAAAAGACACCCAAATGCTTTTTTATACAAAAAAACATTGAAAAACATGTATTTACAGCATTTCAGGACCCCTGCTAGCTATTGGAGCTAAAAACTAGTAGTTATAATGGCTAATTATAAAGTACTAGTCGACTAGTCTAACATATTTATCAACTAGTATACATTAAAAGTATAAATTCACTAGTCATTGAGACATTGGTAAACACTAGGCATATTAATTGATCAATAAAGAATATTCATACGTCAAAAAGGCAAAGGATAAGCTATTCCTTTTTGTTAGTTCATAATAACACCCAAGAGGGGGTTGAATTGGGTGTTTAAAAAATTTTAATGAAATTTTATAATCAATGTATTCAATTAACAATAATTAATATAATAAGGATGAAAATTTGTTTAATAAAAGTCAATCAACCAAATGAACAATAATTTAAAGTGGATGGGGAAGAGAGAATGCAAACAAATTTATATTAATTTAGCAAACAACGTTACCATCGTCCACTCACAAGACTCTTCTTAGAATTGTACTATAATTATTTTTAAAGATAAAGAATAATCTTTACGTAATCTTTTTTTGGATAAAAAGAACCCTTTTACAATCTTCTTCCAAAATAAAGAGGAACCTTAATGGCACATATAAAAAACATATGTATAATAATATAATGACCTAACCAAAGCTTACAACTCAAATATCATACTTTATCACTTTAATAACTGTAAAAAGGCTCATTTACACAAATATGAAACAATGATGCTCAAATGCTTAATAAACTCTTAAAAATATGTGTAAAAGACACCCAAATGCTTTTTTATACAAAAAAACATTGAAAAACATGTATTTACAGCATTTCAGGACCCCTGCTAGCTATTGGAGCTAAAAACTAGTAGTTACAATGGCTAATTATAGAGTACTAGTCGACTAGTCTAACATATTGATCAACTAGTATACATTAAAAGTATAAATTTACTAGTCATTGAGACATTGGTAAACGCTAGGCATATTAATTGATCAATAAAGAATATTAATTCACCAATATGTCAACAATGTTAGTACAAACTCTTGGTATATCAAATTTTATAACTTTAACCTATATTGGTCAACCACTGACCCATATAGGACAATTCCCCAAAAAATAGTTAACCTAACAACTACAAATATTCAAACTCAATTTGTTTAATGCAATTATGATTTAAACATTTCCCAAAATATTCCCTAAAGAGTATTTAAAAGATCAACATAATTTTCTCTTTAAAATAAAGCTTTAACACTTCTTGACGAATGAAAAGACTTATGCAATGAAATAAGATGAAATATTTATGCCTGGTGAGCCTTTAAGATTACCAAATTAATAAAGTGATATTACAATAAATGATACAAAGTATAAAATGATCTTGATATTCCTTGATCTTCTTTTGTTCTTTAATTAATCTTAACTTCCACGATTTCAAACTTTAACTTTCCTTTTTCAACTTTATAAACTATATTCTAGAGTTTATGGCTTCATTTTTTATTTTATGTTACTTTTTTAATCAAAATAATAGATTTATTAGTAGTAATTATACTTTTTCATCATCAAAACATTAGTTGGAAACTTTTTTGGTTTGATAACACCCCCACTAAAAAAATTTTATGATAATAAAACACTTGTGATATTATAGACAATAATAACATTAAGCACAAAAATAATTATCTATATCAAAATAAGGATTAACTCCCCCTTAATTCATGTGTAAGTCATAATTCAATATCAAGAACAAAATAAATAGTTAATATCAGGTATAAAAAGAAATATCCACATATTAACTTAAGCATAGCATAAATTTACTCAATTATAATCATATAACATATACAAAATCACCACATATACAAAAGTCACTCTCCCTAAATCTAATATTACCAATGTTTTAAAAATTGGACTGGGAATTAAACTGGTAAGATAAAAGACTTAAGGTTTAAAGGTTTAACTTGTATTAAATTGTCATAAAATTGTTATATAATAAAGATTGAACAAATTCGAAGAATTTGAAATATGATTGAAGAAGGAGATTATTCTTACCTATAAAGTCAAGGTTTAATTGAAGAATAAGATTGTTTAATAAAAATTAATTAGTTTATTTTGACTATAAAAACCAATTAGTTATAAAAACTGACTGATTAATTAATAAATCAACCAGTTTTTAATAAGAAAGGTTATTAAGATAAACTGAACTGAAAAGTTGGCCAATTTAAGGTTTTTGAGATTAAGCTGTTGAAATGTTAAATGTTATGCATCGAGTTAACTTGGATAAGGTATTAAAAAGAATTAGATTAAGATTTGATAAACTTGCTCAAGCAAGAATGCTATTAAATGGATAATGTCGAAACTCGCTCTGGATAAATCCTCTCTATATCTAATTTTTCCTCTAACCTCTCTCTATCTGCTTTGACCCTAATACCCCTAGAAATTTCCTTTTTTGGAACCAAAACTCCCACCTCTGGTTTCTTACCCCTCCTGCTTTATATCTACATTTACTACTACTAAGGCTCTTCCTTAATGGAGGGCCTCTTGAAGGCCTTGCATACTGAGAAGGAGGTGTCTTCTACCTCTTAAAAGTTGAATTTGGAGGATTTAACAGCACTCACTGGAGTACAAAAGAGATAAAGTCTAGAGAAACTTTTGCTATAATAGTTATGGAAGAGAATGTCAAGATTGAAATTTTCAAATGCTCAAACACTTCCAAAATGTGATGAGTCCACCCCCCCACCCCCACCCCCCCCAGGAGCAAACGGTTGGTCCATAACATTGGTAGGCCTTTTCTAGAATAAAAGACTAGCTTTCCTTGATGTTCATGCATAGGCTACTGTAAGATGAGGTAGAAAGGGCTTAGAAAAAACTATGTTGATGGATGATAGTTCATTCCTCTTCAAGTTCTCTTAAAAAAAGCTACTTGAATGAAATAATTAAGTAAGGTCCATAGGATTTAGATGGACAACCAATGTTTATTGAAAAGTGAAAGCCAGGATCATATTGTAGAGGTAATATTGACACATTTCTAATCTGGGTAATTGGAGATTTCAACTTCATACTATCAGCTTAAGAATCAGAAGGAGGGAGGATCTTCAATATGGGAACAAGTAGGGAGTTAACATGTCTACTTTAGAAAGTGAATGTAGTTGATCTCATTTTTACAAGTAGACTATTAACTTGGTCTAAAAAATAGTAAGGGAATATGCTAATTAGGAAAAAAAACTCGATAGAACTATGGTCAATCAAACTTAGTCAAATCATTTCCATCAATTCTTGGCACACTTTGGTGAGAGTTCATTCTCAGATCAGTCGTTCATCCATATATAGAATATCACTATTCTAAAGAAGTCTAGGGTTTCATTCAGATTTTTCAATAGATTAACTCAATAAGAAGGATTCCTAGGAACAATTCAAAGATGTTGGAACTAAAAAGTTGAAGGACACAAATCTTACCAGTTTATGTAAAAACTTAAGTTTATGTAACAAACTCTCAAGTCCTTTGCTAAGAATCAAACCAAGAGGTTGTTGAAACTAAGTTTAAACTAAGAAAGGCTTAAAAAGCTTGCTACAAACATCATTATGATAGTGCACTAAATATGAACATTCCATTTTAAAGCAAAAAGCTAAAATTGATTGGTTAAAGGATAGGGATTCAAACTCAAAATTCTTTCATGCATCTCTACTAGCAAGAAGGAATATGAAAAAAAAATTGTTAAGCTTCAAAATAATTTAAGAAATGCATTCACTGACCAATCTTCCTTGCAAAAGCTTACTTAAACCTCATGGGATCAGATAAGGCAACACAAGATGAATTCAACTTAAAAAGTTTCTCTAATTGTTCCGTAAGTTAAGAACTTAGGGATTACTTAATAGTTCCTTTCACAAACCAAGAAACCAAAGATGTATTATTTAACTTGTGCCCTTTAAAAGCACTTGGGCCAGATGTTTCAACATGTTTCTTTCAGAAAACTTAGGTGATCATAGGCAGTCTATCCGCAGAAGTAGTTATGGAGTTTTTTTCCTCATAAAAAATGCTGAAGGAACTAAACCATACCTACATATGACTCATTCCTAAGAAACATAACCCTTCCTCATTGGTGGGCTATCAATAATCTCTTATTGCAACACTATTTATAAAGTAATAGAAAAATTCTAGCTAACATATTGACGAAAGCATTAAAAGGAATCATAAATCCAACTCAAGGGGCCTTTATAGAAGGAAGATCAATAGGAGATAACATTATCCTACTATGACAGATGTTAAAAAAAATACAATTCAGGAAGAGTTATTAACAATTTTCTTTGGAAAATTGATTTCTACAAAGCATTTAACACAATGAGACGGAAATTTATTCAATCATGTCTTGAATCACTCAAATTCCCAACTAAATTTACAAAATGGATCATGGTGTGCATTCAGACTTCATCACTTAGCATCCTAGTTCATGGAGTTCCTACACAACCTTTTAATTGTGCTAAGGGGATTAGACAAAGGGATCCTCCATCCCCTTATCTATTTACCTTAGAGATGGAAGGGTTATCCAAACTTCTCAACAACTTTGCATGTTGCAATGGTTTTAATATCACCATAAATGCAGGGAACTCAAGCTAACTCATTTAATGTTTGTAAATGATCTCATACTATTAAGTGGTCTAGGTGTTCACTCCTTTAACATAATGATGGATATCCTCAAGCTCTTCTCTGAATGGTCAGGGATCAACTGGTTTAAGCAGGATCTCAGGTTTGAGTATACTACCCCTTCCCTTCAAATAACTTAGAGTTCCTATTTTAACTGCTAAGCCAAGATTTTCTGATTTTATTCCTCTAATTAAGAAGTACAAAGCCATGATTAATGCTAAGAAAAAAGGCTTCTTTCCTTTGTTGTTAGAGTTACCTTGACCATCTCAATTCTCAGTAATATGCATATTCACTGGATAACACATTATCTTGAAAAAAGAGTAATTAAAGAGATTGATTGAATTATCAAAGCCTTTTTATAGCCATTGAAAGCAGAAACTCTAAGGGAGTAAAAGTCAAATGGAGTGAAGTAACTACTCTAAAAGACAAAGAGGATTAGGGATCATTCTCATACCATTAATGTAGAAAGTCCTTCTGAGTAAGAGGATATGTAGGCTATATGTGGATAAAAATGTTATCTGGATCAAGTGGATGTATGAAATATACCTTAAAAATTAGAATTTCTAGCAAATGTCAATTTCCAGGGAACATTCATGGTTCTTCATTCATATGTTAAACCTAAGAAATCAGTTATACCTTTGGATTAAATACAAATTAGGGAATATGGTTTTGGTATAATAATTAGTCAGAGTTTAGTCCACTTTCACATAGAAATGATATCTCTCTTTTGAGGAACATAATTCATCCTAATGTAAGGATTCCTTACTCATTCAAGATGAAGCATGGTCAGGCAACTTCAGAGGATTCACTTCCTTAATAGATTGTCTACCTTAAATCGCTCACTAGCATAATGAGGATAGTATTACCTAGATTGCAGATTCCAAAGGGGTCTTCTCAATCAAATCATGCTACAAGATCTTCCAAAATAGTAGTAGGCATGTTCGATGGTTTGAGCTTCTGTGGAAGAATTCCTTGAACTCTAAAGGCTCTCTAATCACTTGGCTTGTTATAAAAAATATAATTAGAACCAAAAACATATGGTTTTGTTCATATGATCCCATTTGTGTCTGTGTAAAGAAGTTAAAGAAGACAGAAGTCACTTATTCGTCCATTGCAAGTACTCTAAATCAGTGTGGAGTAGAATCTTGCATATATTGGTAGAGTTTTGTCAAACCTATGAATGGATTGAGACTCTTGACTAGATAATTAGCTAGCAAATCACCATAAACAGAATGGAGTGCTTTACAAGACTACTTTCACCATAACAATCTATACCTTGTTGAAAGAAATAAATAAAAGGATACATAGAGAACAGGAAACTGGCAAACATCCATTAGTTGAAGACATAATCAACTGGATCAAAGCTATTATACTAGAAAAAAATGCTCAAAACAATACATCCCTTGGAGTGAAAATTAGATGGAATTTGTAATCACATAGAATCCTTGTTTGACTAGTTTATTAGTTTACAAAATTAGGAAGCTAGTGTATCCATTGAAACATTGAAATAGCTTTTGCTATGATTAATGCAATCTTTATTCATTTTCTATATAAAAAAAAAGACTGCTATTGAATGTTTAAGGAGTCAAAACAATTGTTTAAAAGCTCAATTTTGATAGAACATTTTAGTTGTTTAGTTTTGAAAATTCCTCAATTTCAGTATTGTACTTAAGTTAAAATTTTAATTAAAGTGACAATGGCAAGTTTTGACAAAATTAGGAGTTAGAATTGTAAAAATAATTTAAACAAAATTGCAATATCCAACCATCAATTTCATAAAAAGAGTTAAATTTACAACTCTCAAAATTTTCAAAAATAGTGGTATGAAAAAGTGCCCAAAATATAAAATTTAAATAAATCAAAGATGTATCGATATAAATGTAATGGTAACAACCTTGGCTCTTTTTTCAATTTGACTACGAAAGTATCAATTTGAAAAATAACTCAAATTATCAAAATCCAAGAATGAAAATTTTCAATTTAATGCAATCTAACTTGATTCTAATGAAATGGGGGATGATAACTTTTTTTTTAAAAAAGAATGAATTGTTTAGAATTTCTGAAGACATAAACGTACAATATGAAAAATAGAAAAAATAGAAGGAAAAGGCTCTTAGATCATGACTATTGGTCAACCAAATCGCTACACTGATCGATCATAATTTGTCGACAAGATAGGTAAAGTAAGATCAAACAAGAGAGAAAGAGACTGAATTTTGTCTTAAACTTACTACATTAGTTGATCATAGAGCTAAATTGGTTGACCAATGACTTTTGTTTATCAAAGACTCCCAAATGCTTGTATTAGAACTATCATGTCACCAGTGCCCCTGAATATTTTTATTGGCATTGAATGTCAGCTTCAAAGTACTGTACTTTGCAGAATTTTTACCGATGAATTGCAATTATGCAATAGGAATGCAGTTAACCTTTTAAGGCTATAGATCCATACAAGTTTTCCATTCAGCAAACGGGCCACTTCAGCTTTCCCAATGTCGGAAATCAACAAGGGGCAAATACAAAACATCAGGACCAGTAAAGTGAGGATAAAATTACAGCTGAGTTTTAGGAGCTACGAAAAATGAAAAGCTATGTGTTGCTTTCCTAGGAAGCAGCAGCTACCTCAGTCTTCTCCTTCTTCTCTTCCTTCAGTTTCTTCCAGTTCTCCTCACTATCAATTACTTCTCCAGTTTTTATAAGATAACGAACTCGCTTACCATCGTCAAAGACTTTATGACCCACTCTACTTGTAACATTCTGCTCTTTAGAGTACAGCATCACATTCGAACTGTGAATAGGTGCTTCAATCTGGAACAGAAAATTTGATCTTTGTGAATAGAAAGAGGGAGGTAAAAGTGGGTCAGTTACTTATCAAGAACGGATGAAATGGATCTAAGTATGACATCTGAAATAAGCGTAATATCTCCAGTTACATTAAACTGTTCAACGAATGAGGAGTGAAGTAGGAGAAGAAAGAACTTGCTACAGTAAAAAGCCTCCATATGCGAAAACATATATCAGGTGTAAATAACCTTGATAATCTGGCCAGGTTCACCCTCTTCCCGACTCTTCAGGTGCTTTGTTTTCAGGTTTATGTCTTTTAATACCACAGTGCTGTTGTGCTTTAATATCTTAGTAATCTCTCCAACCTTACCTTTATCATCTCCTGATATAACTTTAACCGTATCTCCCACCTTAACGTGCATTTTATGTAGAATTGGAAGGCTGTTGGGTTTACATTTCTTCCGTTCCCACCGTTTTAGCTTTAAGATGAGAGGAAAGAATCAAATGAGAAAGTTAATCAGCAAATTTTAATAAGCAAAGCATAATTACTTCCCATCAGCAAATAAACACTACGTAGAGATGATACCATGCTTAAAGTAGTCATAAGATCTCAAAATTGGTTCATTTAAAAGGCACTGACATGACAAGCACCAAAGATACTAACCCTCACAACAATAAGGCATGGCTTCTCTGGTGACTTAACCTGCATGTCAAACAAATACAAAGATCGTTGTCAAATGGCTATAGAACTAGTATCTCAAGTCTGAATATACTATTGAGAACATTTTGTGATATGAATTAGATCTCAATTTTTGAGGCAAAACAGCATTCACAAAAGAAAACCCCAACTATAAATCTACAACACTAAATAGTTGAAAAAATTGTGGTGTCAAGGTACTATGAACTTAAACAAATATACTAGAGATTGCAATGGTTAAAAGAAGGTGACATTATTGTCAAACAAGTTTGAAAACTGTTAAGATTTCCAGGAAGACTTCTATATCTTTAATATACACGGATACATATATATATACAAAATCAACAGGAAAATAAGTATCAATCTAAACTAAACTATATCTAAAAGTCTATAGTAGAAATCCCTTGATTATAGGGATTTATGTTTCTAATAATCTTCTCCCATATGATCTTATGAAATCTACATCTTCAACGCTCCCCTTCAAGCTGAGGAATAGATGTCTTCCATTCCCAGCTTGCATATAAAATCATGAAATCTTGGAGCATTTAGCCCTTTGGTTAGAACATCTGCTAGTTGATGATCCGAAGGAACATAGGACATACACACTAGTCCTTCTTCCAACTTTTCTTTGATGAAATGTCTGTCAGTCTCAATATGCTTTACCCTGTCATGTTGTACAGGATTATGTGCTATGCTAATTGCAGACTTGTTATCACAATAGAGCTTCATAGGACCTTCCCATTTGATTTTTAAATTATCAAGAATGATCTTCGCCCATAATAGTTCACATAGTCCCTGTGCAACAGCCCTGAATTCAGATTATGCTGATGATCGAGCTACTACGTTTTGTTTTTCACTCAATGTAACTATATTACCTCTAAGAAACATATAGTAGCCCGTTGTTGATCTTTTGTCAACCGGAGATCCTGCATAGTTTGCATCCGTGTAGATTTCTAAGGATAATGTATGGCCCCTTTTAAACAATATTCCCTTGCCTGGCCTGCCTTTCAAGTAATGTAGGACTCAGTAGACAACTTGAAGATGAGATTCTCTTGGGTCGTGCATAAATTAACTGATTACACTCACCGAATGTGCTATATCTGGCTGAGTATGTGCTAAATATATTAGCTTGCCCACTAGTCGCTAATACATGTTCTTGTCCACCGCTGGTTCTTCCTTTGCTTCTCCAAGTTTGTAATTTGAATCCATTGGAGTAGACATCAGTTTGCACCCAATTTTCCCAGTTTCCATTAATAAATCTGCAACATATTTTTGTTGAGAGATGAATATCCCTTGCTTTGAATATGCCACTTCAATACCAAGGAAATACTTTAGTTTTTCTAGTTCTTTTATCTCAAATTCCTTTAACAGTTTTTGCTTCAATTCCAGCTTCTCTTTTTCATCATTTCCCGTCATTATAATGTCATACATGTAGACCAAAATAATAGTCACCCCTCCTAATTTTTAGTGTTTCATGAAAAGAGTGATCCGCTTAACTCTGCTTCTATCCTGATTCTTTCATCACTTTTGCAAACCTACCAAACTAGGATCTTGAAGATTGTTTTAGTCCGTAGAGAGCCTTTCTCAATTTACACACCTTGTTACCTGTATTTTCTGTAAATCCGAGTGAAACATTCATGTATATTTCTTCATTGAGATCTCCACGAAGAAAAGCATTCTTAACGTCATACTGAAGAAGCTGCCAGTCAAAATGAGCTGCCAATGACAGCAAGATCCTTACTGTGTTCATCTTCTCAACTGGGGCAAATGTCTCCTGATAATCCACTCCATAGGTTTGAGTATATCTTTTAGCTAATAACCTAGCTTTGTATCTCTTAAAGGAGCCATCGGCCTTATATTTTAGTGTGTAGATCCACTTACAATCAACAATGTTCTTCCCTCTCGGTTTGTCAACAACCTCCCAATTATGATTCTTCTCCAAAGCATTCATTTCTTCTCTCATAGCATCTCTCCATTCCTTTTTCGATAAGGCCTCAGAAACAGTGTTAGGAATAGCAATTGTATTTAAACTCACAATAAACCTTTTATGGGTAGGTGAGAGGTGTTTGAAGGAGATATAATGAGAAAGTGGATAGAGTGATCGATGGGTGCATTCTCTAGTTCCTTTTCTAACAGCAACAGGAAGCTCTAAATCATCACTTGGATTAGTGGAATGTTTACCTATTTGGATATTTGAGCATGGTTGAGGGCTCATGGTGATCTCATTTCCAGGGCTAGGATCTGATTCTTGAACTTGCTTCAGTCCTAGAATGTCTGTAGTTTGCTTCGGTGTTGGAATGTCTTTTCTCCTTGAGTATACTTGAGGAAAACTTGGAAACTTGTGGGTAGGTTTTGGCTAGGATGGGAGTTAACTCAGGAGGTTCTGTGTCTAGACTTGGCTCGGGTTCTGTGATGCTGATAGGATTTGGTTAGGTTGAGTGGACAGGAGTTGGAGTACAAGTGAGGTCTAGGGTATTTATTGGTTCGAAGGAACTACAAGGGCTATCTTCCATGATGCTATTCTCCCCCTGAAGATAGGACTTTGAGAAGAAGAATTTGCACTCTGAGAAAGTGACATCAGCTGAGATATAGGTTCTTCTTGTAGATGGATTGTAACACTTGTATCCCTTCTGAGTTGATGAGTATCCTAGAAACACACAATTAATGGCTCTAGGATCAAGCTTCCCCCGATTTTGGCTATGGACATGAACAAAAGCAGTACACCCAAATACCCTAGGAGTGAGTCCATTGGAAGTTCTAAAATGAGGGTAAAAAGAGTTTAGGAGCTTGACAGGACTCTTATTGTCTAGAACACGTGAGGGTAGTCTATTGATCATATAGGTGGCGTTAAGAACTGCTTCACCCCAATAATATTTATGGACATTTCCTTGAAAAATTAAGGCCCGAATGGTATTAAGTAGGGGTCTATTTTTTCTTTCGGCCACTCCATTTTGTTGAGGAGTATTAACACAGGATGAATCATGAATAATACCATGTGATTGGAAGGAAGGAGATAAGACTTGTTTAAAATATTCTCTAGCATTGTCCGTTTTAAACACCTTTATCCTTACCCCAAAATGATTTTGAATCATTGAGTGAAAATTTGGAATAACAGTCCCTACATCAGATTTTGTTTAAGGAGAAATAACCATGTAACCTGAGTACAATCATCAACCAAAATGACAAACCAACAGGCTCCAAAAATATTGGGTATAGTGGATGGACCCCATATGTCACTATGAATCACATGAAAAGGATAAGAAGCTCTTTTATTATTAATAGAAAAAAATACACGAGTATATTTTGCCAATTCACAAGTTTCACAATGAAATTCAGAGATATCTAATCCTTGAAATAAGTGGGAAAACATAGTTTTTAGAACTCTAAATGATGGATGACCTAGACGGAGTTGGTGCAACCAAATGGAATCTTTATTCGAAGAACTAAGGAAGGATGAAGGTGTATTTATCTTAGCTTTTTGATATGATTCAAGGTGATAGAGACCATTCCATTCCTTAGCAACTCCAATCTTCTTCCCCTTGTCCTAGTCCTGAAAAACACAGCAAGAAGGAGAAAAAATGGCAACACAATTGAGGTCATTATAAGCGTTTGGATAGAGATTAGATTGGCTGATAATTTTGGTACATGTAGGGCATTTTTTAGAGTGAGTGTAGGGCTCAATTTTATGTCTCCATAACCGGCAACAGTAGCTAATTCTCCATTGGTAACTATGATTTTCCTATTACTTGGACTAGGGTTGTATGTGTGAAAAAAATGTGATATAGGAGTCATGTGGTCTATGGCATCGGAGTCTATAATCCAACGGCTATTGTAACACTTAATTTCTGAGGTGTCCGTATACAAAGAGAATGTAGATTTACCTTAGAGAACAAAGGAACATGTACCTTTCGGCTGTCTAAAGGAACTCAACAAAACTCTTAATTTCTCAATCTCTTTATTGCTAAGACTCCCTGTTGCTGGAATTCCTGCTGCTGGATTTTCTTCATCTTCCTTCTGTTCAGCCTAATGTGCCCGTGGTCGTGATTGACCACCTCGATTTCCCCATTCACAACTTGGTGGCTTCCCATTCAATTTCCAGCAGGTCTCCTTTGTGTGTCTTAGTTTTTTGCAGTAAGTGCACCATAGATTATCCTTATTTACCTTCCACACATTGCCCTTTCCAGAATGCTTAGGCTGGGCTTGATCACTCCTTTCTTTGTCTTGTTTATCTATCTTTATCACCATTGCTGACCCATCCATCTTTTGGGGCTCAAGCACCACGTTTCTTCTGCTCTCCTCTGCTCTAGTCAGGGAAATAACCTCTTCTAGTGAGGGAAAATGGACTCTCTTCCAAGAATTTGAACCCTGATCTGATCAAATTCAGGGTTTAATACAGCCAAGAAATCATAAATACGCTCTTTTTCTGCTAAATTTTTCAGAAAAACATCTTCAGGACTTTTCATCTCAATAACCTGATAATGGTCAAGTTCTTGCCACCGAGTTTGCAGAGTATTAACATTTTCTGTGACTGATTTGTCTCCTTGCTTGGTGGCATGGTCTTTGATCTTAATTTCATAGATTTGAACAGCATTGCATGCCTTTGAATACATACGTTGAACACAGTCCCAAATCTCCTTTGCAATGGTTAAAAGCATGCACGTATCATTGATTGAAGGTTACATGGAGTCCCACAACCATGACATGATCATGGAGTCCTCTTCTTCCCATGTTTCTGTTGCTGAATTCCCTGTTGCTGGTCCTGATCTTAGCAGATGATCAAGCTGCCCTTTCCCTTTGAGATAGGTGCGAACAACAAGTGACCACTTGAGGTAATTCTTGCCATTGAGTCTCTTAGAGGCACGAACATTCTGTAGTTCCCCAATTTTCTGGACAGAGACAGATTCATCTGGGCTGGAAATAATGGTTTGAGAAGTTCCAGAATTTTCCATGACAAAAGAAGGGGAAAGATTGAAAATTGGGTAAAATAATAGTTATGGAGATTGAGAAATCTGACAAGAATGAGCAACAATGAAGGTTGTACCAAGAAAAACAAAGAATACTTCCAGAAAACCTTAGGGCCCCGTTTGGTTGGCGGGAGAGTAAAGTGAATTTGGAATCTGATTCCTCGGAAAATAAATCTATAGAAAATAAAAATATTCACATGTTTGGATACTTATAAAAATTCTAATAGGAAAGTTGGGTGGAT
>JANQAP020000144.1:982605-997511 GCA_026874005.2 Erythroxylum coriaceum
CATAATGCTTAAAAAATTATAGTGATACCTCTGTAAGCCCAGGGAATGGCTTTTGTTCATTAAAAATCTTCATTTCTTGTTTAAATATAAATCCAAGTTTCTAATGCAATAATATTGAAAATTTACATGGACTATTTAAAGCAATTGATGTTTCTTCTTCCATTAATGTCACTCCTGTTAACTTGTCTAAGTTCACCTATCTTCTCTCCTTTTATAAGGATAAACATGCCTCAAATTACCTTCAAAATATTATTGATAATTTCTATTCTTATTTAAACTTATCTAGTTTTCCTAACTACATAAATTCTTCTTCAAATCCCCCAATTCCTGAAGAGTACCAATTATACCATCATACATATTCAACTTGATGGTTCCAATTCTAACAAATATTAAAGGATAATCATCACAATTGTGCACAAATCTTCTTGAGATAAGTTTATAATGATAAAACCATTCTCTTGTAGAGATCATGTGAGAAGTAGCTTTTGAGATAAAGACCCAAACATCAAGTTTTGACTTTTTTCTTTTAATTGTTATTGCTACTTCACAACACTTAACACTTTTTTAAGGAATTTTTTCCTTTACCTACTCAAGCCTCAGTTTGATCTTTGCCATGATTTAAAGTACTTGTACAATTTTCTCGAGTATGGAAAATTTTCTTATGGTCATTTTTGCCATAATTTTAGAATTTTAAATTCTTCCAACTTATTGATTTTAACCTTCCATGATATTGGCTCTCATTTGGTCTATATTTTGCCGATCTATTTCTTATCACTATCAAGGCTTCAATTTGTTGTAAATCAGACTACCTATCTTTATGCTCACATTGATTTTCTTTCTCTAGAACTGTTATTACAGCAACATGATTTACTAGCTAGTTTATAAGAAGATTATTAGTTAAGTTGATGATGAGTTAATCATACATTTTGGGTCGAATTTAAAGTTGATGTTCACCATGTTCATGTGAAATTATTCTATAGACCAATGATGTCATTTATTTCATATGCTCAGTCACTAAAATGACTCCAAATTGAATGAAATAGATGTTCATCAATACAGTTGTTAAATTATTAATGTGATGGATTCTAACATCTTAAGTGTATAAATTTCCTCTTAGGAAAAATTAATTATAGAATGACTTGATCTTGTACATCTTAATGAGATGATCTGGTATCTTTTTTTGTTATTTCTTCTCCTCTACACATAAAAAACTTCATCAACTAAAGCTAAATAAAGATTTACAATATTATTCACACCAATTTCATTCAATTTGGTGTCATTTATGATGTTGTTGACCTTTTGCTAATGATTCTAGGATAATTATCCTCTATAAGGATAACTTTCAATTTCAACTTTTATAACGAGAAATTATTCACATTGAACTTCTTAATCTTATATTTAGATTTCATTGTTTCTATACTAAACACCTTTGAGCTAAGAAAAATAACTTCAAGAATTTCATGTAAAAAATAATTGTATACGTAAATAGTACTTAGTATCTTCAAATAGTGAATAATATTTATAATCCAGATTAAAAAGGACCCTTATCTTTATACTTGCTCTTGAACTAGAAAATGATCTCTAACTTATTTTTTGATGGGGATAAATAATCGGTACTAAACCTTTAGAAAAATTTAATTCAATGTCCAATCTTTAAAATTTTTTAATTTAGTTCCAATCTTTCAAAAATTGGAACACATAGTTCAAAACATTATCTCTATTAGCATTTTATTAATGTGATAAAGAAACATGTGAATATGGATACTACAATGACATATCGAGCTCTTATTTGGGGCTTAATAGTTGCATCTCTAATAACAACCCTAATTTGTCATTTATCTCAATTTTTCTCATCTTTTTAACTTCTTCGTTGTAATGCTCCTCCAAATTTACAACTTTTTGTTACAATGCTCTTTTATTGATGAAGCTTCACTTTGGAGCCAAGAAAATTTAGACGACCGTTACGTTGAAAAAATGATAAATATAAGAAAAATTTTGTGGATAAATAAAAAATTAGGATTATTATAAGATGTGTAACAATTAAGTCCCTAATAAGGGCTGCATAGGCTGTCCATATGTCCATATTCACGTGCTTTGGTGGCCATATTAAAAAAATGTTAATGGATACAATATTTTAAATTGAGTGTTAATTTTTAAAAGCTTTAGAACCAAATTAAAAGTTCTAAAAGATAAGATATTGAATAGAAAAAATCTCAAAAGATTTGACATTTGATAACTCATCATTCTTTTTCTAATATGGAGGATCTACTTATAATGACAACTACAAAGTATACAATAAGTAAATATACATACCTAACCAGAATGTAATACGACTTATTAAAAGGATTAGACCAAAAAAAATCACAAATGAATTAAATTCATATTAAATATAACACATAAAATATTATTGTGAGTAATAATATGAGACAATATAAAGACTCAATAACTTTACACTTGAATGCCTAAGCTTATTACTTTTGATTTTAAAACAAGAAAATGGATATATGTTTTAAAGTGAATTGAACTAATTATAATTAAGGATAGCTGTTATTACTATAAGTTCTTATGTATATAAAATTTTTATAAATAACATACGGATATTATTCTAACTAATACTCGTGGGAACTAAAGTAGTCATTTTATAATTTAATTTATTAACTCCTTTTTTTTGGGGTCCATTAACTAATTTTCTTAAATAAAGAATATCATTTTGAAATTATAAGAAAATATAAATTTCCCTCTTCTAATCAAATTTAAGATTCAAGCGTCAAACCGTTATAAACAAAATTTCTACCATGACCTTTCAAGCTGGCCTCTTATGGTAACATTTTCTCCTTTCTTCCTTCTTTTAGTTTTCTTTATTCTTTTATATGAGGCCTGTGTAATAAAAGAATGCTCAATGTTCATGATAATCAAGGGACTACGCCTTCTTGCCAATCAATACATCTTAGGTGCTTTCTCTTGCAGTCGAGTCGACACCCTAAATTAAACGTACATATAGATAGATTCTCTTACAGCCACCAGCCACCAGCCACCAGCCAACAGGGAATTATATTCTATTTAATTCCCGCGTGCAAGTTCCTTGGCTGGAAATGCGCCCATCTTAATTTGCTTTTAAGCAAAATCAAGTAGATTCGTCTTCCAGATAGAATTATCTTTAAGGAAAGTGAAAGCATGGTTAAGATGATGGGACTCATGACAGATTTATGTTATTAAGAAAGATTAGTATTATGACGATGGAGGTGCAAATCGTTTCCAGGGTTGGAACTTGGCATGATTTGATGTAATTGATTGGGACAGTTTCTAATGACTTGTAATAATTTTCAAAGCTCAATTTGCTAGTGACCGACTAAAATTTATCGCATTTCCAACTGAATGGACTGAACGCGCTAATAACTTACCCCTGCCACTTCCCTTCTCCCATTTACTACTTTGACTCGTAAATATGATGAATCCTCTCAAACTTATAGACTCCGTCTCTGACTCTTGCAAAATTCCACTTCTTTCAAGGAAAAAAAAATCTAGCTTTTGATAAATATAACTTATTAGGGATCCATCCAATCCATAATATTTCTTACAATTGGAATTTTGCTTTCAATTACTTTAAATGTGATAATAATTTTTATTGAATAATTTTGAGTATGATATCTAATTTGTATTACAGCTTAATTCTCCCAAGTATGGTAAGCTAAAATAAAAACTTAATGTCCAATAAAATATTTACGTACACTTTTCAAACTACGACTTTTAAAAAGAAATTCCAACATGCGCATAAGGACATAGACTTTCGAATCGGTCGTGTGGATAAGAATGGACATAAGAGTTATATTTTGATAGCTAAAGGCCTTTTTGGTTTATTAGTCATCGAATTTCTCATAACAGGATGAATTTCCTTTCTCCCCAATTCTAGCGGGTATAGGAATAGGAGTGCCTGTTATTCTACTTAACGAGCAGAGCATATTAAATAACAACAACCCGCTAGAAATGCGTAACACGACGTCAAAGTACGACTCGAACCAAATTTAAAAAAGAAAAAAAAAAATCTTCCGTCCGCGGTGCCAATTTATGTTTTCAATTAGTGTCATCGCTGACGTACCAACCGTCACGTTCTTGCCACGTGAATCGTCAAGCCTCAGCGAGTAATTGCTCGGCTTGACCCACTCTCATTTTGTCAGCGCGTGACAAGTTCTCATAGTCCTACTACGAAGACAGCTTTATTTTATCTTAATCGAATATAAAATGGAGAGATGATAAAATGCACGTTTCCAAGCAACTTTCTTAAATTTATCAAAATGCCAAATTAAGTCAATGTCCCACGTGTAGGAAACATTTTATCAAATTTTCTTTTTAATTTAAATATGTAATTATACACTAGGAGAATATGGACTACATTATTATACTAGTAACTATTCAGTCTATAAACTTTTCATCTCAGACTTACCATTTATAAAGTTCTTACCTCCCAAAGTTAAAAGAGTTCCTAACTCATAAGCTTTAGGAATCGAAGCTGCCGTGATAAGATGGTTAAGAAGAATTCCATTGATACATAAGCACTTACATGATTGCAATCCAATTGGCTGCAGCATAAATGAAATTAGTACATAACAAGGAATCAGTTGTGAGAAAGGTTGCAATTGATGTTATGCTCCCTCATCGCGATCACATATATAAAAGTTTATCAACTACAATTGGTTAAATATTAACATAGTCGAGCCATCTCTTCGATAGTTTAAGGTAATATCAATATTATATTACAGTAGGATTGGGTGCAAAAACAATGGCACACTATCTAAAAATTAAAGTCAACAATGGCACACTAACTAAAAATTAAAGTCAGTATAGCTTTAGCATTTCAAATATTGTTCTTTTCACCATAAAAGACATTCCTTACACGTATTTTACTTGGTGATTCTCTAACTTAGATATAACACAAAGTAGTGTAGTGGATAGACTGCCTCTGATCTCTTGTTTCATGATGTTTTACTCCCAATAAATATAAAATTTGGGAGTTTAAAGTGATTAGCAATCCAAATGCTAATCTTTTATAATTAAGACTTCTTCAATTTTAAAAGAAGCTAAAGAAGATGAATAGAAAAACTGGTAATAGAGACAGAATAATGATAATTTCCTCTCATCTTAATTTGATATATCAGAAGTATGTCAATAAGAATTTAATATAGTGGAAACAAAATTTCAATAAATTTAAGAAAAATGACTTTTTTAGTGAGAGAACTTGCAACCTGTCCCTAGAAGAAACTAGCAATGTTCTAGCTTTTTTTTCCTCCTCTTCTTCTTAAGGCTCCATTTATACCACACCCTCCCCTTCAACGTTACCATTTGCTTTCTCTTCTTCTTATCCCAATTCTCACAATTAGGAACCCCCACTCCTCCCTCCATCGCCATCAAACTTTCTTTCTCAGCTTGCTACATTAGTCCTACAAAACACTAGGAATTTTTTTTTGGTCCTTACACCTCTCAACCACCTCAAGTTAGCCTCTGAACCAAATGCAGTCTTTGTAAAAGCTATCCTAGCACTAAAATGGCAAAAGATGCAACCAACAAAACATTTGGGAATGAGAAAAATATGGAAATGTCCTTCCCACCCTCCCTGTAGCCAAAAAGCATGAAATTCGCTACTCCAAACCCTCCAATCCCTCACCAAAGCCTCTACCAAAGAACTAGAAAATGACTGTAGGTGATCGTGTTAGATCCACTCTACAATTTATCCTTACCACCCTTATGGAAGGAAGAAATGTAGTAGCCCCAAACATAGAGGTATTGAAGGAGGGAGCTAAGGAAGGAAACTCAACTAGTTGGCTTCTTCATGGATAAAAGTTGCATTCTAAACAATCCGAAGCTGGGCAATTAGATCACAGAAAACAAGAGGAATGTAAGAAATACTACTTTTAGAAGTCAATCATATGTTGTTCAAATTTCAAAATGAAAATGAGGCTAGGAAGGTAATAAAGGTAGGTCCCTGGCCTATTTATAATATCCCATTGTTTTTTTAAATATGGAGACTGAGGTTGAAATTAGACAAAATTAAGCAAGAGAATATATCATTGTGGGTGAATTTCCACAACATTCCACTCAAATATTAGTCCATAAAGGGATTTATCTCCTTGGAAAGTTCCATTAGTAAGCCTTCATGCATGGATAAGACAATAACTATGAGAAGGAGAATCGATTTCACCAAAATTTACATCAATGTAGAGTTAAGAAAGCAACTCTTAGAGTCGGTCCCTATACTGAGGTTAAGAGAAGAGGGAGCTCTAGTAGAAGACCTGGTACAAATTTCCTATGTATGGAGACCAACTCTCAAGCAAAAAGGAAAGATGTGGATCCTTATAAGAAAAATTTTCATAAGAGGGGACTATGAAAAACTAATGAATATGGAGGGTACGAAACAAGATGATACCGTTAGCAATAAAACCATTGAGAAGAATGTTAAAGGAAAATATGCGAAAGCAGCAATGGAAACTCCCATCTCTTAAAAGGTAAACAACCTATAAGAGATAATAGAAGAACCAAGGAAGGAGATGGATGTAAAAACCAATAAGCTGCATGAAGAAAGGTTGAATGGGGAAGAGATCAATAAGTTAGAAAGTCAAGAAAATGTCAGTGAGAAAAACATATTTAAAGACGTGTTAAGTAGGAAGAAAACAACATGGAGGGAAAACAAAATATAGGGGCCCTAATTCCCCTATATTTAAACAATGTCTTTAATTGTATGGAATGTTATAGGTATGAACAGTCCCAAAAAGCTAGATGTGATTAAGGATTTTGTTTTAGGGAAAGAGCCTTTTTTTGGTAGGATTGCTAGAAACTAAAATAAAGAAAGAGAATATAAAGAAATTGTAGATTTTAGGCAGCAATTAGTCTTTTGTATCTAACCATAATTACCACCACTATAGAAGAGTTATAATAGTTTTTGACATAAGAAGGTTTAAGGTACAACTACAAGATTCCAATGATTAGATGTTGTACCTAAAGGTGGAAGTATTGAAAGGGAACTAATTCTTTGAAGGAACCATAGTGTATGGAGCTAATCTTAACTATCTTAGGAGATCTTTGTGGCTAAAAATAGAATAAATCAATAATTCAAAATAGGGCACCTAGCTCATCTCAGGAAACTTTAACAATGTTGTTTTTAGGAGTAAGGTGGAGGGTAATGTTGGACCATATTTTCATACAAGTGATTTAAAGGAAAACATTTAGAGTATTAAAGTTATGGATTAGAAGATTAAAGGGAGGTTTTATACCTAGAGTAATAACAAAGAATGAATATACCTGTTGATGAAATAGTTAGATCATGCTCTTATCAATAAGCAATGGATGGAAATTTTCTCATGAAGCAAAGCACCTACAATTTTAGATTATACACCTATTATAATACATGATATGGAGAACATTTAGAGAAAAAGAGGCCCTTTTTGTTTCAATATCCATCTCATAAATGGGAAGGATTTAATAAGGCAATACAAAGATGTGTTCAGATGGAGATAAAAGGGACTAAGCAATTCCAATGTGCAAAAAATCTGGAGATGATTAAAGAAGAAATGAAAAAGCTAAATAGGAGGAGACCAATGCACACCGAATTCATGGTAAAACAAGCCAAATCAAGGCTAATTATAATAAAAAATGAACTTTATAAATATGCAACAGCCACCCAACTATTGGAGGACAAAAATAAAGCACTTAATGAATACTCCAAAGCTATATTTATCCATCACTGCATACTAAAATAGAGGGCAAGGTTGAAATGGCATAAAGATGGGGACATGAATACTAATTTCTTTCGCAATATTGTTAAGTCTAGAAGCATCTCTAACGTAATCATAATCTTTAGGAAAACCAATGAGAAAACATCCCTAAGTCAGAAGAAATTAAGGAGGAAGCTTTCCAATACTACAAGGAGTTCATTGATACCAAGGAATCAATTGGTTCATGCCCTACAACTCTTAAAGCATTGATAAGGTCTGATCTACTAGTAGGGATTAAAGAGGCTATCTATAGGCTAGTGTCCCCTTAAGAAACCAAATAAATAGTTTTTGCACTGATCAATAGGGAGCTTACAAGACCTTTTAAGGGCGTAAAAGGGCTAAGACAAGGGGATCCCCTTTTCCCTTACATATTTATCATGTGTATGGAAACATTTTCTAGGTTAGTGAAACTCAATATCTCCTCCAATATGAGCTTTGGCTATTATAGTAAGTGTAGTCAGCTCAAATTTTTAGACTTATCATTTGCTAATGACCTTTTAATTTTCTATAAGGCTAATGATCATTAAGTTTATATGATTGGCAGTGTATTAAGAATATTTAAAAAGCTATCTAGTTTGAAAGTAAATTACAAGAAAAGCCACCCCATCTTTCAAAGAGTGCTAGAGAGGAAGCATAATGGCTCTCTAAAATGAATGGATTTAGGATAAAAAAATCTCTCATTTACAAATCTAGGACTACTTGTTGCTACCAGAAAACTTAGGTTTAGGGAATCTTATCCTTTGATACAAAATGTAAAAAGAAGACCTAATCACTAGTGCAACAAAGGCCTTTCTTATAGGTGTAGATTGGAGCAAATAAAATCTAAGCTCAACTGGGCAGTGCATATGCAACTCTCTAAGGGAGTTTTTAAAACACTAGGGAGGAGTATAAAAAGATTCCTATAACAAAGAGGGGAAAAGAACATCTGGGCCAAGGTCAAATAAAAGGATATATGTTTACCCTTTGAGGAAGGAGGACTGGGAATATGCCCTATAGGACTTAACAGCCAAATCTTAATGGCTAAAAGAGCTTGGGAACTACTAAGAGAAAAGAATTCCCTATGGTCTAAATGGATGCATTGCTATAAATTGAAAGGGAAAAGTTTATGGGAGTTAAAACATTTTAGGCTATCCAAATTTCATAATGAACCTAATTAGATTAAAGGAATCCATAGTTGAAGAAATAGTTTGTAGAAATGGTAATGGAAGAAAATTTCCTTATACTTCCAAAATTGGCTTAAAGGAGGTCCTCTATCTCTATCAAGTCACTATGAGGAGTGCCTAAATTACTACCAATAGATTGCTAAGGTTCAAGTCTGGATATTAGACAACCAATGGCCTAATTACCTAAATGGTATCTTAAACTTTCTATCTGATTATAACCCTCAGGTGAATGTGGAAGATAGCTAAATCTGGAAAGCATATCTGTCATGTTCACCAATAGCTCATGTAGGGAACTACTAAAGAGGAAAGGGGAAAGAGTCTGATGGCATAAGCTTGCCTAGGAAAAGCTCATGCCATCTAGGGTGTCCTTTCTATTGTGGTTTACCATTAAGAAAGGTCTTCCAACTAAGGACATATTGAAATTCCTAAACCGACCAAACATAAGTACTATCTGTAAAATAATAAGTGAAACCTAAGAACACTTAATCTTTGATTGTGAATATTCTAAGTGGATACGTTAGCTATTTTAACTTTAATCAAATACTCAATTGGATTTAAAGCGATAGGAAGATTAATGAATTACAGAAGGCAAAGGTCATCATCTATATGTACCCACCAAATGAAGAGAGCAAGATACAACATGCAACTAAAAATTAAGCAATCACAAGCAGATAAGAAAGGAAGGAAAAACTTATTAGAAATAGAATTAGTGGTATGCTCAACATTCTAGCATCAGGACTACATTGGTTATCTTAGAAAGGAGAAAGATGTAAACAATTGCTCCACATCAGAATGAAAGAGAAACATACATTAATCAAAAAAAGAAACAAGATAAGTAAGCAACAAACTTTGATCCTTGTTTTTAAAGTTTGAATTTGTAGATGTTATAAACCGGGCTGTAGATAGAGACATGCATGAACCCAAGTTAGTTTCCCTAATTTGGCAAAATATGAAGGTATGCGGTGTAATTTAGGGTAAGTGTGGAGAATAATGGCATGTAATATGGTGTTGTACGTGGTCATTTTTGGGTTTGTACTTTTGACTATATTTCAGTCAATATCCATTTTACTTTTTCAAGAAAAATTCAATAAATTTGATCATATTATAGTATGTAAGAAAATATTTTTTAGGATAAAATTTTGTTGTGGTTAATAATAATAATAATTCTATTTGCAAAATATACAGTCTACTAAAAATATTAACTAAAACGTGCAAAATAAATTATATTTTAAATTTAATTATTGATCATTATTTAGAGAAATTAAATAATAAAAAACTAAAAATCAATATGATAATCAAATTTGTCATAGGGTTATATCATATAATTGTTGGCCTTTTTACATACTCAAATTTTGTTTATGCATCTTCATTTTAGTACATACCTTAAATAATCAGCCCATTTGTTTCCAAAAAAGCACAACCTACTAAGAGAATGTTCTTTCAAATTTAAAACATATTTTAGATAGTATTAGTGAATTTCTAAGTATCCCTGCTAAAATTTTATGAAATTTTCTTTTGATATAAAAAGAAAAATATTCCAAATATTGATTCAAAATCTCTATTTTATCATTGAAATAACAATATATTTAGTCCTCTTAATATTTTTATTTCTCGATTAGCTCTTTCAACTTAAAATTTTCTTATTTTGGTCCTTTAACAAAAGAATTTTTTTTCCAATCAAATACTTTTCATTAGTGAAATCAATGGAAATATAAACATGATATACTATAGAAGCCACATAGATAAACATACCACATCAACATATATCTCATAATGTCTTGTGGATATGTTACGCCACCATGATATTGACATGTCATATTATTCACATAGTTGAAGATTTAGTATTTTAAGTTAATATATCATGTGTAGTAAAATTCACATATGTCCTTTAATAAGGCTTCTTATTTTATTCTAGAGACCTACATGATAAATTATTTATAATTACATGACTTAAATGAAAAAATTGATAATTTTGATTTAATTACTTGTAATATTTTTCATGCGCCTTTGCATCAATGCAACTTTTAAGCATAAATTAGGATAATAATGTGCACTTTGGATTTTTCATTATTACGAGGAAGGGTAAAAAACCACATCTATAAAGTGAGACGTAGGCTCCTTCTTTTTCTTTTAATCAACACCATAAAGTAAATAAAAAAATTCATACAAAAAGACAAAAAATAACATAGATTAAAAACAAGAAAAAAGAGTAGCAAAAAACAAAACCAATAGAAATTATAAATACCTTTAAGATAAAAGGGACTACTAAAGGTGTAAACAATAGGCAAGGTCACCATGAAATAAAAAGACTGTTTTTACTTTCACAAAATAATATGTTTGACAAAGTAATGCATATAATATCTAAAAAGAGTATGAAACATTATCCTAAATTTAAACAAAAACATTTCTTAATGCCCATCTAGATTTAGAATGCTAGTATAATTTTATTTTATATTAAATTTAAAGAAAAAGATGAAGTTTTCATTTCAAAAAAACTTATGATTAATAATTTATAAAACCAAATTCACGATTACTATTTGTTCCAACATCAATAAAAACTTCTTTGCATGTTATAAGCATGGATAAAAATCAATTAATAGAGATAGAACTAAATCCATTAAAAGATATCAACTAAGAAAAACATTCATGGGGAAAGAAGTTATTTACAATTTTTTTTATTTTCTAATACAATTAAAGAACATTTTTATTGACCAAAATGAGGTTCTACCTTATGATTTTGATGATAAAAAAATGTGCAACTAATACTTTTTTATATTGGGTGATATTAGTCAGATAATTTGTTAAAACATTGAGCATAAAGGTTATAGATCAAGTTCATAGAAAGGTAAATTGATCAAAGGATCAAATAAGAAAAGTGATGTAGTAAAAATAAGTAAAAAGAGTATTTTAAGTGTAGGACCAAGAAGAAGGAGGGATCAAGAACATCAAGATGCAACAAATCATTTTAATCTCTTATATATCCTTATTAATAACTTCAACAAATTAGAGGCTCAATCATTGTATGATCATTTATATGTATATCATAATGCATAAATTCTTTCATAATCAAGATGCAATTCATTTTTAACTTTTAAAGAAAATCTCATGATTTTCATATAAACTTTGAAAACTTTTGAAATGGTTATAAATTAAGTTTTCATCAAAATAGGGTGTTTAATGCTTTTGAAAAATCTTTGTGTTTTAGAAATCGATGTTCTATAGTGATTTTGAAAGTTAATTAATGTAGGGATTTGACTAACTTAAGGGGTTTAATTATGTTAACCTAACCTAAGATTAAAAAATATAGAATGGGAAGAGTGGCATAGGCTAGGTCATCATCTAGCTAATATGTCAACTAGTAAACCACTAGCTAATAAGAGGGTTAAAGTTGACTAGTCAATAGATTTGTTTCTAAAAGTTATAGAATGGATGTTAAAAATTCAAATATTCGATATCCCAATTACATAAGCATTTATTAGCTAATTACAGGAGATTAACTAATTGAATGTGTGTAGAAACTAGTCATTTTAAAAATTAATTTGTGTATATAATGACTATTTAAAGTGGTTTTAACTATAAATAGAATACAATTGAGTCATAAAAAGAATTTTTGGCATAATAGAGTTATTAAGTGCCTTGAGAGGCTAAAAAGGGCATTTGAGTGTGTGCGTATTGCATAACATATATTGAACCTTAGCATATTGCTGTGAGCAAGATACATATGTTTCATGATTTATATGGTTATGTAATTATGAGAGTTTCTTTTAGACCTTTAATAAGAGTTGTAAAAGGTTCTCTTCACCCATGATGAACTATGATGATTATAAGATTTCCTCTTCACTTTTGATAAATAAGATATTATGCAAAGAGTCCCTTTTCACCCATTGAAGGACGAAGATAATGAATTGTTTAGTAGATATTGGGTAGTGGATGTAGGTCAAAGGCTATTTTTCAAACCACTATAAATTATTTTTGTGTCTCTTTTCCTACTCTCTTTTATTATTATTATTATTATTGTTTTTTTTTTGTGATTGGCTTATAAGAATTTTCCATGACCATTCATTATAATATGCAATTCATTCATTAGTTTTTAAATGAATATATCTATATATATATATATATATATATATATATATAAAATATGTACCATTACTTGTGTGTCATAAGAGGATCAATAATTGTTATCAAAGTAAGTATTGTTCATTATGTATAGTTTTTGAATAAAATTTAAGTAAATATTATTATGAAATCTTTTTAGAAGTTAAAGATGTGTTTAACTTATCAAAAGAGAGCTTGATACAAAAGAACCTAGCAAGTAAATTACTAATGCTCTATAATACTTAATATGCTTTTAAGGAAGTGGTTTCCTAACATGAAAGTTTGCATCATTAGAGTTGGATCACCATTATGCATGGTACTAATCCACCAAGTGAAATCAATATGATTCTTCCAAGTACATTATTCTATAACTAGTAGAAATTTTATATTAAACCTAACGTCAATTACTTGATTAAGCTCTATTATTAAGGATTCTACTAACATTTTGAGAGTCAAAACTACTTTTCTTATATCTTTAACATAACCCAATTGTTAGCTAAGCTAGTGATGCTTTCAATATGAAGGATATTCAATAAGATTAGTTTCTTTCTTTTAACCTAAATTACTCCAAGTGTTCGAGCAATAAAGCTACTGTTACTACTAAAGATCCTTATTTTAAGTGCTACTATTATTATCATGTCATCAGTTAGATTCCTTATTTTATTTTGATTTAACTAAGTGGTAATACTATCTTGGTCCTTGCATTAATAATCCCATCTACATGAGTTTTGAATCTTAGCTAGTAGGGAGGACGAGAATATTTAATGGAAAAAGAGATTGGTAATAGATTTAAAGTCATTTTTATAAAGAGGACAGAAGTTGATTAGGTTTAGTGAGCTATGGATGCTATCTAAAGTAGGGATCTTACCTTTAATGGAAAGCTAAAGGATGAACCTATCTTATGTGAAGCCTGCTTAAACCATACCAATCGATGCCAAGAAACTTTAGGAAAGTATGGTTTTAAGAACAACTTTCAAGATTTATTTGAGAAATTCCATATATGGTTGATAAATCCATTTAATGGAATTAGAATAGGTAGAGTGAGCTAAGAAGCTTGGAGTTAAGCTCAGAAGATCATTAAGAGTTGAGGGACCAATCTGCTATATACTACCATAAAGAACCTCTCTAATTATTGTATTTATAAAAATGATTTTCTTTAGGAATGGATATGCATGCTTATTATATAAGGGCATAAAGCTACTCTAATTATCATACAATAAGCTTGTGCTTTCTCCATTGGGAATAATAGTTTTCAATTGGAGTATAACTAGGCTTTTAAGTCAAAGGATATATACTATCGTCTAAGATGTATTGTAACTTGTTTCCATACTCTAGGAGTTTTTATTTTTTAAAAACTATATATGAACCCATTTAACCCACAAAGCTTCTTTGTCTTTGAGGAGTCTTTATATTATTTTGACAATGAAGACTTTATTGGTGAGTTTTATAGGCCCAATACCTAAGCTCCCTTCCTCTTTAATTATGAAAATTTCACTCCACTTCACTTCTACTACTATTTTATTTGTTGCCTTAATAGATTATAAGAATGATCTTAATATTTTGTCTATAAATTTGATGATTCCTTTATGGAAATATAGATGAAAGGTCTAGCAGATATACATAGAATTTAGTATTGAATTGATAATTTGAACCATTCTAATATATAAGAGACTCATATTGCACCAATTACTTATTCTCTTTTGAATTATTTTAATCAATAGCATGAAATACCTATAATTTATCCTCTTATAAGTTACGCTAAATAGGTGAAAGAGAAATCCTTGTTTTTAAGACTAGTTAAATGAGATATCTAAGTTGCTAATTAAGCAACTCCTGCTGAAAGTATAAAGTAACTCTTATACTTATTCATTAAAATGCTTGA
>JANQAP020000144.1:1000228-1026919 GCA_026874005.2 Erythroxylum coriaceum
TACTGAAATCCTCTGTCCAATATTAAGATGACTGTTAGATAGTCTCTAAAATGCTCAAAACGATATCGTTTTGAGTATTAAGCAGGGTTAGGCAGAGTAATATTGAACAGAGAATCCAAACTCTAATCACACATTTATAATCGAATTACACTAATTTAATACATATTTGTACATATTAGAAAGCTCTAAAAGACAAACTCAACTTATTTCGATTAGACAACTATACTTAACAGGGATGACATCTTAGCCCAGATTTAGTTTAATCCAATTCGAAGTCAATAAACTTAATTTAAATTGATCGAGCTTAAAGTTGAGTTTGGAAATTAAAATTTTAGGCTATGGGCTATTATATCAAGTCCAAATTGGAATCCAAAATTTTCAAATTAAAACCACCTAATTTTGAATAAAAAGAGTCATTTTTAAATTTTTAGAGTAAAAAATAATTAAATTCGGTTAGTCAAAACATAATCAGGATTTAAAATAATAAAATCCAATCTAATTCAGATTTGGACCCAAGCATAAATTTTTGAGAATCGGATCTACTTGGACATCGAATTTGATCAGTCACCAATCTTTTTTATTCTGTTAAAATTTGATTTTAGCTTAAAATTAAAACGCACCAGAACAGAGCAATCTCATTGGTCCTACGATTAAAACACAGATCACAATCAGTGCGCCTTTCTCTAAACAGCTAATGATCGTAGATTTAATTTAAATCTACGGATCAGATTCTTCCCACTAAATGCTCAAAGTTTCCAGCAAGTACTTCACCTCCCGCCTCTCATCTACAAAACAACCCCGTCATTTTTTCCTACTCACAACATATTTTCATTCACTTTCTTGCACTTTCTCGATATCCAAAAATGTCTCTTAAATTAATTCTCATTTCTTCCAATGGCTCGTACAAAACAAACAACAAGAAAATCCATCGGTGGCAAGGCTCCAAGGAAGCAACTTGCCACTAAGGCTGCGAGGAAGTCGGCTCTGGCCATCGGACACGTGAAGAAGCCCCACAGATTCAGACTAGGAACTGTCACCCTAAGAGAGATCAGGAAGTACTAAAAGTGGATGAAGATGTTGATCAGGAAGCTTTCGTTCTAGAGACTGGTTAGGGAAATCGCCTAAGACTTCAAGACTGATTTGAGATTCCAGAGTAGTGCCATCGCAGCTCTCCAGGAGGCAGCTGAGGTGTACTTTATTGGGTTGTTTGAGGACACCAATTTATGTGCAATTCATGCCAAGAGAGTTACTATAATGCCTAAGGATATTCAGCTTGCTCGTAGGATAAGAGGCGAAGGGCTTAATTTTTGGGTTGTTTTGGAGATTTCAATCTTTGCCTTATATCTCTTCCTTTCAGATATTTACTCTGTATCTTAACTTTTTAAAAGTTTTTTAGGTTAGTACATGTTGTTAAGAGCGTTTTAACGTGAAAACAAATGGAAATGTAGTGGTTTGTAGTGCATTTGGTAATGCACCTTATGTGTTTGTCAAAAGTCTTCTCGTTTCTTTTCAAGTTTCAATCTCTCATAACCCAAATTCTTCTAAAACCTAAATTTGTCAGAATTTGAATAGTTTATGATGACCAATCTCTATTCTCTAGCATCCTTGCAATTAATAGTATCATGATTAAAATTAAAATTAAATTGTTAAATTTAATAATATTATTTGTGACAAACACATTAATGATAAATTAATTGTAACATATATTCTTTATTTAGTGACAACATTATTGTAACATATAACATTCATATTTGTGACGAAATCTGTTAGACAATATAGCCACTGATGCAAATTTCTTTTATAGCTAATGTAATTTCGTTGATGAATTGGTAGTTTTATTTGTCATATTAATAAACACATTAGTGATAATATTTTTGTAAGAACTAATTTTCATTTTTGTGACGAAATGATGTTAACACTTTTTTATTAAAATATTAGTGACCAAGAAGTAATGGACACTGATAAAAAATTATTAGTGACAAATATTTTGTCACTATTATTAATTATTTTAGTGGTGATATTGTTGTTACATTAAAATGAAGTATTGTTACGACTATATTCGTCACTACTTTATATTATTTGTGTCGACAAACTTGCCATAAATATGTAAAGTTGTTGTGACCATATATTGTTGTTACACATTTCATATTTTTAGTGTCAGCACTTTTTTCACAATATAATTAAGTTTTGTTACGACTTAATTCGTCACTACTTTATATTATTTGTGTCGAAAAACTTGTCATAAATATGTAAAGTTATTATGACCATATAGGTTTGTCACAAATTTTGCAAGTTTTAGTTACAATATTTGTGTCACAAATTTGTTGCATAATTATGACCATTTCTTAAATTAGTCACTATTTCATTAGTGACGGGAGGTGACGATTTCAAAGATTGGATCCTATTAATAATAGTGAATAATATTTCTACTTTTAGTGACAACTTTTACTTTCACTAAAAATACAAGTTCTTGTAGTGAAATTACATGAGGCCTTAGGTATTAAGCTGAATTTTAGTATAACTTTTCATCCTCAAACAGATGGACATTCTAAAAGAGTGATTCAGGTGCTAAAAGATATGGTTAGGAGTTGTGTTATCGATTTTAAAGGAAGCTGGGATAAACACCTCCCATTGATTGAATTTGTATACAATAATAGCTATCAGGCAAGCATACAGATGGCATCGTATGAGGCTCTTCATAGTAGAAAGTGCAGAACACCCTTATATTGGACATAACTTAGTGAAAGCAAGATCGTGGGTCTAGAATTGATAAAGGAAACCTAGTATAAAGTTAAGCTTATAAAGGAAAGGTTGAAAGCTACTTTTGATCGCCAAAAATCATATGCAGATTTGAAGAGAAAGGACATTGAATATGCTATTGGTGACAAGGTTTTCTTGAAAGCTTCACCATGGAAGAAAGTGTTTTGATTTGGTAAGAAGGGTAACTTAAGTCCTAGATTCATTGGTCCATTTGAGAGCATTGAGCGTGTGGGATCAGTAGCCTACAGATTAGCATTGCTACAAGATATAGAAAAAATTCATGATATCTTCCATGTGTCTATGCTAAGGAAATATCAGTTTGATCCATCACACATTATAAAACTAGAAGATATTAAAAACCAAATCTAACCTATGAAGAGAAGCCGATGTAGATTCTAGCAAAAGATACAAAACAGCTAAGGAACAAGATAGTTCCACTGGTGAAAATACTATGGACGAACCACGAGGTTGAGAAAGCTACATGGAAACCTGAAGAAACCATGAGAAAGTCTTATCCATGACTATTTGACACGGGAAAATTTCGAGGACAAAATTTTATTTTAGAGGGGAAGAATTGTAACGTCCCAAAAATCTCGATTTCATGAATAGTACTTTTTTGGGTCGTGCATAGTATATGAGGTGAATAATGACACCCGGGATCCAAACTGCATTTTATTTTATTTGGCATCGAATAATTATGTTCAAGGATAGTCCGAGGATCAAATTAGAGCTCCAAACGAGTTCATTTTAAAGGTTTGACTAAGAGTTGACCAATGGCCAAAGTTTGACCCGAGAAAAGGTGAAAGTCAAACCTAAAACTATTAACGAAAATAAATGATATTAATTAAGGTCTTTATGTGAGGTTAATATTTTTCTTAGGGGTATTTTTATTGAGAAAAAGAAAGAATGAATTAAAAAAAGGTTAATTTTTGAAAAAGAGAATTGGAAAACTTTTAAAGAGGGACCACATGACATTTTTGTCAACTTCCCATTCTCTTTTTCTCCAAAACATTCCCGAGAATACCTCTCTCCTTTCTTCTCCATTTCTCTTTTATTTCTTACATTTTCAAGCCAATTTTCTTTAGTTTTAACCCCCAAATCACCTATTAAACATTAAATCATCAACCTAGGGTCCCTAAACTCACCATATCAACCCAAAAAAATTGAGAAAAGATGAAGAAAAGGAATATGGGTGTTCTTGATGAATAGTACTCAAATATTTATAAGGTGAGTTAATGGAGTTTTAATTTTTTTAGTATATGATTTTGATGTAGTTGCATGCATTGATGAACAAAATACATGAAATTGAATTTGTTATGGAATATTATAAAGATAAAGAAGAGGAATTGAAGGAGAGAGAAAGAGAAAGAGAAAGAATAAGGAATTGATGATGAAATTGAAGCTTATGGAAGTTTAATTTGGAGATTTGGACACCAATTTGGTATGTGTTCTTGCAATTCTACTTTTTTCTAAAAATTGTGTAAAGTTAGGTATGTGTTCTTGCAATTTGGACACCAATTTGGTATGTGTTCTTGCAATTTGGACACCAATTTGGTATTGTTCTTGCAATATCAAGTTAGGAAATTTAGGATTCTTGAGTAAAATTGGGGGTTTATGAAATTGTTATTAAAAATATTTAATTAGATGTTAAATGAAGTAGTATATGTGATTAATTGAGATTTTGGTTTTATAATTTGTATTTTCCTCAATTGGCATACATTATGTTTGAATTGAGAAACTTGATATATATGTTATTTTTGACTAATTGGTGAGATGAATATGTCTTAAATGTTGTATGAATTAAATTAAAACCAATAACAGAAGAAAAAAATAACATTAAAGAATGACATTTACTTTGGCCGAATATAGAATAGCTTGCATTGGTTATTATGAGCTTTTATTAAGAAATTTTAATGGAATTTAATTAGACTTGCTCCTAGTAAAATAGATAGGAATTGGAGGAATATGATAAGGTTGACATGCCAATTGGGGAGTTAGCAGCATTGCGTCATGATATATGTTATTGGACTATATGGCTTCGAGAGCTCGGTTCCAGTATAAGATATTTGATTTTGGGTTATGAACTGCATGGCTTCGAGAGCTCAGTTCCAATATGAATGTATATAAAAAATTGATCATATGGTTCCGAGAACCGGATCTTGCATTTTTAAAAATCCCCCTTATCTGGCTCGGTGATGCAATTCCGATAGATTTTACTTTTGAGCAATTATGGAAAGTAGATAGATGCATGATTAATGATTAAACAACTTCAAATGAAAGTAGTAATTGAATGTACAATTTATTGATCATTGTATAATTAGATATGAGTTATTAAAATAATATATGCTTGTATTTCATAACTTGATTTTAAATGCCTAGTTATACTTAGAAAGAAATGAAGATATTTATATGTGAAAAAATTATATATTATGCATGTTATGGTTGAATGAATTGAATTGAATGTGAAATGGAATTGCTTGAACATCACTAAGCCTATAGCTTAGAGTGTGAATTTTCTTTCCGCGTGTAGGTTTTGAAGAGAATCAGAAGAAGCTATGGTAGATCTACTACAAGATAAGAGTCACATAGAGGATCTCGAAAGAATTGGAGGTGGATGTACTACAAATTTTTATTTTGTTTTTGGTTATGACATGTACACATAAAGAAGTGAAGAATCTTACAAGATTTTATTATGAATTATATATGAATAAATGAAAGTTACATATGAAATTTGGTTTAGATGTGTTGAAATGTATTAGAGGATGGATAAATCATTTTTTCAAGGAGTTTGACATGAAGATGGATAGTTGATTAACATGCATGAGAAGTGCATTGAAGTTTCTTGCAGGAGGTTTTAAGTAAATATAGAAGAAATTATGTCAAAATTTTATAAAGTGAATAGTAATTGCTAGATTAATGAGGTTTTAAATAGAAAATGTTGTAGTTTGAAGTATTAGGTATTTAAGAATATGGTAACACTCGGTATGCTGATTCCATTATCGGGTGTGGGGTGATACATAACATCTTTAATTCCTCTTTAACAATTGATAATTTCCTGTACTAAGTAAAGGAGTTAAAGCATAATAAATTATAGCTTAATCCCTTCTTTAAGACTAGCTCAAAACCATTATCTTCAACTAAGTAATTATTGAATCTGTAAAGGAAAGCGCCTTATCTTTGGAGGTTCTGTAGTAGAGTAGGCATATGATCTGAAATTAAGGAACTACTAAAGTAAGTTAAACTTTCATACAAGGTCATAATTTCTTTACAAAAAACCAGCACCTATATTTTTTATTAAACCTAATATAAAATTGACCTTCAATCTTTAGATCTATGACTTGTAAAAGACTTTTGCAATTCCTTAGATCAATTCTAAAGCTCCTAATACAAACAT
This sequence comes from Erythroxylum coriaceum, assembly GCA_026874005.2. Lineage (NCBI taxonomy): Eukaryota > Viridiplantae > Streptophyta > Magnoliopsida > Malpighiales > Erythroxylaceae > Erythroxylum > Erythroxylum coriaceum. Next base: position 1,006,383 of record JANQAP020000144.1, read on the forward strand.
TTCCTTCAACTTCTGAATTGCACATGATGCCACTAAAGTCCCTATGAATCACATAAGGGGTGTTGGAACTAGGTCTAAATTTTGAGAGCTTGTCCTGTGAAGAAGCTCCATATAACATCATATTATAGGCATATACAAAGTGACCTCAAATTTGATTCTTTGATCCAAAAAATGGACTGATGAGTTAATCATATAATTAGTAGAAGGAGAGTGTATGATATCCACTTTATTGGGATACAAAAATTACAATTATTCTACCATTGTAGTGAGAGCTATACTTAGTGATTACTTTTTGATCCTTTTGAATGAAACTCATCTGCATATAATTGTTCTCCTTCAATTTTGTTTCAAGTAATCTAACTAAAAAAAGTTTAGTTTCATATAAATAATATTTGAACATTTGATATATCTTAGGGCAATTCAATCCCCTAACATTCCAAGTAAGAATTTTCACGAAAAGGAGGTAGGAGAGTTGGAGCTAAGATCCCTATTCTTCCTTTTGGATTTTTTCCTTTATAACACTTTAGTAGTTTTTTGTATATCCTCAAGAGTAGCATCATTTTAAGTTAAGGGAGTTTGCTCTGCTAATGTTTAAGATTCCCCAGGAGGTTATAAATCAAATGTCTTAGTAGATGAAATTTTCACAACTTTCTCAACTTGGGTTTGGTCGGGACCAGAGATATTTTTGATGGTTTTTGGAAATTTTTAGTTCCATTAAGAGAAGAATTAGGGATAAGTATTTCAACATTTTCAAAGCATTAAAGTTGAGCATTAGATACACTAGGGTATAAGTTAGCTTTAGTGGAAGGAGCATCTATCTCGATAGAAATATGAAAGTATATAAGCTCATTGTCATCTCCTTTAGAAAAAATTTTACCTGTAGGGCCTTTTTTTTTACCTCGTTGAAGTTGATCAAGCGTTGATTGATTTGACACTCTAAAATTATTTGAAACTATACTATCATCTTCTATGAGTATAACAATTAGGATCTCCTCTAGTCCTCTAGTAGTGATAGTTGAATATCAACTATTACACATATTATAACATAGTTGATTCTTTTCAAATTGGTAGTGGCTTTGATATTAGCTTCCAATATAGCTAGTAAAATAACTTAGGCCTTTAGTGGTCAAATACTATGGAGATTAATCTTTATTAGAATCTGCTTTTGATGAGAGATTTCAAGTAAGAGACATGGTCTCCATTACTAGAGAACAAGTGGTTTCCCATTTACCTACCATAAACTATTATGCAGGATAAGATAAGCACCTACTTTTTAGATAATTTAAAGAAGAAGATATTAGCTTCATGACTAAGACCACCTTTATACTTTTCTTTTTCTAATTAAAAATTGCCCAACAATTTATATTAGGGAAAGCAGAGCACTTATCCAAAAAGAAACCAACAAAAGGGGAATTCCATCTTGACACTTTTTCTTTGAGGACCTTAATTGGGGGAGCTACTTAAGGATTACCTTCTAAGTGTAAGTGTGAGAAGAGATACTAGTTCAAGTTAAGGAAAAAGTCCCCCAAATCTTGCTTCTAGGTGGTTTTAGTAAATAAAAGAGAGTGTGGATGAGAAGCTAAGAGGTTAATTATATTACTTCATTTTTAATGGAAATGACTACTTACTTTGAAAAATTAGAATGAAATTTTTGCTTATCGCCAAAGATTTTTAATTGTGTAATACTATAGATAAAAGTGATTGGGATTCTAATAATAAGAGGTTGGATGTACTACATAAGAAGATAATGGATATTATGCTTGGTTTATTTGATATAAATATGCTAAATAGTGCCTTAATATATTTAAAATACTTGTGATATTTGGCATATAATTGAAGTTACATATGTTAGAAAAAAAGGTGATAGGAAAGAGAGAGAGGATCATAAAATAAGGAAGGCAAAAAAAATGGTAGCTTGATCTTCTCCAATTGAGGGCTCCCAATGAACCTATCACCCCTCAACATCATAGCATGTGATACTCTATAAGATTCTCAACTTTTTTAGGCAATTAAGTAGGTGATCTAACAATAACATTGGCATGTAAAGCAAACTGGGATTTAAGGATCTCGCTATGGGTGGCTATAGAGTATCCTTTAGAGCTAAGTTTCCTGATCACATCTTTGAACTCCTCATTCTGCTTAACTTTCTTGGTTAATAAGTTCTCTAGCATAAACTCTAGGCTAGGTTTATGAGGAAGGGGGTTATCAAATATGGGTTAGAAATCAGGTAGTTGCATGTTATTATGAGGTGTAGGGTTAAACTTATTTTCATAAAAGAGGTATGGATGGTTCATTTAATCGGGATTATAGGTATTAGAGAATGAGACATTCTTCTGGTTAGGGTTGTTAATGAATTTAACTAGTTTAATATTAGATTTATGAAAAAAATTGGTTCTCTAATTGATAATCTATAACTAAATGCCCTGCAGATCCACATATATGATAAACTACATTAATATCACTGGCAAAGTTAACATTTATATGGTTAGAATTTTGAGATAATGTAAACACTTTAGTAACTAGAGGATTCAACGCATCTAGGTAATACTTATTTGGAACCTTGTAAGGAGTAACTCTCTTGTTGGACCATTTTAGTGTTTTAAGCCATGCCCCTAGTTAGAGTATACAGTTCATCTACCATCTTATTCATCAAAGCTCCAAAAACAACTACTTCTACAAAGATCTTTGTAACATCTCATTTCCATACTAAGGGTTACGACAAAGGATCCTAAACCAAGATACATGAGAAATAGCAAAGAGAGATTAGAAAATGCATTTCATGTTTATGCATAACATAAGCATACATATATGTGACTGTTGAATTTTATGGCACACTTTTCAATGATTGTACATGCACTCATTTGACAATTTTCAGGTATAAATGATTGTTTTCAAGTGATTATGACGTGAATTGTGGATTATATGTCTTGAAAATTGTTTTGGAAAGTATAAATAGTGATTTAGAAGTTTTTGGTGAAATTTGAGAATTTTTTGAGATTTTGGGTATTTTTGGATTAGGAAAAATGCCAAGTGGCAACATAATTGATAAATGGTAGTAGAATTAAGTGTCAATGGGCAGTAGAAATTATTGTTAAGAGACAGTAAGGTTTAATGACAAGTTTCATAGAAAATCGGGAGACAATTGGATTAGGAAATTTGGAGACAAATAGACTAGAGATTAAATGATATGGGCACACAGTTAAAAAGGCATTGCATTTTAAATTGAGTGGTATATTGACATGGATTTCTTTGAATGTTATAGAGATGAACTAGAATGAGTTTAAAACCAAAGGAAAGCTAGTGTATTGTCTGAAAATGAGAAGAAGTAAGATGATAATTTAGAGACAAAATAAAGTTGGAAATGGAGTTGAGTGTGTGCAGAAAATTTTGACATGTAAATGAATGTTTACTTGTTCTGTTTTTCTGGTAGAATAATGTGTATGTCTTTGGTTGTTTTAGAGATGAGCAAAAAAATGAGTTTAGAGCTAAAGAAAAAGAGTACTATGGTGTCTTGAAATGGGAAGAATTAGTGTGATAAGTTAGAGATGGTATGAAGTTGATAAAGGGAGTTAAACATGTGCAGAAATTTATGATGAGCGTGTATAAGTTTGAATGTTATGTTTTTGGGTTAATGACCAAACATAGATTATGATTTGGTTGTAAATGATATTGAGTTGAAATGGAAGTGAGAATGAAGGGGAAATAATGAGGAAAATAAGTTAGAAATGATAGATATGCATAAGAAGGGTTATATGTAACTTGTAGGGTTGGAAATCTGGAAATTGGCCAGTAAATGTCCATTGGCTGGACTTTATGTCTGATGGGCTGACATTCTATAGAATTCCAGCGTTCCAGCTCCGTTCATATCCGTTTAGAGGGACATAAGTCTACTGGGTGGACATTATCGGGACACCTACATAAATGTGCAAATTTGACCCTTTAGATGGCAAAATGTCTCTTCGAGTTTTCACGAAAGTTGTAGAACTCAAAGTCCTCTTCGAAACTGTACTTGAATGACCTTAATCCGACATACACAGTGAAAGTTATGCCTAATTTTCCAAATCATGTACATATATAAATTGTGGACTTATCAATGCTTTCCTATGATACGTTTAGGCTTGAATGGAGCTTGAAATGTACTTAGTTTGATGTGAAAATAAGGGATAAGAATGAGTGATAAGTTTAGGGTGACGATTGGGGATATAAAAATAAAAATAGATTGTCGTATATCAAGTGTTCAAATATGGAATTTTGTGATGTTAAAAGAACAAAGGTGAACCTATGATGGCTAATGAGATTCCATTAAGGTTAATGATGAGTATTAAGTAAAGATGAATGATAAATGGGATATTTTGTGATCTTAGGAAGCTAAAATAACCTTAGTGAATGATTGAATTATGTGTATTGGGTAAGAATGAATAAGAACTTGAATATTATGTGAACTTATAATGCTAGAAAAGAAATGATGAATGATTGGATTATGTTATTTGAATGACCAAGTTCTTTAAGGTGTGAACCTAGAGTAAGCCTGACACACACAAATGATGTTATTAAAAATCAAGTAATGTGATTAAGGATAAATACCTGGAATAGTCAACATGAGCATGCATTATACATTACATATATACATATGTGTATAACGGAATGTTTACATGATTGCACAATTAGTAATGTGTGTGCAATATGTATTATATGAAGTTGATACACAGGATTGAATTTCAATGCCTAGACATTTCCAGAACATGGAAGCTAATGCTAATCTGGAGCTTAAAATGAGTCGACTTAGATAGTCTCACTTTCATTGTTTGTTTTGTTTTAAAATTTTGTATTGAATTATGTGATGTGAATGTGTTGATTTCCAGACAATAAATGTCCGAGGCGTTTGATGCATGTAAAAATCATTGGAAGTGCTCCTTGAATGTGAATTTGACTGAATAAATAATTCTCAACTTAAATGTTGAATGCCGGACCAAGGTCCGATGATAAATGTGAATGAGAATGTGAACGTGAATGTGAAAGTGTAAAATTGAACACAATTGATTGACTGAATACATGTGATGCATTTCATTACATGAATGCATGACAACATAAAGGCTATTATGATCAGAGTAGCCATCGAAAAAGAGCTTAAAGCTCAGAAAGTGAAAAAGAGCTTAAAGCTCAGAATATGGTAAGAGCCTTTGGCTCACTATGTAAAATGAGCTTTGTATCTCCAATAGATAAGGGACAGTTGTTAATGAGCCTGGTATCCACAATAGATATGGGACAGTTATAGGCACTTGGTCACAATAATAACAATTGAAAGTGAGTCTCATGAGCATTGCATATGCATTTGATATGTATGATTTAAATGATTAAAATAAATAGTTTGAATGATTTTTGATGTGAAATATGAATTAAGTGAATATGAAGTATATGTGATTCAACATGTTGATTAGTGAAATGATGTGAATTACGTGATTACATGAATTGATGTGTTATGTGATTGAGTGAGCTATTGAGGATGGTCCACTCATTGAGTTCGCAAAACTCACCCTAAAATTTGCAACATATTTTTCAGGTTCAGAGGAGACACCCAGTTAAACTAATAGGAGTCTAACCACTGCATTTAAATAAGAGATAGAGGTCAGGATCAGTTGGCGTTTGCATACTTTTTATGTTATTTTTATATTAAAGTATGTATTCCACAAATGCTGTACTATGTGTATGTGAATAATTCTGATATGTAATGACTTTATGATTGAAAGTGTTTCAAATTTATAAAGGGCCTAAATGATTACTGGAATTCTACAATTTGTATATTGTTTGTGACAACTGTGATTGAAATTATTATAAATAAAATGGGCCATTAGTGATTATTGGTTTTCCGAAAAATGCGTGTGATGTTTGAGAAAAAAGTTGCAATGAGTTCAGTTTGACTGCTCCAGCACGCCGCTTTCATAGGGTATGTGTCCGAATGTCCTCGGGATGTACGGATACGTGCTCGGTGGAGGTGGGGTGCTACAATCTTGGTGTTATAGATCATCCCATTATAGAAGGTTTAAAATATTAACCATTTCTCTAATCTATGATGTAGACATAAACTCTATAACTTTTTATACATCTCTTAAGTCTCAACTCAGTTGATGCTTCTAATATGGTGAAAAGTGCTCATGCTTTATTAGAATTATTTTTTGAATTTGTCAAGTAGATTGGACTAAAGAATTTTGTGCATTTTATTACAAATAATGTAGCTAATTATGTATTAGTTGAGACCTTATTACAATCAAAATATGAGCATATTTATCGGTCTCTATGTGCTAAATGTCATTTAAAAAGATATTGTTTGCATGGACGATATTTCTAATCTTGCTTTAGGGGCTTCTAAGATCACAATTTTTGTATATAATTATATTACAATTTTGTTTTGGTTAAGAAGGCCAGAGATTGAGCTGAGATTGTGCATTTTTATTGCTACTAAGTTTGCAACTACATTTATCACTTTGAAAAGTATTTATAATCATAAACAATTACTTTGATTGTACTCTTCTTAAAAGCTCTTACTCTTGAAGTTAAGTAGGGATGTTAATAGTGGAACTACTGATCTATAATAGATGACATAAGTATTAGTCAAAATATTATTGCTATTCCTTTTTAATAATTCCCTTGATGGGTTTAATTTATGATATTCTTTTACTTTCAAAATTTTTTAGGTTATAAGTTATGAGTTTTCCTAAATCATCTGTAAAGAGAGAATTTATGATGAAAAAGAATGGAGGCTAGTAAGTTTTCATGCTTTTTGTTCCTCCTTTTCTTATTAATAATATATTTTTATATTTCTCATAACTATTAATTTAAAATACAGATAAGTGGTGGAGATTATTTAGTGAAATTGCTTTATCATTGAGAAAACTTGCTATTTTATTACTTAGTTAAACAACTTCTATACATTAGGTTATAAATGTAATTAGAGCGTTTTTGAATGTATTTGTATAAAGAAATGATATCTTTTGAAACATCAAGGACTCAATGACATTGTTTATAACACTTATAGTGTGAGAGTGAGCTTTGGAGCAACTAGTAAAGTTACTCCTTTGTGACCATAAGGTCATAGGTTCAATTCATGGAAACAACCTCTTTATAAAAATATAAAGGGAAGGCTACGTACATTATGACCCTCCTTAGACTACCACAAAACGGGGAGCCTTATACAATGGATACGTTAACTTAACTTATAATGGGAGGATGAAGGATAAGTCTTTTATTGATTGATTTATATTTTTCAATAATTTTATTTTTATTATTAACTTTATAATTTCTTTATTATGTATTTAGATCACTTAGTAAGAATAGAATGTATGATCTCATCTGTATTGATTATATTGACTATACTAATTTTTAGATCAAAGAAGAAGAATTATCGCTTGATCTTAATTGTAATGAACTTGAAAAGACAATTTATGAAGAAAATGTATTTGTTATAACGAATGAGTTAAGTTGATATCTTATTTTGATCATATTTAATATTAAAAGTATAATGTGTTACAAATTTATAATAAAGAATAATTTGATGTATTACTAATTTATAATCTATTTTAATGCAGTAGAAGATGTTGGTGCAGATACTTAAGATGAAAATGTGATTTTATGAGTCTTTAAATAGTATTGGACAATTTCAAGCTTTTGATAATGAAGAGATACAATCTCCTTTGAAAATATAATTTTAAATTTTATTATTATTCTAAGTTTCATGTTAGATTAAATTTTATTTTAAATTATTATATTTATTAATAGTTTATCATACATCAGTAGACACTGATTTATTATTTTTATTTCAATAAATTATTTTTATATTGTATTTTTACTTATTCTTATAATTTTTAGTTCTTATTTATTATGTACCAATTCTTATAATGGTTAAATATCGATTGGATTTTTAGACTTTAACTTTTCCTTTTACCAGTTTGATGTTTGATTTGGTTTTTAAAACATTAATCATGACTATAATTTCTATAGAGATAATCCATATTTAATCAAAATTTATTTAATTAATCTGTGTAAAAAGAGTTTAATACCAATCAAAAAGATATAAAAAGTAGTCAATATCAAATGTATATGCTATTAATTACGTGACTTTATATGAAAATTTACATGTTTAGAAAAGCTCAAAGTTAGGACAAAAAATGTGGTTGGTTAATGTTGGAAATAAAATATGAATGCAAATATTTATTTATTTCAGTCTAGATTCATTTCATTTACAAAAATCAATATTAATTTTTTTAGGGAATCAAAATAGTATATCTCTCTTAATTTTTTCCTATTTAATTATCGTTGGTTAAAAACTTAGAACATAGTTTTTCTTCACTTTTTATATATATAATCCAACTTGTTTTAAAAACTCCCAACGAGTTTTTAAGAATTGAAAACTTTTTATGTTTAGTAGGTTTTTAAAATAATAATAATAATAAATATTTTTTGGCAACAGTTTTGCGCTTTCGGATCAAGCATGTACAGAATATATAGAAAGGAACAACAGATGTTTTAAAGCCAGAGAAAACAACATGAACAGGTTCTATATGAGCTGTTACAATAGATGAGGGAGCAGCTTCCCTTGTTAAAAATTATTATTGTCTTTCTTTCTTTCTTAAAATACTGTTAAAAGTGGAAGATATCATCCGTTATGGAGATTTTGTTTGCTAATCTTGATCCCTCTTCAGTATACTAAACTTCGGTTCTCAATTAAACTTGTAGGTTTTAATTGGTTTGTATTAACTGCAGTTTGAATGGTTTGATATACACGTGATCATATGACTATAGAAGGTGATAGGAAGGAGCGTAGGATAAAGCGCGTGGCTGTTGACAGAGTGCGTGAAAACGAATCCCGATGAAAGTCATAAATTCGGAAAGATCAAAGAATGTTCTCGCACGAATTAACACTCTGTCGGTCAGAAACGATTCGCCGTTTAAGTTCCGTTTTACTTCCGTCCTAAAATAAGAAGTTCGTTTATAATTCTACCTCCCACTTCGTCTGCCGTTATCTTCCGTACAATTCCTCCGTCAAAACCTCGCTCTCTCTTCTCACCACCTATATGTACTTTAGTTTCTTCTACTTTCGAATTGTGCCCATAGTAAGTAAGAGACGAAAAACAAAAAGAGTTCCAGTTAGCCCTCCGAAAGGGTAGACTAATCTTCAACTGTCAAGACAAAATCTTCAATCCTTTCATTTCTTACCCTCAAAGGTTTCTGGTTTGTATATTACCGCTCCTCTAGTGTTTTCCCCTCTTCACTTATATGGTACGGTTTCTTTTACATGTCCTAGAATTTGTTGGTCTTCTTGTGATTCCTTTTTCTTGGTAAGTTACGAGGTGTCTTTGTGCTTCTCTGACTTCACTTACTGTGACTTTGTATATTTGAATTCTTGTTCTGTTTTTTCTTTTGTTCTCATAGGCTCCTGTAGGAAGTTGGCATGAAGGAAACATTGTGAAAAATTGTTGCGATTAATGAAGTTTGCTGCTTTTGTTGTGGTCAATTCATGACGTGATTTCATGCTATATGAACTGGGCTAGATTTGAATCTTTGTGTTGTTTTTTCTGTTGCATGACCCATGTATCTCTTGTTTTGTTTTGTTGAGAGAGCAATGAAAAGGTAGAAGTTCATAGTCCAACACGTTGCTTATGGTTAGCTGTGCCTCTGCTTGATCTACAGCTAGCCGACCTATGGGAAAGATTTCCTCTTTGTTGGTTCCCTATTATTGTCTTCGGAGTCCGAGGGGAAGAGCTCCAATTTTTGGCATCTATATGATGTCTATATGCATGTGTTAGACATATGTATTCGCTTATCTTTTCGATTCAACTTGTTTCGTTGTTTGGTATTTCCCGAAATAGACATAGGTTGAATCTTTTGGTATGGGCTGGGGGGTGGAGTGTATTATAAAACGATATTACTTCTTGCTTTGTGTGGCCTGATGAACAAGTCTAAACTGTTTCAATCAATAGACTTGTGCATGTTTATCTTGGCTTTATCATCATTAAGTTGTAATTCTTAAGTTAGCGGTTAAATTATGAAGGCTGGCCAGACGTCCTTCTTCACTTGCTTTAACATTGTTACAAAGAGGGTGTAAATATGTGCTTTATAACATGACGACTACAATTGAATTTCCTAGAATTCAGTCAAGAACTTAGAATCTCTGTTGCTTGCCTTTTCTATTTCTGATTCTATAAACAATTTTTATGTTTAAATTCTGCTACAATAACGTGGCTGAGATGTTTTCATTGCTTTGTTTTTGTAGGCTGATAATTTCTTTAGAAGCACGACCTATATTTTCTGCAAAAGGAAGGTGTAACTATCTTATTCTGTCTCACTTGTGGAACAGCTGATGCCAAATTTGTAGTATGGAGTTAGAAGGCGTTTTGAGAGATGGTGCCACTGGTGCTGGTCTATCCTACTCAGCACCCTTTCCATCTATTCCTTTGCTACCTAGCAGGCTTTACGGGTCACTGAAGTTTGAAACAGGAAACTCACCGAGCTCACCCTTTTCAACACAATTTGAGGGTGATACCGCTACTACATTAAGTGATAGCCAGGAGAAGCACAGCTCTGCAGATTTTACCACCGGAGCCAGTCCTTCCTGTAACTCTTCCATCCAGTCCAGAGGTTATTTTCATAGGTTGAGCCCTTCATCTTCGCAAGATGCAAGTTCTAGTCAGAACATGAAACATGCTTTGCTGCAGCTAGAGACTGCTCTAATGGGGACTGATGATGATGAAGATGTTACTATGCCCGATAATTCTATCGATAAAAGTAATAGGCCACAATCTTCAGGTCAGAGAACCAAGTCCTGGTGTCAGGAGCACCACCAGAGTTCTCAAGGAATTCAGCCTAAACCATCATTTGTATCTAGGAACAGGCAGTTGGGAGAAGGTGCTCCTCATGAGAAACGTCAAAAAGCGGTGGAAAAAACTTCTTTGCAAAACAAACCTCCAGGAAATCTAAAGCAATTGCTGATTGCTTGTGCGAAGGCTCTTGCTGAAAACAACATCAATGATTTCAGTAGGTTGACTGAAATGGCTAGAGGCAAAGTGTCCATCAGTGGAGAAGCAATTCAGCGCCTCGGTGCTTACTTAATTGAAGGGCTGATAGCAAGGAAGGAGTCATCGGGCACTAACATATACCGTGCTCTTAGATGTAGAGAACCAGAAAGCAAGGATCTTCTTTCCTATATGCAGATCTTGTATGAATTATGCCCATACTTGAAGTTTGGCTACATGGCAGCTAATGGAGCCATTGCTGAGGCTTGCAGAAATGAGGACTGCATCCATATTGTTGACTTTCAAATTGCTCAGGGGACTCAGTGGATGACTCTTCTTCAGGCTCTTGCAGCTAGACCAGGTGGGTCTCCACGTGTGCGTATTACTGGTATTGATGATCCTGTTAATAAGTATGCACGCGGTGATGGACTAGGTACAGTTGGCAGGAGATTGACAGCAATATCTGAAAAATTTAATATCTCTATAGAGTTCAATGGTCTGCCTGTTTTTGCTCCAGACGTGACTCGGGAAATGCTTGACATCAGGCCTGGTGAGGCTCTAGTCGTGAACTTCCCCTTACAGCTCCACCACACTCCTGATGAAAGTGTTGATGTGAATAATCCAAGGGATGGTCTGCTTCGAATGGTGAAGTCACTAAATCCCAAGGTGACCACTTTGGTTGAGCAAGAATCAAACACAAACACAACCCCTTTCCTCACAAGGTTTGTAGAAACTCTAGAGTTCTACCTGGCAATGTTTGAGTCCATCGATGAGATTCTGCCAAGGGATCAGAAAGAGCGAATAGGCGTGGAGCAGCAGTGCCTAGCCAGGGACATGGTAAACATTATTGCTTGTGAGGGGAAGGAGAGGGTGGAGCGGCATGAGCTCCTGGGAAAGTGGAAATCTAGGTTCACAATGGCTGGATTTCGACCATACCCTTTGAGTTCTTACGTCTCCTCTGTAATAAGGAGCCTGCTCAGATGCTACTCGGAGCATTACACGCTCATGGAGAAGGATGGAGCAATGTTGTTGGGTTGGAAGGACAGAAATTTAATATCTGCTTCAGCTTGGAATTGATACTGGAAAGATGGACACCATGATATAGGTGGGAATATTGTATGGTTACGCAATAGAATAGTGTTAGCGAATATGAGGCAAGTAATTAATGTGGTATGTCATAGTCATGTGATTCAAATATAGAAAATAAACTATTTTCTTACCTTGGAGCACCTTAATAGTTATATACAGCAAACTTGTTTTGCCACAAACGTTAATGTCTCAAACTTCAACATCCTGCTTTCTAACTATTACCTCTCCGGAAGAGGAAGGCGTGACTTATTTACATATTTGAAATTAGTAAATATTGAGTGAAATCTTGGAACTTGATAGAAAATTGAGAAAGAATTAACAATACATAAAACCTGAAGGGAAAAGTAGAGGTCAATACTTTGAGGTGCATTCGATTTTTGAAAATTTCTCAATACCTGTACCCAAGTTGAGGTGTATAATAGGCAACTTCACTGGTTCAAGGCCTTTATAATTTAGAAATTTTAAAAGAGAATCATTTGCCGACTGCGAGTATTTTAACTTTTAAATCATAATTCATAAATCATGCAGGATGTTGGGCTATGTAAAAGAAACTATTCTTTGCAGCAAATTCTTGCAAATGGAAATAAGTTGCCTTTAATTTGTCTGTATAATTGATTTAGTAGAAGTTTGTCACATAATCATACGCACCTTTCCACAAGCACCCTTCCCATAGACAGGGAACATAACAGGGAGATCAATGAATTTGGAGCTGTTTCGGATTCTAGTTGTACAAGTCCAAGGATGGTCCGTTGCATGATCCAAACAAAAATGATAACGAAGGTGATGAGCATAACACGGTCCAAATATTAGTAGGCAGTGGTGAATCCATAGCGCTGGTCAGTACCACAATAGACCAATATTGCCTTTTGCCTTTTGATTTCTTGAAGCAAGCCATGCTAAATCCAGTAGCTCAAGACTTGGCTTTGCTAATAATTCCTCTTCAGTCTTCACTGTCTCAGGGTTATAAAAGGGGTAAAACCCATGTGTTGGCTTGTTGGCAGCCTCGGAGCAAGCACAGACGAAATGGAGAATGTGGCCACACTTTTAACAGCAGCCAAGAAATTATACTATGTCGCCTAGCAGCCGCATACTTTTTAAGTTTTTGAAACACTCGGCTATAAACTGTTGTTCTAAAGGTCACTCAAAATGAAAATGGATTAGATATTTTAGATTTTAGTTATTGACTAAAGCGATTTTTTTCAACTTTAAGAAAAGGTCACGACTTCGAATAACAGAAACAGTCTTTTTGAAAAATGCAAAGAAAATGTCACGTACAATTAATGACCTCTCTTGACTTTCGCAAAGCGAGGAATCTTGTGCACTATAATTTGCCAAGGTTCGTCGCTTTGCCCTTGCCCTTGTCCTGAAGTTAAATTAAAGTCAACTGTACTAGCGATTTCAAAAATATCTTGTCACTTTAGATGAGTAAACTTGTACTATGAGATCTTTTTATTTACATAATTTATGTTCACTTTACATTTACATGAAAGTAGATGACTTTATATAATGAAATATAATATTAGAATGATTCATAAGAATATAATAACAAATAAGTAATGATAAGAAGTATTAACTAAAAGAGAATAGGGAGAAGAAATACAACAATGTGATTTAAAGTTTAGTTGGCTCATCTTATTTTCACTTCTTCATCTTCCAATTTATCATTATTTACTATAATATTAATGACTTCTTGAAAGAGGGATGTAATTATTTCATTTTTATATTCTAAATAATCTAAATCTATTCTAAATAATTCATATATGATTTTTTTCTAGAAAATAAGAAGTCATGATATAATTGTATGCAAAACAGTTTCAAAATTTCCAAATTAAAGGGTCCATTACACTTTTATATATACCTATATCTTTAGTTTTTTTACTGTAGTGCTGAGTTTTTGTCGAGTCTTTTTGCGAGCATTCCAACTCCAACCTTGAGTAAGGTAACTACCCTTGACGGCCCTTTAGCAAAGTCCAACACAACCTTAATTCGTTTCTTACTTTGAGGCATATAAAGATTTAAGAGAATAATAAAATTTTAAATGGAAAGTGTGAACAATATCTGCAGAAAGGGAAAATTTTATTTCATGGACATCTATCAAGGGGTAACTCTTTTTTTTAGTGTGAATACTTTGTAGAACTTTGGAAAAATGCACAAGAAAGATATGCCTCAAGTTGTTCAATAATAAGCTAAGACAACCTAAGAGAATGGCTAAGAAAACTAAGCTATTACATAAAAAAGGGGACTTGGAGATTTTCAGAATGACTTTCAACTATTGCATCTATATAGTGTGGAGGGAGAGACGTGCTTGAAAGCATGGGAAAAAGAATCAAAAGACATTCCTACTTTTCTCAATATTAGTTTAAACTGGATAAGGGGAACCTTGATTTATAACAAAATAAGAGGAAATGCTAGTATGAAGATGAAATCAAGATGGAATAGTTAATCTGGGTTACCCACTTATTGAAGTTCTCCACTAATAGTTAAAAATTATATTTTTTTGTTTATTACTTATATAAAAGGTTTTAGCTAGGAAGGGGTCTTTTGTTAAGTTTGTAATATAGGCCTTAAGGCGTTCTTTATACCTTTCTCCTTTGCTAGCTTAATATAATTTTTCACCTTAAATTTTTTAAAAAGTATTCATATAATAATCAAATGATCAACTTCCATATATAACTAAATCATTCATAATCTAATTACATGACATACAAAATATATTAGTTGCATTAAAAGGTCAACTTCCAAAAGCATAGCAATGAAAAAAATAGGCTAGTCAATACAACTAAAATATTAGTTCATATTCTCTTATGTATATATCTGTCATAAATCTTATCCTCTTTATTGGCATCATCAATTTTTTGGTCATAGCATTGAACAATACCTCTATAGAAATTAATACATATATAGAATTTCCTCTATAAAATAACATTGAAATACATCATAATCACCCCAAAGATTGGTTAAGCTCTCATCAATGTACTTAATCTATGTATCCATCATCTCTATGCTCCTTATACTTGGTCTTAATTTATGATTCTAAAACTTGATTTATTATAGGTATTGAGACCACATATATTAAATTAAAGCATTGAAGTGATAAAGGTAATTAGATTCAACATTTGTTTAGCATTTTTTTTGATAATTACCCTACCATGTTTTATCCCTTTGGAATAACTAAGTTTGAGCCTTAACCTTTTTCATTGATTACAACATCATTAATAACTTTTACCTTATTTTTCTTAAAGCCTTTTTATTGTTTTAAACCCTGAAAGTATTCACATTTACCTGGTTGCTTAAAATTTGAATGTTGAAAAGATCTAATACTTCTTTAATTGTGGTACATGATGAATACTCGAAGTTGAAAAAAAAGTGTTTGAATTGTGGTACCAATGGATTCATGTTATGAAGGACCTATATAGTATGAAAGACTAAGTTTCTTTTAATCTTGTCTGTTGTAAGTTTCTTTCAGTTTTAGCAATAATCATACCTTACTGAAGCCCCATTATACCCTTATAAAGAACTTTCAATTTTGTGTCTAGTTTATATAGAAGTGGTTGAGATATGATAATATTGCAAGCCTATGGTTAAGAGTTCTGTTATGCATTGATTTGAGAGTTATTATACTTTTCACCCTAAACACTTGAGTGCAATGATTGAAACTTTAGTGAGGGTGTTAAGAATTGTGCTTTTGATTTTAAAAATATTATCGATGTGATTATTATTGATATTAACATATGAAGGTTAGTTCTAGGATGACTTGATTATAATCTTATGTTAATTTGATTAATATGACATGTTGGTTTAGAGTATGGATGGACAGATTAAGGTTAATAAGGGATAAATGTTTGTAAGATTGATAATTTGAATTATGATTTGCTTGAAGACAAGCAAAAGCTTAAGGGGTCATTTGTAAAACAACTGATAAGCTATTTTTCAGCTGATTAACCCAAATTAGAGGTTTGACTTGACTAATAAACTATTTTTTTATTTGGTTATGAGCTGGTTAGGTTGGCTGATTCAACCTAACCAGTTGTTTTATAAAAAGCTCCAAATTGGAGTGTTTTAGACTAAACAACTGAATTAGCTGTTTGGCAATGATGACTGTGCCCCTTACCATTTCTTGGCTGCTCTTCGTTGTTCTCATTTCTGTAGGTTCTCTAGAATTTTCTTCTATCTCACATCTCCACCCTTGTCTCCGACTCTCCTTGCCTCAGACCAGTTGCAGATAGGCAGGGTAGGTAGTGATGCAAGTTATTTCTATCTTATTCTGTTTCATTTATAGATTTTGGAGAAGGAAATATACCAGCTAATTTAGTTTGGCGTAGGCTTTACTGATAGAAGGTTGAGAATTGAGGGATTTAATAAAATCTTCAAAGTCAAGAGCTCGAAATAAATGACCCCGTAGGTTTTGTGTTAAAGCCACTAGGTGGAAAGGTGCTGCCCTTGTGTTTGATGTAACCTTCCTTTCCTTAAAACAAGTTTCTGAAGCAGGTATTGCTTTGTAGTTATGCAAAATGATGAAGTAAAATGTCCAAAGATTACTTGTTATTGTTGTTAACGCTTAGCAATGCCAATAATGAGACATACAGAGTCTTCCACTCAAACTCTCTTTCTCTCTCACACACACACTTGGACATACATTGGTACCAAGATCTTAAATTGTGAGTTGTAGGTTACGGTGCTTGTGTTGATATCAACATTGTTTGATGTGGTTCCATTTACATGTGTTGTGGCAAAAAATGTTCAATATTGTTCTATAAATATGCTTAAGAATTACTATTTGAGACACCTATTAGTGCCAATTCATTTTTTCTTGTCAGTTGATTGCATACTTTGGTGAGTGGATGATTACGGAGGAAACTCTGTGGAGAAATGCTGTTATGCAGATGTCTAGTGAATAGGTGATTTAGTTTTTTTTTTTTAGTTGTTTGACTACTTCCAAATTTCTTTGTTGTTGGATGAGTTGTGGTTGAACTTTTATGAGATGCTGTGCTTTATGTGTTATGACATGCTTATGCAATTTCTCGAGCTTGGGTTACTGAAATAGTAAATTAAGTTGTCTGTGTGTGTATGTGCACGCGCGTGTTATTCTAATGTCAACACTTTGATGCTTCCAAAGGTTGAGGGGGAAATGGATAAGGTTTTGGTGGAAGAAGTTGGTTTTCATCACTATGTAAGTGTTCTTGGTGGTGCACCAAAAAGCATTTCAGTTAAAGATTTACCATTGCTAGAAAAGGTTTGTACTAAGATCAGAAAGCTTATAACAATTTCTTTGTTGTGAACATCATTAGGCAATTCATGTTGTGACTTGTCTGATGGTTTTTCTATTAGGTTTCCTTTTTGCTTTTAATATAAGACGCTGAAGAAGTTTTTAAGCCACTATTGTCCATAAATGAGTAACACGATTTTTGCTAGTAAACATGAAGATAAGATTTAGAAGTGCAATTTTACCCAAATTGGAGTTGTTCTATGATTATATTGTTTGTTAACCTCACAAGCCAAATATAACGTATGCAGAATTGAGCTCACTTAATTGCTGCTATCATTGTCCTTTAACACCAATCTCCCCGTGCAGAATGGGCTTCACCCATAATGTTAAATATGGATAATGATGCCTCTGTTTCTTCTTTTAAAATTTCTTGTGCTGGTTACAAATCGTCTATTCCCTCGAGCCAAAAGAGTCTTTTACATTAATGTGCCGCTATGTTTTCAAAATATTTTCTCCCTTATTTCCTTTGTCTTTGCTCTACTTTGCAGTTTCACAAAGGGTATTTGTGGAGCAGTGCTTGTTGTATTCATTTGTTGGTCACTTGGATCTTCTTGATATCTATTTTCATGACGTTCATACAACTTTACGTAACTCAGCGCTGGTCAAATCTCTAGGATTTTGAAAGTTAAACTCTATTGTATTGCCCCTTTCAACCCTAATGAAAAATTCAACTTCTTGTTCTTTGGTAAGATTACTGACACATGCTACGAGTTGTACTGCAAGTTATTGAATATTGAGTTGAGCTTACTTAATTGTTGATCCTGTCATTGCTCCTTAATATATCTGTTTTTGGCTTTACTTGTAAGGCATTCAACTTTTCTATCTTTTTATCGGCACTTATCATCAATTTGTTGTTTGCATTGCATCACATATTCTAATATACAAGTGAAATTTGCACTATTTTTTACTTCTTTTTTTCTCTGTTTATTCTTTTGTTTGTTGCATGTATGTGTTTAAAGCCAGGACAAAGCATATCAGTATCTGTGCAACTGCAAAGAGTATTTGGATAAGGTGCGGACAATTGTAAGAAACTTCAGTTGTCATAATAATCTTATCGTTCTTTTTAGGATTCACATATCTTATTCTACCTTTTGTTTTATCTTCTTTACAGATCAAAATAGGTATCTCGCATTGTCCTAGCTACAGATGCTGATATATATGGGCAAGCTCTGGCTAAAGAGCTAGCTCGTCAGCTGGGAAAGGAAAGGTGATTTTATGGTTTATGAGCTTTCTTTTCTTTGCTTGGAATGATATTCTCTTCTATTTAGAAATAAAAACTGAAGGCCTTGATAGTAAATTTCTGTGATATAAGGTAGTAAGGAATTATTAGGCATCTAATAGTTTAACACTATGAAGAATGCACAAGAGTGCTTAGATAGTTTGAGTCAAGGTACACCATTATTTGGATATGAAAAAGTTTGTAATTGCTAGCCTGAACATATACACACAGATATGGTCCTGTAGGTTTATTTGTGGCTTTTCTTCATTTCCTTTGCCCTGATTATTAGCCTCCATTTCGATATTATGCATACCAGATATCTTTATGATGTGAAATGACAAATCACGATTAGGGCCTATTTTTAATGATCATCTTCTTAAATAAGTTATTTGATCATTTGATTTTTGCTCTACAAGCTACAAATAATAAACCATTGGATTTGTAGCATGGTTAAAAGTCTAGAACTATTATCCCATGCTTAAGAATTTATTTACTATTTTCATTGCTCATTTTTCTTTTTCTTTCTTTCCAGGCTATACCAAATGTTAGCTGGTATGTTGGCTGAGGAAAGATGATTCTCATCCGTTCAATGATGCCAATGAGGTCTGTTTCTATTTCAGTTTTCTTCCTTGGTAAGTTCTTATTGGTGACATTTTGCTTGTATAAAGCGAATAAATAGATAATATTTCCAAGTACAATGATTCCTTATACCATTTATGGAATATGTTCTCAAGTTTCTTGGACCTGCTGCTCTAAGGGAAGTGATAAAAAGTGCCAAGCCATATTTGGTATGTTGTTTTAAGTAGCTGTAAAGGAAAAAGATTCCTCTGTTTCCTTAGTGTTTAGTAATTCATATGAATTAAAGATGTAGTAATCTTAAAAATTAGAGTGGATCAGGTATTCTTTCAAAAGGATGAATTGTGGAATTTATTCTTTTTAAATTTTATTAGCATGTGTAGGCTTTTGGTTATAAACTTTTAGCTCGTACAATTTAACAATAAAGGGAATTGCGGTTTGTTATCACATTATTCATACAAAAATGTCGTAATACTCCTGGTTGATAAAAAATTCTCGAAGAATTACTAAATTCATGCAAGTTTGATTCAATGTGCTTCTACTTTGTTCTTATGAGGATCAGATAAGCTGAACTTTGCTTAGACAAGCTGGTGAAAAGTGAAAGGGTAACTATTGACTTGATGACTGCCACCATTCCAAGGAAGAAGCAAATCCAATTTCAGGCTCATGTAGCTATTAGTCAGCTTAACAGAAATCTCGAGGCATTATTACCTTCACTGAATTGACACAAGAAGCTAAGAAGCTTCAATGGTTAAGATGGCAATTCTCTGTTATTACGATGTCATAGGCCAGGCAAGGCATAACATAAACACTTACTACTGTGCATGTCCATTTACCAAAGAGCAGCAACTGAACAAGAAAGCTGTAGTAACTTAACCTTGATAATTGTACTGCAGCACACTACCAACTTTTTTTTAAATTTATTACAAATGAATTCTGAAATAATGAGAATAATTGAAACAATTGATTATCTGAAATTAGTTACCAATTTACTTGAAAGAATGCCAAATGAATTATCTCAAGCCAATTGGAACCTGATGAAAACATAAACAAATTCATCTTTGTTTCTTTAATAAATGTGGTTGGTTTCAAAATATATTTTAGGTCACATGAGGTGCACCCTAAGCATCGTAACGAAATAGCACAAAAGTGCTTTTAGCTTTATTATTAACTCTAGATGGAAAAACAACACAGCAACTGAACAAGCAAGCTATAGTAACCTAACCTTGATAATTCCAAACACTCATGTTTCTGAAATGTTGCATATCTAAAAATTTCCTCTTTATAGTAAAGACTAAGGAGGACTAGTTGGTTAACTCCTCACTTAAAGACTAAGGAGGTCTTGAGTTCGAGTCACCAAAACAGCCGGGGGTCTATAAGG
>JANQAP020000144.1:1027019-1048896 GCA_026874005.2 Erythroxylum coriaceum
ATTATTATTATTATTATTATTATATGTTCTATGTTTTTTATTAGAGTTATAAACTTAATTTTTGTAGAATTAAATATTTAAAATCTAAATTCTTATAAGAATATTCAACGAAATACTAAGATATATAATATTTATACCTTTATAATTTTTTTAAAGTCATATCCTCATAAGTCATTTTACACATAAACAGCTAATACTAAACAGTTAATTTTACCAAATATCTATAACAAATAGCTAATGCAATCCGTTGGTCAAATTAGCTAATATAATCAACTCTCAACTAACAGCTAATGCAACAGTTGATCGCCAAACACGACCTAAGTGAGGGGATGTTTGATAAATGCTTACTTGACTATAATTATATAACCATATTTAATTTAATATTGACCAGTTTTATAGTATTTTTAGTACTTAATTTGCTTCAAGTGTATTTATAGGTAATAATTGCCTTCTTGGACTAAAAGGAGAAGAATTTGAATGAAATTGTGGCATGGGAAAAAGATTTAAAGAAACTTGAAGATACACGACCATGTACGGTGATTATGTAAGTCTTTGTAAATGTCTGGAGATTGAAGAATATTGTTTGTACTCATATGAAGTTACATGCCCATGTAAATTGATATACATGACTGTGCATGTTTCCTGCATAAGTCTTTGTGCCCATGTGAAATAAAAAATGTAGTTATTTTTGGAGAAACATAGTCACTCACATGCCTGTGTATGCTGACTGTGTATAATCCAAAAATCCTAGTTTTTACTATAAAAGGACCCAAACAGAGGCAAAACAAAGAGAACCAAGTTTTTAAGAGATTTTTAGTCATAAGAGACATAGAGAGGCTACAGTTCTGATTTAGGCGAGTTCTTATTAAGGGACGAGGATACATGAAGATAACTTCAAGAGATATAATAAATAACAACATCTGATCCAAACTTACAAGAAAATAATAGAAAAAGGGTAATTACTTGTGCTTACCATCTTAGTTCTTAGTTTATATTTTTAGTTAATTTTTAATTAAAATCTACAATCTGATTTATACGTTAGATAATAGAAAAAGGGTAATTACTAATGCTTATAGTCTTCATGGGGATCGACCTGTACTTGCCTGTGCTAGCTACAGCTAAGTTGTGCACTTGCAGTATTTTTAATATTGATAAAACATATTAATCAATAACATTTGTAACCATTATATTAATCCTTGGCTAAGGTAAAAATGATTAGTTATAAAAAAGAAAATATGTTGAATGGAGGATCAAATGTTTGTAGTAGTATTCAAAGACAATTTGAAGAAATTATCGGCCTCTTCCTTAAGATCATTTTTTAATGAAATTAACACTCCATTTTGTCTTCTTAAAGAACATATCCTATTGTACTTTTTCCTATTAAAAAAAGAGTTAAGAAAAAAAATATTATTCCTATCCCCATCTCTGGTCCATTGTATCCTAGATTTTCGATGGAGGGAATTATGGTTCCTTAGTGCTATAACATATTCCTTTATAGTTGAATTTTCTTCCTTAACTATCTTAGAATACCCATGGTTCAAATAAAGAGCATATGAGGTATATTAAAGTTTAAGTTTGGTCTCTAATACTAGCTTTCCAGTATCAAGACCCCTATTAGCATTTAGTTTTTTAGTTTCTACTAAAGCCTTATGACCTTTCACCTGATGAGATATGCCAACCTGAATTGCCTCATTGGCTTCTTTAATCCTAGCTAGGAAATTGTTGAATATAAAGGGATTTTCATTCCTACAATTCTAAAACATACCTTAGATCAAAATAGGGGAATGGTCATATACTAGCAAATTTCCAAACAAAACTTTGCTCTCTAGGATCCTCACAAGCCAATTTTAGTTAATTGTAACTTTTTCTAGATTTTTTAAAAAATGAAATAGTTAAAACTACGTATATTGTTGTAGTAAAAGAAGCAACCTTCAAACTTTTGTCACATACCTTAAAATCTTCCACACATTCTTTAAAATCGTCTTAAATTTTCCCCAAATTGACATTATCCTTAGCCTCAAATATATACAGGGCTATTGAAATCCCCTAATAAGATCTAAGAATCCTAAATATTTGGTTAGATGGTTATGAGTTTATTCCATAATTATTTTCTTTAAAATGACAGGTTAGATTTGGTTGCATACATAAAGGTGGCAAAAACCTTAGTGCTCTCCTACAAAACCATGCTTAACAGTATATCTACTAGTAATTCATCTCAATAATGTTCTCTTAGATTCTCCTTAAGTCATAAGCCAAGACTATCATACCATAGTGATAGTGGTAGTAATTAGACATTACAATCCAAGGATTATAATTATTTGTGATGGTAGTGGTAGTTAGACATTACAATCCAATGATTATAATTATTTATTATAATCATTAGATTGTAATGTCTAAATACCACCACCATCACTATGGTATGATAGTTATAATCGTTGGATTGTAATGTCTAAATACCACCACCATCACTATGGTTGATAGTTATAATCGTTGGATTGTAATGTCTAAATACCACCACCATCACTATGGTATGATAGTCTTAGCTTATGACTTAAGGAAAATCTGAGTGAATATTATTGAGATGACCTATTAGTAGATAAACTGTCAAGCTTGGTTTTTGTAAGAGAGCACTAAGGTGTTTGTCACCTTTGTGTATGCATCCAAATCTAACCTATCTTTTATAGAGAAAAGAATTATGGAATAAACTCATAACCATCAATAATTAAAAAATCTCCTTTTATTAAAACTTAAAAATTCTTCCTACTTAAAAAATTCTTCTCTTATTAACACTTAAAAATTCTTCCCACTTAAAAATTTATCCTTTCTTTCAGTTGGAGAAACTTTAGGAGAAGTAATATCATGATTGTTCTTTAATACTAAAACTACCCCTATTTAATTCACCATACTAGCTTTCTAAGTAACCAATTTAAGGCCCCTATTTAATTCTTCTTTACTATATACTCTTCTTCCTTTGGTGAAATATTAGTAGAAGCTAATTCTTTATCCTTTTTGTCAAAATCCCGCTCTAGTTGAGCTTTACATTGCTACTCACTTCTTTATCTTCTTATTTAGTTCATTTACCCCATTATTCCGAGGTTGGATCACTATTTGATGTTTTTCCAATCCTATTAATTTAGCATTTTCAACTCTAAGGAATATTATCACTATGGCTTTCCACCTTTTTCCTTGATTTTTTATGGTTGGTTTCCATTGTTAAGAAACCATAATAAAATATTTATACAACTAGTCTCAGGTTGCTCCATGTCGAAATTAACACTCACATAAACCCTACATAACTAGTCTTTCTTTTTTCAAAAGTAATTTCATCTAAGCATATCAATTTTCCAATAGAGTTAGCTAGTATGCTTAAGCCTTTGGTTGATCAATATTCTAGTGGAAAACTAAGGAGATTAACCTAAATAGGAACACTTTCATACTTGATCTTATCTAGATTAATGCTAGGTCTCCAAATCTTAAGGAATATTAGGAGGTTTGCAAAGTGTCAAGACCTTCCTCTATCAATCTCTTAGCTTAAAGCTATAATGAAAATCATTGGTAATAAAGGTTACCTTATAATGAAAATTTCAATAGCCACAGCCTTTTAGTTTCTAGCTCCACACTTTAATATCTCCATATTAGTACAGATTATGGTTCTATCTCCTTTTTGTTAAGTAGGGTGATATTTTAAAGGAAAGTTAGCACAATCCCCAAAAATATGTTTTTACGTCAAGTGGTGATTAAGGAGCAATATCAAAGGCTCAAGGACAAGAAATTCAGGAATGACAGATGCCTTGACTGGGAGGTATTAGAACATATTGGCTTGATCGAGCGAGTTTAATACCTTATCAACATTAGAGCATGGTCCCAATTCTTTGAGATCATGGAGCCTTTTTACTAGGAGTTGATGCTTGAGGAGCTTTGCACGTTCTTTATGGAGAAAGGCCATTACGATTAGGATCAGTCCAGATGAGTTATTAAGACTTATTTTTCATAATGGGTCTTTACAACTACGAGTTTATAGGGACACCAGAATATTTCACACTATGGATAGACTTCTTGTATAGATTGTCTCCTCGACACTTCTAGGTTAACTACGACCTTAGTAAATCCAAATCATCAACACTTAGACACCCTATAGCCAGACACATACATGAGATTCTAAATCATATGCTGAGTGGGAAGGGTGACAGTTGTGGAATCATTAGGAACTTAGATGTATTTTATTTATGGAGCATGAGTGAGCGGATACAATTCACCTAGGCACGCATTAGCCTAATTCATCCAGAGTTAAAGAGAAGAAGGTCGAGACATTATGCATCGAGCCTTATGTGATGAGGTTAGCACGGAGGATGGGGGTCTTCGAGAGACTACCATCAATGCGAATGGTTAATACCATGTAGCTCTGAATCTGAACATGGTGAAACAAATAAACATGGTAAGTCGATGACGAGGACCTACAAGAGAAATCTATAACCTGATCGAGGTTCCAAATGAGGCAGCCATATTGGAAGCAGATAGGGATCACCCACACATAACTAAGTAGCCATTACAATTGAACTCACTACCATCCCAGACGGGAGACGTAGAACTAGAGGATGCTAGTGTGGAATTACATAGGGCGTCGACACCACACAAAGACCAGATGAAGATAGCATAGCTGAAGAGACATATCGAGCAAATCTTAGGTATTCAACATAGTATCTGAGCACAAATGGCGATGTTGAATGTTGCTTATAGTTTATGGTAGATATATGGTGGAGCAGTTAAAGAGGAGAGAGGCCCATGATAGGGCATTATTAGAGTAGATCGAAAGGAGAGAGCCCCATATAAGGCATTGCTAGAGTGGATCGAGTGGCTAAAAGCCTATGATAGATGGATGGAGAAGGTCTTAGTGTCAGTGGTTGGATATTTTAGGATATCCATCCCAACTTCATCATCTGGAGCGATTGCATCATCTTTAGCTCCACGAGGATCCTCCTATGACGGACTTGCCAAATTCACCAAAGGACTGATAGATGTTAATTTTGATTTTTATTTTCTTTCTCTTATTATTTGTTTTTTATTTTCTTCATTATGCTATTTTATTTTGTCTAAACATTAGTGAAAATGTTTTTTTGTTTATGTTATTTTTGTTTCCATGTTCTTTATTTGTTTTTTGTCTTTTAAAAATTTTTGTTTATATTTTTTAAAGGATGGATGTATCAAATATATGATGGATTCTTCATCCAATTTAGAATTTTGTAATTCTTCTTATTCAAGGTTGTACAAATTCTGACTCTTTTTTTTGTTTTATTGTTATTTTATTTGATATGCTTCAATTGTTTACAGTAAGGACAATATATAATTTTAAGTGTGGGGAAGGGATTTCAATTGTTTTAAGTTCATTATAATCTTTTTTGTTAAATCTTATTAACTTATAGCCTGATTTAATTAAAATCTGTCCAAAATACTTGAGATTATTATTGATTATTGAATTGAATTAATATGTAAAAGGGTGAATGTTAGAATATAGTTATTTTCATAAGCTATATTTTTACTAATCATTATGAGAATAAGTTTGAATGAAAATTGTATATTATTTACATTCAAGACCATTTTTGTGAACTGTTGAGTCTAATAGCAAATACAACATTATTTTAAGTTCTTTTTTTCTTTTATGTGTGTTATCATGCATAGTTGGATAATGCTAGAACTTGTTTTTATTATTCATATTGAGATCACATTTGTCAAATTAAAGGCATTGAAATGATAAGGCATTTAGAATCAACCTTTTTATAGCCTTTTTTTTTATTATCCTACCATATTTTATCCCTTAGGAGTCATCACTTTTGAGACTTAACCCTTTCATTGATTATAAAAACATTATTAGCCTTTACCTTATTGTTCTTAAGTCTTTTTTCTTATTTTTGAACCCTAAAGTTTATTTACATTTACTTGATTGCTTGAAACTTAAAAATTGAAAAGGTCCAATATTTCTTTAATTATTGGTATATGATGAATGCTTAAAAAATGTTGTGAACATAATAAGTAAAAAAATTAAAAAAAAGTTTTAAAGTTACGATACTATTGGAATTATGGTTTGATGGGCCTATATTGTGAAGAACTAAGTTGCATATAATTTCCCTATCATACCCTAACCTAAGCCTCATCAAACCCTATATTAAGTGCTTTTTTTTTCTAGTTTACTTATATATGGTGGAGACATTATTTTATTGTAAGCTTATGGTTAAGATTCCTTCTATACGTTAATTTCAGAGTTCTTACACTTGTCACCCTAAACACTTTGAGTGCATTGAGTGAATCCTTGGTGAGTCTGTAAAAATTTATGCTTTTGATTTTAAAAAGATTATCTATGTGACTGTCTTGACATTAACTATTGAAGGTTGGTTTTATAATAACTTGAATCTAATTGTATGTTAATTTGATTGATATGATATGAAGATTTAGAGTGTGGATAGATAGACTGAGGTTAATATGGGACTAAATTTTATAGATTTGATGATTTAGATTATGATTTACTTGAGGAATTGGAAAAGCTTAAGTTTGGGGATATTTGATAAACGATTAATTAGCTATATTTATATACCCATATTTAGTGTATTTTACTTAATTATTAATGGTTTTATAGTATTTTATTTGTACTTATTGCACTTTAAGTGTGTTTGTAGGTGATAATTGCCTTCATAAACCAATAGGAGATGTATTCAAGTGAAATTGTGAAATGGAATGGAAGAATTGAAGCAATTGTGAACTTACACAATCATGTATAGTGACCATGTAAGTCACTATAAACATGTGGAGCTTCAACAACACAATTCATGCCTGTATGGAGTAACACATTCCTGTATGTTAACATACATGGTAATGTATGCTACCCATGTAAGTCACTGTTCATATGGAAAATTGCAAATTGAGGTGTTTTTAGAGATACATAGTCACCTACACGATTGTGCTATCCCAAAAATCCTAGTTTTTACTGTAAAAGGTTATTATTAAAGGCTACATACGTAGGAAATATTTTTTGAGTCATAAGAAATATAAAAGGGGAAGCAGTTCTGAACAAAGAATGAAGAAAAATGAAATTACATTATAAGATCGATAGAAAGCATCCTTCAATCCAAATTGCAAGAAGATTTCATTAGAGAAAAAAAGGGGATATAGATTATGAATTATTTTATTTCTATTTATTCTCTAAATATTTGTTATTGGATTTGTTTCTATATGTAGGCGCTAAATATTTTAGTGCCTAGGTGTGATGAACTATAAGTTATGATGATAATATGACATAATCTTTTATTTAATGTAGTTTTATTGACTGATTTATTGCGATTCAATTATGCATTATATTCTTTAACTAATATATCTAGATTATTAGTCCAATATTTGATTTCATATGATTGAGATTTAGAAATCCTTTCATGTGAATAGATCTACAATAATTGAAAGGAGTTGTATATAAACCTAGAGATAGGTTGACATAAATTCTCTATATTAGGGTTAAACCTAATAGTGAAATTCACAAATCAATAACACAATTTAGGGGTTTTAACTTGAAATAGATTTTAGTTAAACAATTGAGGATTAGTTATTAATAGTATTGAGAAAGATATTAACATAAGATAGAAATTTCCACATTCCAATAATCAATAATTTAATTGTATGATAAATGGATATTAAGATATCTTAGGGAGATTCATCACCTAGGTACTACTTATTTGATATTGACTAATCATAGTATTTTATTTATCTGAGATCATTATTGTGTTAACCTTAGTTTAGTTAGTTTATTTTTAATTTTCAAGTAAATTCATAACCTAATTCGATGATCAGATAATAGAGAAAGGGTTAATGTTAGTATTTATAGACCTTATGTGATCGACCCATACTTGCCAGTGCTAGCTAAAGCTACATTGTACACTTGTAGCTAAAAATTATAATTCTTTATGAGAAAAATAATTCAATCAAGGGTCCTCCCAAAGTGATTTGAAAAATTGGTGTCATAATCAGGAGTAATGGATTTAGGAATACCATATAGTCACACCACTTCTCTAAAGAATAGTTTGGTAACTGCTATAACATTCGTTGTCTTCTTATATAAGGGATAAAATGTCCGATTTTAGAAGACTTATCCATAACCACAAAGATAGAATCCATACCTCTTTATGTTCTTAGAAGTCCCAACATGAAATCTATAGAAAAATCCTACCAAATAGCATTCAGCACTAGTAGTGGCATGTACAAACCAACATTTAAAGCATGTCCCTTATAAGCTTTACAAAATTGACCCCTCTCCTTAATAGTAACAATGTCTCTCCTTATCTTTGGCAAATAATATCTTTTTCTCACCTCTTCAAGAGTCTTGTCTTTACTAAGGACGTCAGTTAAACCTTCCTTATTCAATTCTCTAATCACCTTCTCCCTAATTGAATTTCTTAGAAGATAAGTTTGATTTCTTTCATAAAAACCCATCATGCATATAAAATCATCGTAAGACTTTTTTCACTAAATACAAGTCATATATCTCCCCAAAATGTCCATCATTCCCATAAAAATCATTCAAAAACCTAAAACCTTTAACCTCCATACTTAAGGTCTTCACTATAGCCACCCTTCTACTTAATTCATCAACAACTACATTATTCTTCCTCATTTTGTGCATCAATTTATATTGGAACTTATCAACAAAAAATAACCATCTAGCATACATCTTAATTCTCAATTGCCTTTGACTCCCTAAATACTTTAAAGCTTGATGATTAGTGTACAAAATAAATGCTTTCCAACTAAATAATGTTCCTGTCATTAAGACTATCACAACATCATAGAATTATTTATTCTTGGGTTTAAGTAAAGCAAAAACCACATATGGGCTCATAGTCTCTCTCATATGACCCTTTCTAATCAACTCCTCTGGTTACTCCCTCCAGATCTCATTATCCTTTTGACTCATGTATTAGTGAGGTAAGTTAGGTATACTAGCCCCACATACCAAATCAATATGCTTTTGGATATCTCATATAGGAGGTAATTTATTGGGTAGCTCATTAGGTAGTACATCCCTAAATTCTTCTAAAAGTGGCTTCATTTTTAAAGAAATCTCATCTTCTGTCTTTTCACTCTTTTCTCCCTTTTTGCTATAAACAAGTGTACCTACCTCGTTTCTTTAATCTCACTCATAAAACTTCCCTATTATATTCCAATTCTAATAATGACTTCTTTGTTCGACTAGGTTTCACTACTCTTTATTAACCTACAAGTACTAACTTATACTTTATACTATTCTTTAAAAATTGAAAAATATTCTCCCTTCTCGAGTGATATGCATCAATATCATATTTTTATGGACTACTAAACAAAATGTGACATATATCCATATGAACAAAATTATAATAATGTTTATCTGAGAATTTACTATTAGAGAATGAAACCTAACACCTTTCTATGATACATATATCACTGATGGTTGTAATCCATATGATGTTATAGGGTTCGAGATGAGGTTCAGTTAGCAACCTCAGCTTCTTAACCACTGATTTACTGATTATATTTTCTTAGCTACCTCTATTGATGATCAGCTTATAAAGATTTCCTTGTACCATGCCTTTGATGCGAAACAATTGGTCTTTGTACCAATCTTTATATTCTTTCTAAAAATCATCAATCTCTTAATGACTCTATCATAGACATCGTCTTCTCCCTTAGGTTATTCACGATCTTCCCTATCTAGCGTACACTCCTCTTCCTCAGAATCTCTTGTTGCCTACTACATTGTATTGGCAAACTTTCGCTTTTAAACATTCATTGGAATGATTGCCTGGTTCCCTACATTTAAAGTACTTTTAAAGAGCCTATTTAGTATAATGGTTAACGGGTTTAGTAGCTGGTGTAGCTTGATTACTAGAATTTCCATCATTGTTACTTCCCTTTGTGCCATTAATAAGTATAGGAGTAGATTTAACAAATATTTTCCTTTTTCCCTTATCTCTTTTTCATTATTCCCCATTCTTCTATAATATCGTGATCTCTCATTGATTAACATCTTAACCCTCAAAGCCAAATTCCTTGCATCTTGAACCTCAAATATCGAGTTACTTATTGCGGTTTAGTTTTTGCCAAGTTATTTCAGGCTACCAATCTCAATAATATACTCAAGAATAGTCTTACTAATACAATTGTGATGAATGTCGAAAAAATATTGCTTATAATTTGGAGGAAAAAAGTTGTTTCCTTAATAATTGCGTATCCTACCCCAAGTAGAGATTTGAGCTTGCCCCTCTCTTTGTCGGTTCTCCTTAAATTGATTCCACCAAATAGCGACTCTCCCCTTAAGTCAATAAGCAACTAAATTTACCTTCCTTAAATCTAGAATTTCAATATAATTAAAGAACCCTTCTACATCTTCTAAACAATCTAAAAAGGCTTTTACATGAAGGTCACCACTAAAGGATGGAATATCTAACTTTAGTTTGTACTTATGATCCCTCTTACCTTATCTACAACAATCTCCCCTTGAGATGGTTTCCTCACCATTGCTAGAATCATTAGTTCTTAAAAAAGGTGTAAAAATTTGAGGTCTTGTAGGGGTAACTTCCATCTCAACTAATAGCCACTTCATTTTTAGCTCAAAGTTTTACAATTAATTGAAGTTGTTACACCGTAAGTATACAGCTCATACAAAATAGTATAGCAAGGTATCATTCCTTTGAGGATTGGTTAGTCACCTTGTAATTCGAATTGACTTTTGTTTGAGTAAACCAAATAATGAGAGATTGAAATTGCAAAAATTCACAATTTAAAGTCTTACAAACACACTTCAAAATGTCACAAAAATGAGAAAACAATTTGGTTTAGAAATTCAAATTATAAAGGTTAGGGTCATTCTCTCCATACTATGTTATCCCTTACTTTGGTAATGTGATCATGCTTAGTCCTAGAAATTCTAATTTATTAGCCCTTTCCCTCTCAATATTCGAACCAATTAAGCTCAAAATAACGATTAAAGTTTGGTTTATGATCTCTTAACCTACACTCTTTACTTAACCATTAAGTGGATATAAAGTAACCTATTGGACAACCATTAAAACATCCAAGATATCTCTCTAAATTTCATGTTAACTTAATTTGTGAAGTGTTCTCAAGGCTTCCCACTATTATGGTACATCCAAACTAATTTCCTAACTCCATTTCTCAATGTAAGCAAGGTATATAAAGTCCACACATCACAAGCATTAAAGCAAGCCATATATTAAACCAAACTGAGTTTTTACATAGCTATGGTAAGAACAACCCTAAAATCTACTTAAAAATGCATTACAATCATTAAAAACATCCTCAAAAAAAGTCCATACATCTTCTTCACACAATAAATAAACATAATCAAATGAGATAAGAGAGAATAGAAGGCTTATGAGTTGAAGAACAAAGCTGGAACTTGGTGTGGCAGCTTTGAGATCTCTTGAAATCACTTGATTCTCCTTAAAAATCCACCCAAAATGTGTCTATCTCCTCCTTTTGGTGTGCTACATCACCCTCTTCTTTTATAGGGTTTAAAATGGGGTTTTATACTGCTTTGGGTGCTTAAATCGACTTAGGATTCAAGTTGAGCAAGCTGGAATAGCTAACTAGAAAGCGGGAAAATTATAGCTTCTACCTGGGTCACAATCGTGACTTGTTCTAGCCTTATTTTCTTCTTTTGTTTCTCCTTTCATACCTACAACAAGTCCATATGCAATTAAGTTAATAATCATCCCAAATAAGGTCCTGCCTAAACATTGACATATAACTATACAAAATGTATGTACATCAAAACACATGAAAAGCATGCAAAACCTAAGCTTAAAAGCCTTCACATGAAAAGCATGCAAAACCTAAGCTTAAAAGCCTTCACATGAAATTTATCATATAAAATCACATACATATGCAAGTTATATGAAAATAACACAAAACCTAGGCTAAACATTATTGTATGTATACTAAACATACACATTATCACATAAAATGACTTAGACAATCCTATAACAAATATCACTTATCAATTCCCTGACACTTACACTTTTGCTTATCCTTAAGCAAAATCAAATGCAAAACAACACAATGCACATAAATTCACACAAGCATGCACACATGCAACATAAAAATTAATGGTTTAATGGCCTCAACCTTATGGAACTAACTTGGTCTTAAACAATAATTATTCAATGTGTTCCAATATATCAATTAATTCCATCATGTTTATGCACTTTAATATAAACATATATATTAATCAAGATATAAACAACTTAGTCTTACACCTATAAGACTTACACATATGCATTTACTATTATCGATCACTTAAAAAGGTTAACTATCATTAATTATCCTCCCATGAAAATTATTGCTATTTTTATAAGATCAGTAGGTTTTTATTCACACACTTCACTTTTTCAATTTTTTAAACTCTAACCTAGTCTTTTAACACGAAGGCAAACAGTTTATAGTGAATTCCCTCGGTTACTTAACTAGGTTACATTTTTTATTTAGCTTGGTTGGAGTCATTTTATCATTTTGATGCGAAAACAAACATTTTTAATGAATGTCCCTAGTTACTCAGCTATATCACTACTCACAACAGGTTACTAACTCTATTCTTAACCTTACATGTTAGCAGAATAGTTATTTATTCAAAACACACATATTTTTTTCCACATTTTTAACCTACTTCATTTCTTTATGGACAATTATTTACATGAAAGGTAACTAGGATTATTTACCTATTTAAATGACTTCTAATGATAAAAACATGAAAGTGAGTGACATAAAATGTAAAACTATGTACCATATCCTAATTAACATACATATTTATATTAAAGACACTGCTGAGCAAGTTTTAATCTTATAAAACCCTTAATATTTTGCAAGTGCACGGGTCATAAGCATAGTATATGAAGTGTCAATCTCATAAGTAATTAGTGAACTAATCAAATCCTAATTTATCTAAGGCCTAAAAGTGTAATTAAAATGAAAATACAAAAGAGCGGGAAATTAAGCAATTGAATTTAGATTGATTGAAAATGAAATTGTAAAATTAACGCAAAGAAATCAAAATTATGCACAACCAATTAACAATTGAAAATTCACATAAGGAAGATTAACCAATTATAAGAGAAGGAGATTTATCCCATCATCTAATGCTAACTTAATCACTTTTGAGTTAATTCAGTATTGATCCTAGAATTTGAAAGGGTAGATTATTCTTTCTCAAGTTATAATCATTTAATCCTAAATCATAAACCCTAATTGAATTGAATTAAGGGATTTGCAACCTCTCAATTAGCAAACAACCCATATATTTAATTAGATCTTAAGCACTCTAATAGATAATCGGGTTTTCATATGAGATCTCTGTTCGTATGAATTACCGATTTCGATGCTTGTGTGATCTATTAGATTACTTTTATTACCCAATCTAATCATTTTGCTATCGGTTCACTCTCTCATTTTATTACCGAAGCATGCAAATACAATAAGCAATCACAATACCTAACTCATTAACATCAAAAGTAACCAAATTAACATTTGATTTAGGAACAATTCCTTAAAAGAGTTTAAAACATCCTTAAACCCAAATTAATCATCATTAAATCCATATTATACATCAAAATGAAAGAAATAGTAAGATAGAAAGAGAAATGTAGCTTGGAGTGGATTGGGAATGGTAGCAACAGCAGCAACCCCCTCTTCCTCTATCCTCTTCTCTCTTTTTCTCCTTTCTTCTTTAGCTTCTTTCCAAATGTAGCAAAATGGCGATTCCCTTTAGGGTTTTTTTCCTTTCCTTTTTATATTTTTTTCCATTTAGGGTAAAAACTAGGTTTTATCCAGGTCCAAATTTTTGAAATGACCTTCAAAAAGTTAAGTTCAGAAGCGATCCCTATGTTTGTTATCACGCCTGCCAAGATCATAGACAATGAGTCATGATCGTGGCAGTTAGAATTTAGCTTCTGTCATGATTGTGATTAATGAGTCACGATCGTGGCCTGGTCCTATTTGGCTGTTGTCACGATTGTGGCCTTGGGACTACTAATACTGCATCATAATTATACCAGCTCTTAAGCTTACAAAAGCCTTATCCACTTTGACACTACCAATAGTGTATGGAATGTAAAAATCTCCTAATCTTCTTTCTTTTGTGGTAGTGTTGTCACTTCGTTGGAGTTCTCCTTGCCTACTACTTCACTCTCCAACTTTTTTGGATTGCCTCTATTTACCAATTTCTCTTTTATGGATTTTGTAAGAGTGAGTTGCATTTTCAGATGCTCTATTATACCAAGAACTTCATTCAATTCTATTTCCTTTGATTTCCTCTGCGTTAGGATGGGGTATAGAATTGGAGGCCGATATTCCCTGATTTCTGTTAAGTTATAGTTACTCTGTAGGGAATGTTTGTTGACCCTTTTCTTTTCTTCTTCCCTTTCCCCTTTAATTTGGTTAAGTTTCTCTTCAGTGGTCTGGATGATTACCATTATCTGTTCCTTCAAATTTATCTTAGTGTTGCTCGAAAGACTTCCCGCACTTCGTGTTGACAATGCATTTACCAATTTGCTCATTTGAACCTCTAAGTTATGGATGGAAGATGAGTGGTTCTTTATTACTTGTTCAAATTGTCCTTCCAACCTATTGTGAGCATCCTCCATACACCCAATCTTTTTCAAGATTTTGTCTAACTTAGAGTATATGGAATTGGGTTTTTCCTGTTGGAATCTAGGTGGCCCTTAAAATCAAAATTGACCTTCTGTATTTTTTAACTAGGAAAAGTTAGGGTGATTCTTTCACCCAGGATTATACGTGTTTGAGAATAGGTTGTTCCCTCCTCCTCGACGAAACTATGCTCCCATGTAATTGAGTTGCTCTGGTTCGTTGTTTTGCCTTAGAAAGAAGTCAATGATATGATGGTTTTCTTATCCATATAGCTCACATCCCTGCTGAATTGCTTTAACAATGGCTAAAGAGGAGGCTTTCATGTTATTAAATTGTCGAGTTAAGTTGTCAATCTTAGCTTGCATCTTTGTTATTGGGTCAATAGCTATAGCTCCCTTTTACTCTTGAAGGTTGTATATTGTTTACTCCTGTCCATCATCCGAAGACAACTGCTACTTACCATTTCCTCCAACAAATCCTCTGATTCTGTAACCATCTTCCTCATTAAAAATCCACTAGATGCTACATCTATAATGCCTCATGTGGATAGGTTAATGCCATTATAGAAGGTTTGCAACAAGAATTCCTTTGGTAGGTTAAGGGGTGGGAACCTCCTTCGTAAGTCCTTGTACTGTTCCCAAGCCTCATAAAGTGACTCCCCATCTCTTTACTGGAAATTTGTGATTTCTTTTATCAATTTCGCAGAGTTTGTGAGAGGGAAGTACTTATCCAAGAACACAAGCACCAATTGCTCCCAAGTTGTAACATTTGCAGGACTTAGGAAATGATACCATACCTTGACTCTATCCTTTAGTGTGAAGGGAAAGAGCCTCATCCTAAAGACATCTTTCGACATCCCATGATATCGTAAAGTATCGCATATCTCTAGAAAATTAACTATACGAGTGTTAGGATCCTTATTAATCAATCTATAGAATTGCACATTTGTTTGCAGCATGTTTAGCAAGGCTGACTTCATCTCAAATGAGGGTGCTTATACTGGCGGTCGAGTCATGGCTTGATTCGTAGCGTTAAACCTCGGTCTCATGAAATCCATAAAGTTTCAAGGTTGGTTTCCTTGATTGAATTCATCTACCATTGGTTCTTCTACTTCCTCTTCACATCTTGCTTTTTGAATTGCTCGCTTTAAACAAGCAATGTCAAGTTCTAATGTTTTGATAATATGAATTGAACTTTGAGTAACTCATGTGTTCATGCAACTACACAGACACAAAAAAGGCAAAAATTCCTTAAACTAAGAGAATTCAATTAATCTCAACTAATTTCCCGGTAATGATGTTAAAAACTTATTGAACAAGTTTTAATCTTATAAAACCCTTAATATTCTCCAAACGCACGGGTCGTAAGCGTAGTATATGAGGTGTTGATCCCACAAGTAATTAGTGAACTAATTAAATCCTAATTTGTCTAAGGCCTAAAAGTGTAATTAAAATGAAAATAAAAGTGAGCAGGAAATTAAGCAATTGAATATGAATTGATTGAAAATGAAATTGTAAAATTAACACAAAGAAATCAAAATTGAGCACAATCAATTAACAATTGAAAATTCACACAAGGACGATTAACCAATTATAGGAGAAGGGGATTTATCCTATCATCTAATGCTAACCTAATCACTTTTGAGTTAATTCAGTATTGATCCTAGAATTTCAAAGGGTGGATTACTCTCTCTCGAGTTATAATCATTTAACCTTAAATCATAAACGTTAATTTAATTGAATTAAGGGATTTGTAGTCTCTCAGTTAGCAAAAACCCATACATACAATTAGATCTTAAGCACTCCAATAGACAGTCAGGTTCTCACATGAGATCTCTCTTCGTATAAATTACCAATTTGATTGTTTGTGTGATCTATTAGATTGTTTAACTCTCCTTACCTAATCTAATCATTTTGCTATTGGTTCACTCTCTCGATTTATTACCGAAGCATGCAAATATAAAAAGCAATCATCAATACCTAACTCATTAACATAAAAAACAATCAAATTAACATTTGATTTAAAAACAAATCCCTAAAAGAGTTTAGAACATCCTTAAACCCAAATTCATCATCATCAAATCCATATCATACATCAAAAATGAAAGAAATAACAAGATGAAAGAAAAATATAACTTAGAGTGGACTGGGAATGGCAGTAGTAACATCAATCCCCTCTTCCTCTCTCCTTTTCTCTCTTCTTCTCCTTTTTTCTTTAGCTTCCAAATGTAGGAAAATGGAGGCTCCCTTTAGGGTTTCTTTCTTTTCCTTTTTATAGGCTTTTTTCATTTTGGGTTAAAATTAGGTTTTAGCTAGGCCCAGATGTTCAAAATGACCCCAAAAAGTTGAGTTTGGAAGCAATCCCTGTGTCTATTATCGAACCTACCATGATCGTGGCCAATGAATCATGATTGTTGCACTTAAATTTTGGCTTCTATCATGATCGTGGCTTGGTCCTGTTTGGCTTTTGTCACAATCATGGCCAATGAGTCACAATCATGGCCTTTGCTGGGTTGCTTCTATCACGATCATGGCTAATATGTCATGATCGTGGCCTTTGCTCCTCCTCTGAGCTTTCTTAAAATCTTCTTCAGTCTTCATTACCTAATCTCAAATAATAACAAACTCATCAAAACACCTCAAACACACAAAATTAATGACTGATGACATGCTCTAAACCACATAACACCAAAAAACACAAACACATAATCACATAAACAAAATTCTAAACCTAAACATGCACAAATCATTTAATTAACAACTAAAAATATACTAAATTACCCACTAAAACATATTTAAACCTATAACTATCAGACACTTAACACATAACTTCCTAAGTTAATATATTTTCACAATTTAAGAAATTTTGTTCAAAATTAAGCTAATTTCCATTAAAATTTCAACCATTACCCATTCACACACTCAAGCATATCCATACCAAATAAGGAAAAGAAAAAAATTCATGCAAAAAAAGAAACATCACAAAAACATGGGGAGTCATATATACAACCAGCATGTAATAAGTCACATATATAAACCATATGCAACGCAAATGCAATGACATACCATTTCCCATCACTTAAATGACACATTGTCCTCAATGTATGAAAGTGATATACAATACGACAACTAAACACATATCACAAATAGCAAACATAAATAAAATAAATAAAAAATAAAGGTAAGAGAATGTTTATGGACATTATAACAACAAGGTGTCAGCGGCAACACGTATACTCCTTGATGTTCAAAAAATTTGAGGACTTTTAGTTTGATAATGATGTTAAAACTCCATCTTCGCCAATCGTGCCTTAATCTCTCTTTTTTGCAATAAGCAAAAAAAAACTTCAAAAATTTTAATTAAGCAAAACATACAAACATAAAGAAAATAAATGTATATACAAACCAGTGCTAGGTTTAAAGTCAATAGCAGGACTTCTTCACCATGCTTGGATTATCTGAGGGGTGGGAAGGGAAAGCACTTCCCAATCTAAGGGCAAATTCCTTCTAAAATAAGGCTTACACTAGTGGCCATTGATCTTGAATGTCTTACCTTTGTCATTGGTCAACTCCAATACACTATGAAGAAAACTTTAGCAATTTGAAACAGGCCACTCCATCTTAATTTCAACTTACTTTGAAATGATCAAAGGCAAGAGTTGAACAATAAAACCATATCTCTGACCTTGAACTCCTTCTTTTTCAGATGAGCATCATGTCATTTCTTAGTTCATTCCTTATAAAGTTTGTCATTCTCATGCGTATGCAATCTCAACTCCTTCAATTCATTCAGCTACAACAATTTTCTCTCACCTACTACTTTTAAGTCAAAGTTTAATGCTTTGACTGCCCAGCATGCCATATGCTCTAACTCCCCTAATAAATGACAAGTTAGACTATAAACTAGTCGGTAGGGTGTGGTGCCAATGATTGTCTTGAAGGCTATCGGATTGGCCCAAACTACACCATCTGGCTTGGTTCCCTAATTTTTTCTCAAATTACTAATAATCTTCTCCAAATCTTTTTCAACTCTCTATTCACCACTTCTACTAGGAGTGCTAAGGTATTGCGATTTGGTGTTACACCCCATATCTTTTCAATAGAGTCTTAAATGATTTGTTTCAGAAATGCATACCTTCGTCACTAATTATGACCCTTGGCACTCCGAACCTGTTAAATATTGGCTTAATAAATCTTTGAACTGCTCGACCATCATTTATTGGAGTTGCCATAAACTTGACCATTTTAATACAAAGTCAACACCTACCAGGATATAAGTATTTCCGAACTAGAAGAGAAATGGATCTATAAATTCTAGCCCCCGAACATCAAAGATTTGAACTGCTAAGATTGTTAAAAATGACATCTCATCTCTTTTCAAAATGTTCTCGACTCTCTAGCATCTATCATAACTTTTCACAAATTCTTGTGCATCCTTGAATAATGTTGGACAAAAAAATCTACACTCCAATACTCTTATGGTTGTCTTGTTGGCTCTGTAATGTCTTGCATACAAAAAACTATGACAGTGAGTTAAAACAACACAAAATTCATTATATGGAACTCATCGCCTAATTAATTCAACAGCATACTTTTTGTACAAAATTGATTCCTCCCACATATATTACGCACAATTATGTAAAAATCTTTTTCTCTTCTGGTAAGAAAAATAAGGCAAAAGGACACCATATGTGATGTAATTTGTGATATCCACAAACCATGGAATACTTGATTCATTTATTGAGAATAAAGACTCATCGAGGAATTCTTCATTGATTTCTACTTCTGGGTGCAACTCCACTACTTCTAACCTTGACAGGTGATCAGTCATCATGTTTTAAGCTCCTTTTTTATCCTTAATCTCAATATCAAATTCTTCTAGGAGTAGGATCTACCGGATCAATAAGGGCTTCGCATCCTTCTTGACAAAAAGATACCTCAGTGATATATGACTTGTAAACACAACAACCTTTGAACCCAGTAAGTAAGAATGAAACTTGTCACATGCAAAAACTACAACTAACAATTCCTTTTTTGTGGTTATATAGTTAAGTTGAGGTCCTGTTAAAGTCTTACTGACATAGTAGATGGCATGCAATCTTTTTTCCTTACACGAACCCAATACACATCTAATTGTGTAGTCACTGACATCACTCTTCAATTCAAATGGTAAAATCCATTCTACCGGCTATAAAATAAGTGTTGATGTCAATGCACCCTTTAACCTTAAATGCATTGGTGGTAGTGGTTTAAGTTTAATGGTTGGTGGTTTCTCACAAGAAGGTGGGGTTGGTGACTTTGTTTTATCTAAGGGTTCTTTCTTTTGATTTTCATGTAAATCCCCTTCTTCTAAACTTATCTCATTGTCATCTACTTCATTTTCTGCTTAATCGTTGCTCTCAATTTTTCCTCCACACAATCATACACCATATCAATTATTATACAAATGTTTTGGTCAGCCTTGCTTTTTAAATGTCCTATTCATATTGAATTCAACCTTTTCATCACTAATACGTAGAATTAAGATCCCATATTTAACATCAATGAGTGCCCACCCAGTGTTCATGAATGGATGTTCCAGAATGAGTGGACACTATCTATGTTTTGCAATATCAAGAATTACAAAGTCAACAGGAATAAAAAATTTGTCAACCTTTACCAAAACATCTTCCACAAACCTAAATGGTTTCCTTATCAACTAATTTGATAACTAAATTGTCATTGAGGTTGCCTTTATATCATCCAGCTTAAATTTCCTAAAAATAGACAATGACATAAGATTAATACTTGCACCAAGATCATACAAACATTTAGAAAATTCCATACCATTAACAATGTGAGGAATAATGAAACTCTATAGATCTTTTAATTTTGATGACATATTGTTGGTGATCATCAAACTAAAGCTGGTTGTTAAGGCTACTATCTATTTCAAGTCCCAAGTTTGCTTGTGGGAAAATAACTCCTTTAAGAATTTTACATACTATTGAAAGGTTGTGATCTCCTTAATAATCTGGGTTGTCTTTGCTAATGGAAAGTATTTAGCTAAGAAAGCATGCACTAACTAGTCCCATGTAGTTACATGTTTTGGATTAAGAGAACTTAGCCATGGCTTTGCCAAATCTTTCGGTGTGAAGGGAAAGAGCCTCATCCTTGTTACCTCCTCAGATAATCCATT
Organism: Erythroxylum coriaceum; assembly: GCA_026874005.2. Classification (NCBI taxonomy): domain Eukaryota; kingdom Viridiplantae; phylum Streptophyta; class Magnoliopsida; order Malpighiales; family Erythroxylaceae; genus Erythroxylum; species Erythroxylum coriaceum. The sequence continues at coordinate 1,047,870 of JANQAP020000144.1, forward strand.
ATAACTAAATATATTGTAAATTTCCAAAAAAATAGCAAGGTGAGCATTTGGATCCTTATACGGTATACTATAGAATTGAACACTAGTTTACAAAATATTTAGTAAAGCAGGCTTGATTTCAAAATTGTTTGCATTCACAGGAAGCCTGATGATCCCCCTGTTGGTTTGAATTAAACTCGAGCAACATAAAATCCATTAATGTTCTTTAGTCACAGCCTTGATCTCCTTGATCCTCCATTATCTTTTTGATTTTATCTTGACACCTTGCTTGTCTCAATTTCCTTTCAAGAATGGTGATGTCAAGTTCACTAATCTGCTCGCACTTTTAAAAAATTATGTGCGTACACCTATTACACACAAGAAAAAAGTATCAAATGAAAATAAAAAGAAAGCTCAAATAAAAAATTCAAATCACACTTGATGCCAGGAACAATCCTTGGAAACAACTCCAAAAACATGATAGCTACTTCGTGTTTTGCTCTAAGTTTTAAAATTAATTGAAGTTGCTATACCGCAAGTATAAAGCTCGTATAAAATAGTATAGCAAGGTATCATTTGTTGGACCCCGTTTTCGAAGCCCAACAATCGATTCAGATACCAAACAATGTTTGACTCAGGTCTTGGGGCGAATTTCGAAAAGACTATTCGGGACAGTCATGAGAGAGTAGGGGAAAGAAAAGTGAAAGGTATCACATTTATATATATAACAAAATCTTAGCGTGGCAGCAAAGGAGGGTTCGCCGCAGGGAACCCATGGAGTTATCTCCATGGACCCTTCAGGAAAAGTTCGCCGCGGCGTAAGTCATTCTTCGCCGCGGTGAAGACGCCTTCAAAAAGATTCACCGCGGCGACCCTTGGCTTAGCCACGGTGAAACCCTTAGAAACCGCAATCCACAAACATTTTAAACAAACACTTACATTCAAATCTAACCCTCCAACTCACCCACCAAACAAACATAATCATACACAAATGGAATTTCGATTCATCATTTCCTTACTAATTCAAAGAGTTTGAGCAAATACATAT
>JANQAP020000144.1:1134022-1154017 GCA_026874005.2 Erythroxylum coriaceum
GTTTAGTATACTTTAAATATTATTTATATGCATAAATAATTTTATTATAAAATAAAATATACTTAAAATTAATAAAATTGCTTTTTATTTTTATGTTGCCAAATAGTCTACTGTATGAAGCTCTTTTTAAAAAGTTGTTTTTTTTAATTGACAGCCAAACAGTCAACTGGCTTATTAGAAAAGCTCTTCTCAGAAAAGCTCTACTGACAAAAACTCTACTGACAAAAGCTCATCTAAACGGGCACTTAATAAGGGGCCAAGACATGCAACAAATAATAAAATAAAATAAAATAGTTCAAAATTTATGAGAGAAAGATGCATGCTCACGTGCTAATCAATATCTCATTCTTCCCAAAAAAGAAAAATATTGGAAGAGATGTGAAATAAAACGTGATCACGTGATTGTCTCAATTTGTCTAAGAGTTCAAATGCCTCTTATATTAAATAGCATATACCTTCATCTAGATAACGGGGGCCGATAGTCAACACTGGAGGTTACAAATTAGTTTCGTTTTATTTACTAAATTTAAAACTTCATTAAACAAGGAATTGAGATGAGCTTTTCAACACTGGAAAGATTGATTATTCGAGACGCATGTGGACATTTCACAATGACACGAATCCTTTAATGAATTGAGATGAGCTTTCCAGTGGCTTTTCAACACTGGAAAGATTGATTATTTGAGACGCAGGTGGACATGTGACAACGTCCCGAGTCCTCGTTGACGCAATTACATGGAAGAAAGTTGGGAAAGCTTGAAAGCATTGTTTTACCCCTTCTAAGCATTTAGGTCCTTTCCAAACAGACGAGGGTATTACTGTATTTGAATGAAAGAAGTTAAGATTTGGCTGGTGGAGTACCCTGCAAACATCACGTTAGGAATAAACTTGAAGAGGAAAAATTCGATCACTTTGAGCACCATTTTCGTCTTTTCCTTACTAACAGAATAGTTATAAATCATCTATATATGCACGATAGTTAGTTATAAATCATCTACAAATGCACGATAGTTCTCGTTTCCGCAAATTGTTAAAACCTTCCCGTAGAAAAACATAAAGCAGAAAAGTAGCTTCCGCATCGGTATATTCTCTCTTACATCAAGCAGAAAATTAGCTTCCGCATCGGTATATTCTCTCTTTTACATCTTGTCTGCATTGCTTATTCCGAGCTTTTACTATTAAAGTATAAACCAAGCGGCCTCAAGTAAGTGCACACCAGCCATGTCGGCAAAGAACATGCCTGAGCTCTGCTCCCCGTTGCTAATCCCTTCATCCAAAGAAGCACAAAAGCTGACTATAGATGATATGCTCCAAAAGCACTGCGGTGAGTTCGGGACATGGCAGCTCCGACACTTTGTGCTGGCCACTTTGGCTTGGGCACTTGAAGGTCTACACACTATGGTCATGATCTTTGCAGACCGTGAACCGGAGTTCAAGTGTGTCGAGGCAGCCTGCGCCGATTGGTCTGGGAGGACTAAGAGGGTCTGTGACCTGCAACCCGGTTCGTGGGAATGGGTGAGTGGCGCAGGAAGCTCCACGGTGGCTGAATGGGGGTTGGTTTGTGATGAGAAGTTCAAGGTTGGACTTGTTCAAGCCGTCTTCTTTGGTGGCTGCATGATTGGTGAGTTTCTTAGTTTTGTATCTTTGTCACTCTCTGTTTTACTATTTTCATTTTCCAGATTCCTCGCCGTAGAATTTTACTCTTTGGATCCTCTAATTTTAAGTAAATCTTCGTTGGTGATTTAGTCTCATTTCTAAAAATCGTGACAAGGGATGGTTCTTTAGGACTTCTTGGACTAATAAATTTTGATTGAGCACGTCTCTATGTTGCCATTTGAAATATTTGTTGAAACTTTTTTGGATCCATATTAATGTAGATGAGGACAAGTTAGGCAGACATTAGGTCTATTATAGTTGACTGTATAAGAATATGCTCTTTGGATTTTTGTTTTGATTCTCTGAATTTGGTGTTGACTATATAAGAATATGTTTTTTGGATTTTTGTTTTGATTCTCTGAATTTGGTGTTGTCAATATTTGACCGTAGCACTTAGCAACTTCGATAATTCTTTTTAGTTTTTCCTTTAAATAAACACCTGATAATTATAGCAAATATTAAACCATTCCTTCCTCAATTCCATTGGTTTCTATGAATTTCCTTTGTCCCAAGAACATAGATGTTGGAAAATGTGACGGACCCGAAATATGGACAAGTGCATGTGAGAGAGAGAGAGAAAATATTGAGCTTGATGTTAGGAGGTCCACCACCAAAATACCCTTAGGCATTTTGATTTGGCTCCTTATTAACTTATAAGGCCTTCTCTTCTTCTTCTCCTTTCCAATATGAGATTGTTCCCATTCTCATATTTCCAAACTCCTCCTCAATTCCAACTGGCCTGCCTAGTTGTGACTTGCCTTCAATTTTTCTATTTCTTTCTTTTTTTCCTTCTTTTTCTTTTTTCTTTTTTATTCTTTTCTTTTTCTTTTTTTCTTCTTTTGGGCATTTTTTAACCTTTTTTTTGGGCATTTTTTTGACTTTTTACCTGGGCTTGTGTTCACTTAGAGTCTTAGAAGCCACAATGTTTTTCTTGGACTTGTACTCTTGTTGAACCTCAGAGGCCACAGGTTCATTTCTTTTCTTCTTGTTTGCTTGGGTCTTTCTCACTGAGCCTTCTTCATTGGGCTTCAGGTCTTGGATCGCAAGTCTATTGTCTTCTTTACTTTTTGGGCTTCAGGTCTTGGGTCGCAGGTCCATTGTCTTATGCCTGGGTCTTCCTCACTGAGTCTTCTTTTATTAGGCTTTAATCTTCTTCATTGGGCTTTTTAGGTCTTCTTCAATTTTTTTTGGGCTTCAGGTCTTGGGCCACAGGTCTATTTGTCTTTTATACCTAGGTCTTCCTCACTGAGCCTTCTTTCATTGGGCTTCAATCTTCTTCATTGGGTTTTTAGGTCTTCTTCATTTTTGGGCCTCAGGTCTTGGATCTTCATGGGCCGAAATAAAGTCGGTAAGCTCTGATACCATGTTGGAAAATGTGACGGACCCGAAATATGGAGGAGTGCATGTGTGAGAGAGAGAGAAAATATTAAGCTTGATGTTAGGAGGTCTACTACCAAAATGCCTTTAGCCATTTTGATTTGGCTCCTTGTTAATTTATAAGGCCTTCTCTTCTTCTTCTCCTTTCCGATATGAAATTGTTCTCATTTTCATATTCCAACAATAGACCTGTCTGTAGTGGGGCCACATAATTTTCCATTGTTGGGGGACGTACGTGCTCCCCTTAATCACAAGTTCAAAGAAAATATCTGTATTGATAAATTTACAATGACAATAAAATTTATCTATTTCCATAAATCAAAATTATAGCATTGAACTTATGGACCTTGTCATTAGTGCTAACAATTTAAGGACGGGGATGCTAGAGAGATGAGCTCTGACTTCTCTTCGTTGAAAACTTCGTCATGCTCTTAAAATCGGTTGGTCTTTTTACTATCTGGAGGTGATTCCCGCCTAGCTTGTTTGAGTTTTATTACTAGGTTTGAAGGGTTACAATAGAAGCTGTTGGAAAACGCAGCCCATGCATTCCCTTCAAGCTTCCCTGTGCAGATCCAGGGACTGTGAAGGCTCCTGGTATCGTGGAAATCCATTTTCCATCTCTGCAAGAATCTATGGAAGCTGGCGCAAAGTCTAGGGAAAATGGAAAATCAAATGACTCTATCAACAAAACTTGGAGGAATGTCCTAGCTCCATCCTTGTCGGGAGGAAAACCTACTAGTTTTAGTCTACAACAGTAAATGGACTGATTACTCCACCTCTAGAAATGTTCAAGCAAGAGTTAGAGCCTGGTCGTGTACATTTGTTGGCTTTTTCTTCTACAAAAGCCTTCTTTTCCACAAGTTCAAGCATATTCAGAGACCAATTAGGGTAACAAAAGCCTTAACAAAATTCTCCTTGCTAAGGATGACTCTTTTCTGTTCAGGTTTTCAGATAATGAAGTTTTGGCTTTTAGACCTTGGCACATTGGTGGCCAGCCAATAAAATGAACGCTAGGAATGGAGCTTGACAAATCCATAAAAGAAACTATGCCTTTGTGGGTTAACTTCCATAATGTTCCCTTGGACTACTTGACTTTGTAGAGGCTTAGTTTTCTTGCTAGCTTGGCTAGTAAACCACTATGATTTGATAATCCTACTGCCAAATTCGATAGAATATGTTATGAAAGGATTTATGTTGAAGTTAAGATATAAATGAAGAACTACCTGAGACCTTTCCTTTAAAGAAATTGAATGAGCTCAATGAGTTACATAAATCTTAGGTTCAACTCTCTTACTCCGAAACAAAACAAAAAAGTTTTGGAGAGCCATTGTAAAGATCTTTACTATAGGAAGCTATTATGAATTCATGGGTATTCAAGATCCTAACTTGAAGGAAGTTAACTAGGAAATGACTAACTATGATAAGTAGAGGCTACAGGAGAAACTACTTAGATTAGAAGAAAAATTGATGGAATCTCCTACCTTATCCAGAAGAAAAGCAAGAAAACAAGAAAGCCTAAAAAAGGTTACTGACAACTCTACTTCCCCTAAGTATAAAAATTCTGAAATTAAGTCGATTATATTAATCTTCAAACAACATGAAGATTGGATCATAATAGTCGTTAGAAACATTCTTTGATATCACTAAATGATGGTTTGCTTATCATCTCTAGTTTATTTTGTTTATTAAGTCTATGTTTTTCGTTCTAGGTATGGAATGTCTTTCAGCAGATTTAGGTGTATAAGCATGTCACTAAAGGACTAGGAGTATGTTACAAGGGATTAGGAATAAGTTGGTATATTGGACCTAAATTATAGGGGTAACCTTTGTAGAGTTACCCCATTAAAAGATTGCTACCAAGAACTAAATAATTTATGGCTGGAAAATATAATTCTTGATTGCTCAACCTTAGAAGATAGCTATCTTAGAGGAATGGACAAAATAGAGTGTGTTTAAACCTTGCTAAAGCACTTAGAGGTGACAGATACGAAATGTTCAAGATGAGATTCACCGTGGCGATAAAGGTATGATAGATTGGTTGATTGGTGAACTACCTACAGATTCCCAAATTTGCATGCAATATCCATAAGTGAACAAAGTACATTACACCATCTGTACACATGGTATCAAGATGTTGTAGAAGGTGGAAGCTAAAATGACAATTAAGGGTTGCATAAGTGAATGGAAGTAAGACCAAACTACTCTCCGTTGGAAACTAGCGAAGTAATTGGATATAAAATCACATATAACTTACATGCAAAGTTCAATAGCAAAAGGGAAGATACCTACAAATTAATGTTACAAACAGGGCAGAGGTGCAACAATATTGATTCCAATACAAAAGTAGGATAGCCAAATATAAGGAATTTCATGTAAGCACAATGCCTAACTGTCTAGCTGGAAGCAGACTTGGGTGAAGATAGCAGATGAGAAGCTATCTGAACTAAAGGGATTGACAGTGGGGGAGTAAAACAAGTACTATTAGTGTGTTACAAATTGCTTATGAAGTAGACTGGTTTAATGGAACCCAGATGATACTCTGAAATGGGCTTTTTAACATGTCATTAGGACTTATTTTCATATATTTAATGAATCATTTTTTTAATTTTCAAAAACACTCATAGACCTTGTTTCTGCATCAAGTATATATTGCTTAATGTGATGAATTTTTATTTATAACAATTCAATTATATGAATAAATATAATTACTTAGACAAAATCATATCGACTTTATTTTATAAAATAATATTGACAAGAAAAACCTTATAAATTTTTATTTAATTTTATACGACATATATCAAAAATATTGATTAAATAATATTGAATCAATTTTTCTAAAAAAATAAATATTTCTCTGTAATGTTTAATTTTATTGAATTCAACAAGCCTATCTAAAACTAAAACAAGCTGTAAACTTATATATTCGTACGGACTTTGTAATAAAGAACATAAAAAGTAAATTGATTAATAATAAAAAAAGCATATTGATAGTTAAATAAGATTGACCACTTTTCGAAAAGAGAAACCATGAAAGGTTTACTTTCCTTAACTGTGTACACTAAAGCTAAAATTTGAATTCAATGATATAATTTTATTGCCCTAAATGATATTAAGCAATTTAAAGGAAGGTTAATGTTTTAATAAAATTATTTAATTTAGAACTTAAGCTAGTATGGTTGGTATAAATTGTTAACCTTAAATTAAGGAAAATTTGAGGAAAAATAAGACTAAGAATTTATTAGATTATGGATATAGAATAAAATATTTCTTTTGCGGGACATATGATAAAAGTTAATCTTTTTCATAGGAATGACAGTCTTAGCCTCACCTAGCCCGACTACGAGCCTGTTAGTTGGGGCTATCCCGACCCGACCTAACCCATGGCCCTAAGGGAAGGTCAAAAATTACGTTGTTTTCTTAATTTAAAAAAAATATATATATAGCCTAGCTTGCTTGTGACCCGTCGGGTCATAGATCGGTAGCACCGGCTTGTTGGTCCACTTGTTGCTCAACTTGTCGGTCAGGCCGGCTGGACCAATAACGACTCGCGCCTGGTCCGGTCCATTTTTATCCCTATTTTTTCAACAGAAAATTATGCTGTTGACATGTGAAGCTGTGACTTAGTGATATAGAAGAAAAAGCAACGACAAACGAACACTATTGGGGTGAAAGCTCTAGAGGGTCACATTCGAACGACGATATGGATTCACTAGTTCTGATGATTACCCAGTTCAAGATTCAGTTGTTTATTAAGGAAGCACGGATTTTGACTCGACACTTATCCACTTGAAATCAATCTTCATGTATTTTCTTTATTATGGCATATTCTAACTCAGCTCGTCATCTTTTCGACATGCTTTTTCCAAAAGCCATATACTGCTCTGATGGGTAACGATATAAAGCTATATATAGATATTGTATATATGTGTGTGTGGATATTGAACTCTTTTAGGCCGAGGTTTACTTGTTGCAAACTACAGTGTATATGTATTCTGATTGTTCTAGTTGGAAAATTAATTTCTAAGTAAAATAATTCTATATCAAAAAGAGGCATAAAGATTACGTGAGTTATATACAAAAGTGTAACTCATTACTTATTGTTTTAAAGTTTTAAGTTAATATATGAAGTTTTAGTTATATATAAACTAATGTGGATCTGTTCAGATTTGGGTCATCATTCAATTCATGCGTTTTTGAGTCTAGATTAAAATAATTGTACGTGTGCATATAAATCACGATTTTGTGAGATGATATTAAAGAGTGCTGCAGAAAAGTTACTGCATTTTACACCTTCAATGAAATTATGGACAGAGCTTTGAACCTTTTCGAAGAAAGCAATAGCAACCGTAGTAACTAATTGTTATGTGTACATATATATTGGTGAGGTGGTATTTGGACCAACTTTTTTTATGATTACGATAAAATTGGAAGAACTGAGATTGGGCAAATAATTAATAAGTTGAAATTCAATTGAAACCAGGACTGATAATTGTTTGAATTGGAGTCCACAGGAGCAGGAATTTTTGGCCATCTTTCAGACTCTTTTCTAGGAAGGAAAGGATCTCTAACAGTGGTATGTATCATGAATGCTGTCTTTGGTTGCTTAACAGCATTAGCTCCAAACTACTGGATCTATCTTCTTCTCCGACTATTCACTGGCTTAAGCACCGGTGGAACTGGTCTCTGTGCCTTTGTTCTTGCCACAGAACCAATAGGTCCAGCAAAACGTGGCGTTGCTGGCATGTCCACATTCTATTTTTTCTCAACGGGAATTGCCCTAGTTTCGGGTATAGCTTATTTTGTTGGTTCATGGCGTACACTTTATGTTGCCTCCTCTATACCTACCATCATATTCGTGGTCCTTGTTCTTCCTTTCCTGTCTGAATCACCAAGATGGTACCTGATTCGTGGGAGAGTTAATGAAGCCATGAAAGTATTGGGCTCCATTGCGAAATCGAATGGAAAGCACCTTCCTGATGAAGTCATTGTGGTTCTTGATGAAGAAGTGAACAACAATTCAACAACAAAGGATCAAGCTTGCAAGGAAGAAGTTGATGGGTCAAATAAAGTAGCGCTGAAAAGTTCTCTGATAGATGTAATTCTGTGGCCAACCACCCGTGTTCGCTTGTTCTTAACTGTGTTCACCAACTTGTTCGTGTCTATTGTGTATTATGGCCTGAGCTTGAATGCTGTCAATCTTGACACCAACATTTACTCGACTGTTCTGCTCAACGCAGTAGCCGAAATGCCAGCATATTTAATAACAGCACTTTTGCTTGAAAAAACTGGAAGAAAACCATTAGCAATTGGAACACAAATTTTCAGTGGACTCTTTTGCTTGGCGGGGACTCTGATGAAGAATGTTGGAATATGGAAAGCTTTGAGGATGATTTGTGGGGTTTTAGGGATTTTTGGGGCTGCAGGAACTTATAATTTGTTGTTTATATACACAGCGGAGTTGTTTCCTACTGTGGTTAGAAACGCAGCACTTGGTGTTACAACTCAAGCAGCACAATTCGGAGCGATAATGGCACCATTTATAGTGGTTATGGGCGGTGGAATCCCCTTTGCAGTGTTCGGAGTATTCGGGGTTGCAGGAGGACTACTTGCTTTCTATCTACCCGAGACCTTAAATCGACCATTGTATGACACATTGACCGGCATGGAAGTCGGAGAAGTTGGTTGGGTTGGTGTTTGAAGCTGATTGCATTCACATGTTTCTGATACCACAGAGAGCAGCTTTCCCACCTTTGCTTCGTTACAAGGACCTGCTAACAGCCTCTTTGCATTCAATAAGTTTTTTATTTTATGTTTTGTTTTTAAATTTACTAAAAAATTTACTTTTATTTAATTTTTTATTTCTGTTTTTTGTTTTAATTTCTACATTTTTCTATAACTTATAAAAATCATGAAAATTGATTTTATTTCTATTTTGTATTCCTTATAATATGATTTATTATTAATTAAATACATTATTTAGTTTATTTTAATTTTATAATTTATTTGTAAAATTAAATTATTTTGATCAATAATTATTTCATTTATATATTTAAGCTTAAAATATATAAATTTCAAGTTAAATTGGGTTTAATAGTTGAATTATATATTAACAAATAAATGTTAGGTTATAAATAAATTTTTATTTATATAATTGTTTATTTTAATAAAATATAACATTATATTATTTATTAGATTAGGATAAACTATTTACTAATTAACTCATAAAATTAATTTTAAAAATGTATTTATTGTAAATAATAAAATATATCTATATGACATTAGCAATAAAAATTGGTATTAAAAAACTAAAATAAAGAAAATAAAAAAATGACAAAATTATAAAAATAAAATTGGACAATTTCTAAATTAGTTTTGGCGTTAAAAGTTGTTGACTTCTAAAGTAAGATGATAAATTAGAATAATATGAATGATAAGATGTTGTATTGCTTGTGTAATTCACAAAAAGTTTATAACCCTTATATACACCAGTCGAGATGGATGTGATAAGGGAGAATATTAAAAGAAAAGATAGAGATGAGAACTATCCACATCTACAGATAAGAACTATCCAAGTAACAAATGTTAACAAAAAATAAAGTGGTTGGAATTACAAATTGTCAGCCCCCCTTAAACTCAGGAGGATATGTAATCATGAGTTTGTCTCGAAGATGTTGGAATTTGGCAAAAAATTAGAGCTTTTGTCAGAACATCAACAGTCTGCTCAGTAGATGGGATATGGCGGATGTAGAGGGATTTACTAGCTACCAGATCTCAAACAAAGTGAATGTCGATCTCAATGTGCTTTGTTCGAGCATAAGAGATTGGATCAGAAGCAAGAAAAGTAACACCAAGTTTATCACATCAAAGAGTAGGTTTGATGTGAGAGAGTCGATTTACCTAAGAAGAGAAGTGATCCAACAAAGTTTAGCAATTATAAGAGCAATACTGTGATATTTTTCTTAGTACTGGATTGAGCAACTGTTGATTGTTTCTTAGCACTCCAAAAGATGAGATTAGATCTGAGAAATATATAGTAGGTGGATGTATAATGATGATCATCAGGTCAATAAGCCTAATTAGCATCAGAATAAGCATGCAAAGTGAGAGAGAATGACTTAGTAAAGTGAATGCCATGAGAAGAAGTAGATTAAAGATAACGAAGAATCCATTTGACCTCAGTCTAGTGGGCATCGGTAGAACAATGCAAGAATTGAGATACTTTGTTAACAAAAAACTAGATGTTAGGATGACTGACGCAAAGATATTGTAGGGTACTAACAGTGTTACAATACTTAGTAGAATTAGAACGGGGATGACTATGATTTTTTGATAAAGGAAGGGTTAGGGTAATGAGTGAGGATGCAGGTTTAGAGTTATGGAGACCAATTTAAAGAAGGAGATCTTTGATGTAGGTATGTTGAGTGAGTAAAAGACTAGTAGACGTAGGGAGAGTCTTAATGCTAAGGAAGTGATGAAGGGAACTTAAATCTTTGATGGTGAAGGTAGTGTTGAGATTAGTAAGAAGAATGGAAATGAATGATGGTGATGAACCTGTAACCAAGATATCATCCACATAAACCAAGACAAATTTTGTATGACCGAAGGTGGTATGAATTAACAAGGAAGTGCCAGATTTGGATGAGATAAAGCCAATATCAAGAATTTTATTGCTTAACCCATAAAACCATACTCAAGGAGCTTATTTCAAGTTATATAATGCTTTATAGAGATAACAGACAGGATGAGGATAGTACGGATCCGTGAACCCAGGAGGCTGAGACATAAAAACTTGTTCTTGGAGATAACTATGATGAAAAGCATTGTTGACATCAATTTGAAGATTGGGACAATTATGAGATAAAGCAATAGTGATAATAATACAGATCGTGGTGGGTTTGACAACAAGACAAAAGGTGTTAATGTAGTCAATGCTAGAAGTTTGATGATAACCTCTAGCTACCAATTAAGCTGTATGATGCTAAAAAGCCCATTTACTACTAACAATATTGGCATTTGGTGGAGGAGGAAAAAGAGTCCAAATATGATTACGATGGAGAGTAATGAACTCATCAAGTATGGTTTGACGCTAGTGTCGAAATTTATTGGCTTAAGTGAAAAATGTAGGATCAAAAGTGGTAACAAATGTGGAATAGGTGATATAATCAATAAAGGATTAAGGAACAAAGATGTTATCTCGTGTGTGGGTGACCATAAGATGAGAGGACGGTGGGGTAGGAGTAGGTGAAGGTAGAGAAGGAGGTTGAGAGAGTGTGTTGTTAAAAGGTAAAGGTAAGGAGAGAACAAAAGGGGAATGGGAAGCAAAATGATGAGACGAGAGGGTGGAATAGTAAAAATCATTTTCAAGGAAACACATATGACATTAGATATAAAGTTTAGGTGTGAGTTTATCAGCTTGAGTGGAACCTAAAAACAAAAAACATATGCCATTGAAGAGTCGAAGGTGAGAGAGAGTAGGTTTAGTATGAAAAAGCATTTCATAAGGAGACTGATGGTTAAAAATAGGTGTAGGTAAAAGGTTGATGAGATAAACAACAGTGGAAAGGCTTCAAATAAAAAAGATTTAGGTAGAGAGGCATGCAACAAAAGGGTAAATCTAGTTTCAATGATATAGAGAATTTTACATTCAATAAGGCCATTTTGTTAAGGAGTATAAGGACAATAGATAAGAAAAGTGATACTATGGGTAGTAAGATATAGAGTGATAGTTGTAGATTGCATCGTGTTTTAGTGGGTAATTTGGTGTGTGTCTAGTTGTTAATTTGATTATTTAGTATGTGTTTAGGTTAGAATTGTGTTAGTTTGTTAAATATTTGTGTTTTACGTGTTTTATAGGTTAGAGCATGCTTTTGAGCTTCATTGTTGTGTATTTGAGGTGCCTTAATGAGTTTACTACTATTTCAGGGTCAATAATGAAGAACGGAGGAGTTTCAGAGGGAACTTGGACCATAACACAGGCCCACGATCGTGGCAAGCAAGCCACAATCATGACAGAAGCACCAGGATTGGCCAAGATCATGGCCTGCATGCCACAATCATGACAGAGAGCTTACTCAAGGGGCCAGTGTCAAGACAAATGCGGGGACACTTCCAGACTCAAGTTTTCGAGGGACTTTTCGATAGGTTACCCTAAATAGAAAAAAACCCTAGGCCTTCCTTACATATACACAGATACATAAATTTTGGCAGCCACCATTCATATTTTTCATTGATTGTTCAAAAAAAGTCACTAGCTTTGAGGTGCAAAAGGTAGGAATCAGGATTGATAATCAAAAGCTTCCATCAATTTTCAGATACAAAAAGGGAAGAAAAATAACATTGTATTTGTTTTGTTTTTGTTTGTTTTCAGTATGTTTTGTATTATGGAGAATATGGATATGGTTAAACTTGTTTCTATTATGAGTGGCTGAATTTATTGTGGAGATTACTTTTAAACTACTTATTGAACTCCTACTTTGTTGTTTTGAATGAACGAATGCTTTTCATAAATGTTGTGCTTAAACCTTACAATATATTGAGAAATTGAGTTGGGTAAATTATGTAGGCTTGTACAATGAGAGTTGGCACCCTATAAAGCTGTACTTATCAAGTTAATTGATTAGTTAGAGAGAGATCTTGACTAATTAGTTGATTATCAATAGGATAGCTTTATAACTAGTTAAATTGGTGGACTAATTTTGTAGATTTAGAAATTGCATATTCAATTCCATTTAATTTGGCTATGGACATTTGATTACACCTTGAGAGAGGGTGAATGACACATTAGGACATCTTAGTTAAGGCATAATTCAAACAACAAGGTAGGAGGGAGACAAGATAAGGAAAAAGTGATATTTAATCTTTAATCTTGAAATCAAAGTTTCTACACTTTTGTTACATTATTTGTTCGTTGCTAGTTTGTTTAATTTAGTTTATTTTTAGTTTTTATTATTTGAATTTGAGTCTTAAACAAAGCATATCTTGAATTAAGTGGTGAATAAGCACAACCTTTGTGGGATGATATCCACTTTTTACTACAAGTAACGACCTATAGGCTTGCAGTTTTTAACGTAAAATAAGTAGTTTATTTTTGCATTCAACATAGAGCGAAGATGCCATTAATAAGTTTGAAGGGGAAAGAAATGTCGTGAGTAAGTAGTAAACAAGGCAATCATATTTATAACACATACGAAATTCTAGAGATGGAGATTTCGAGCTAGAGGCTACTGCCAGTGGGGAGATATTGCCATCGACATACTCAATGAGATCAGAGGTAATCAAAATAGTTTGAATATGATTTTTCCAAATAAGATAATTCATGTTGTGAGAAAACTTATGATGTGATTGAATGGTTATGTTGGTGAATTTGTTTTGCTTTTAATTGTGTTGTTAAATTTGCTGCGAATGCTTGCTGTTTTAACTTTGTCTAAGTGGTGGTTGTGTTTTGGATTTTGAATGTTGATGGTGTGAATATCTTTTGGGATAATTCTACCGAAGTGTTGTATTTGTTGGTTTCCTAGAGATTGAATGCTAGTGATTGTCAGGATTATGGATGTTGACGTTGTATGAAAAAAAAAGAAGGATTATGTGCTTGATGTGGGCTCTAATACTATGATAAACTAGAGTAATATGAATGATAAGATGTTGTATTGCTTGTGTAATTTACAAAGAGTTTACAACCTTTATAAACAACAGTTGAGATACATCTGATAAGGGAGGATATTAATAAAAAAGATACAGATAAGAACTATCTACATCTACAGATAAGAATTATCTAAGTAACAAATGTTAACAAAAAATAAAGTGATTGGAATTATATGTTATCATGAGATAACCTAAATTGTGGTACAAAATTAACTTACTTGTAATATCCTTAATTAAGATGAGTAACATTTCATCTAATGATATATATACAATTTTGAAGTGGCACGAGCTAGAATAGTCTAATGTAGTTTCAGAGAGCAATATGAACAATTAATTAACATAATTATGCTTAAAACAGGTTGAATAAAATCTAGAAAAATATCAGTTACTAATATATTTAAAATGTCTAGATAAATTTTCTTGGAAACCCACAAGTTGCTATGCATAAGCATAAAGGGAATGTCAATCACTATATTAAAATTGATTACATAACCTATAGTCTAATATGGTTGAGCTAAAGGGTTCGCCGCTTAAGTTTCAAAAGAAAGCCAGTAACATTTGAAAATTTTGAATTACAAGCTCTAGAAATTACAATTCCAAGGTTTAAGCTTCCCCAGAGATTGATTTATAAACCTAGCTCAAATTCTTGTAACGTATAACATTTAAATAACCATTCTCAAGGAAACAGATCAAGACCTTGAGTTATGATTGGTTATATTGCCTCATTTATAGGCACTAGACTATTTGAATTCTTAAAATTATACCAATTGACAATCTTAAAGTCTAATTGCACTAAATTTATTAGGCCTAAACTCGAGTCAACTTGATTGGACCTTTGATAGATTGCAACTCAAATGGTAACTCTAACCATAATATGGCACTAACTAATTCACTATGGTTAATAAATTAGTACCTATCCTAATGTACTATGGACTAATATTTCCTAACTAATAAAATGATACATGTTCCAATTTGTTATCAATTAATAATCCCCGACCAACAATACTTGTTATCACAATCACACACACATATGCATAATCATTGCCCTTTTAGGGACTTAAATAGTATAATCAACAATAGTCATTCATTCACACAACATATGAGGAACCGAACCATAAAAAATACGTCCATAATTTATTATACATTCTCATTTGTGTCAATTGATACTAAAAATCATAATTCATATGTCTATTTGGTTTTATATGTTCATAATCATAGAAAACAAATTTAATTCAGTATAACTCAATCCCTTATCATTATCAATTTAATGAAAACCTAATTTTTCTACATACCCTAAATTAGAGTTCCTCACTAGTCTACTTGAAAATAAAACTAAAAGATGCAAACAGTTAATTAACACCCAATAAAGTATTTAAAATGCATAAAAATAAAATAAAAATATAAAAATTGAATTGGCCTATACTACCAATTTTTGTATTAAAATACCTATGGATATTTATTGTTATAAAATTCAATTATGCACTACTCAAATATATTATATGATTAGTTAATAAGATCATTTCAAGGGTCTTAGCTTCAAGACTAAAATCTATCTTAGGGGAATCATCATATATTCTTAATTTCCTTTTATACCCAATAAAAGTAATAGTAAGAATGTTTTAATAGCTCAAGAACTCTCCAAATCCTTTTATTACAAAAAATCAATCAGAAGTGGTGTATTAAAGATCGACTTCTGCAAACATTTGAAACCACGAGTTGGAACTTTATCTTTAATGCCTTGCAAGCTTTTGGCTCTCCCCATATCTTCACCTATTGGATATTCCAATGCATATCCATACCTTCCTACAATATTCTTATTGATAGAGACGCCATTATATTAGTCAAAGGAGCAAAAAGGATTAGGCAAGGTGACCCTATTTCACCTTACATATTTTCAATCTACATTAAGATATTAACTATGCTAATAACTCATAAAATATCACAGGGTATGATGTTTAGATTTCTCTACAAATGTAAGATATTAGAGCTCTTTAATCTCTCATTTGCTGATGAATTAATTCTACTCTATGTTGCTAATAAACATTATGTTGAAACTCTTATTCATTTAAATTATTTCTTTGAATTATGTGGTCTCAAAGTGAAAAACTTCAAAAGTCAATTATTTGTTTCATTATGTTCATATGAATTAGATTTAGAGCTATCCAACGTCTTAGATCTTCTAATACATCAACCTCCTTTTAAATACTTGGGTATCCTAGTCAACACTTATAAACTGAACTTCATAGACTATGCTCTACTATTTGAATTAGTCCTTTAAATATTTGGAAGCTTGAAAATAAAATTATTTCTTATACATGCATGTGTCAACCTGTCATTTCCATTTTTAATAACTTTCATGTATATTGGAGTTCACACATGTTCTTTCATTAAAAAATCATTATGGCTTTGTAAAGGTAATTGCATAATTTTATTTAGAAAGGAAAACTTTTATACAAGAGCTAAACCAAGGTTCTTTGTAAGATATTTTCCTACGAAAATGTTAGGGGGAAGGCTTAGAATCAAGTGTATAAGAACCACCAACAAGGTTCTTCTTGTCAAAACAATATAGAAATTATTCAATGATTATGGAATCCCGTGGGTGAAATGGATGCATGATGAGTATTTAAGGGGAAATTACTTTTGGAGTATAAAAAGCAAACATGATTACCCATAGACTATTAATCAAATGTTAAAACTAAGAAACACACTAATTATATAAATAAAAACACTGATAGGTAATGATGAAAAAGCTATTCTTTGTTTCAATAACTAGTGAAACCTAGTTCCTCTTCATCTATTATCAACTTTCTCAACTTTGCAACACATCATACTTACAAATGCAAAGGTGAAATAATTGTTTAAAGATGACAGGTGGCATTATGGCCATAGATCATTCTGTGAGATTCTTAATGTTGCCTGTTATGTGCTTAATTAATTATATATTTACTCTGTAACACTTAATGATTAATGTTATGAAATGCTTAAGATACTCATTTTGGTTTTTATTTGGTTTTAGGTATAAGTTGGAAGTGCAAGAGCTAAAATGAGTTAAAAGCACACTCCTTCATCCATCCTCTTGATGTTCAAACTCATTTATCTTTGTGGAACAAAAAGGAGTGGATTAGGGTGAAGATGGGATAAGAAAATTCTAGAAAATGAAGACTTCAACTTGACCTGTAAGATACATGACTATATATCCACTTACACGGCTGTGTATAAATTTGAATGGAGAACATTTTGTGATACGTGGTTGGATACACGATATCTTCCTTAAAAATTGATTTTTGCTATAAATAGACATTTGAGCAACCAAACATAACATGAATCATTTTTGGAATATGAAAGGAGGCAAAACTCTTAATTTTTTGGAATCTGTAAAGGGATAATCTTCCTTCTTTTGATTCATAAGGGAAATTGAAGCCAAAGAACACATTTGGCCATCTCTTCATTATGTATTGTTGATTTTCTCTCTCTAGAAATTGTTTATATTATTCTTAGCTTAATTTTTTAGGTATTCATGTAGGAATGATTAATATTCTCGTTCTTAATAAATTTTTTTATGTATGAACACATTGTTACAATATGGAATACAATACATAATAGTTGTATTTTTAATTCATTTGTGGTAAACTAATGGTGATGAATCAATAGGGATAATATAATATAGGTTAAATGACCCTAGTTTGTGTGGCTGTTACCTAGATTAATCTATTTTCCTAGTTCATAATGCAGTTGTTCTACTAAATCTAGAGAGCTTATTTTAGGTTGTCTCATAGTTACACTTAATTAAATTGCTTATTTTGATTAAATATGACCTAAGGGAGAACTGGAGTTAACAGAGCTTATTATTAACCTATGATTAATAGTTTCTACGAGACGGGAGAGAACAACAAGATGATGAAGTATGTTTAATTTTGTGTAGGCTGAGATTAAACCAAGAATTGGATTTCAAGCTCATTCAGGAATTTTATCACTTTTTGACTATTTGATTTAAATTGCTTTTGTTAGTTCAATTTCACTTTATTTTGTTTATTCATTTAAAACAAAACCCCCTATTTCCTAAATACTGATTCTTTTCATTACAAAAGCTACAAGTACATTCTCTGTAGATACGATCCCTACTCACCACTGCTATAAATTTATGTGCAAAGTTAGGTTTTATTTTTTGGTGTGTTTGACACGCATCATAGGGCACAATTGTGATATGACTGGAATAGTCCATCCTTTTTCCATTTTGCTCGTTTTTCCTCATTTAACCCTTGTACTTTATTCCTTAACTAATAACAACTTTAAAAATATAAGAAATAACAATCCAAATTACTCAAAAAATGTCGAAATAAGAATCTAAATACTAGAATTCAAGAAAGGCCTAGCTAACATAGCATGCTAATTTATAAACTTGAAAAATATAATATGAAACTTATCATACTTCTTGGACTACCTCCCAAACTTCTTTAACATCATTAGCTCGGCATACTCTTTATGTCTACCCTTAACTTGGGTCTATTGTCAGGGGCTTACTTCCACTCTTTTCACCCCTATAGCGATTTAGTTGCCTATAAATAAGCCACTAATTAAAAGATAATAAGGAAGATATAACTTATTAAATTAAAAAACAAAGTAAGTTCAATAATGTCCTTTTTTATAACAAACTGTTAATAAAATACAGAATGATGAAACACCTTGAATTGTCAATCAAATCTAGCAGTTTATCCTATAAGAAGGTGAATTGCTCTTCTGTTTTCGTAATCAGCCTCCCCCCTCTTCTGCTTTTGCCTTTTTGATAGAGACTTTTGTATATTCTTCAAGCTTTATGTACTCTATCATCTATTCATCTTCCTTTATTCATCCACTTCTTTAACAGAACCTTCCTTATATTCTTCAAGCTCTATGTTCGTCATCATCTATTCCTCCATCTATTATAGAATTGCAACTTCACTTATGAATTTATCCATTGTTTCCTCATCACATTGAGGCATTATTAGGCTTTAATAGCATGTTGTATCTAGCTTAGTGTCTTTGGGTGATGAAACACTCTTTTGGAAGACACGGTGGCTATAGCTTCACTATTGGCAAAATCTTCCATTAAAGATTCAAATAAACCTTAATCATTAAATGTATCAGCATAAGAGTTTCTCCATTCTAAATTATCAATATACTCATAGAGTGTATTCTAATATTAGTTTCACAAGCAATGTCAATCCTCCCATATATAATCTAATGCCTAACATTGAAAATTATGGTAGTTACCCCCATAAATGTCATAACACAAGATGGATGTTAGTTGTATTTCCATGTCACTTAGAAGACTTCCCATATTCCTTATTAATAATTCATTGGAAGATTGCTTAACCTCTGAGTTATAAAGAGTAGAGTAGTGGTTCTTTATGAGTTGATCAATTTTTGCTTCCATCCTCATCTCACTTTCCCACTTGTCCCATTTCTCTATTAACTTTTCACACCTGGAGCTGAACACTTCCATTATCTTATCCAAATTTGACTCAAAAGAGTTTGACTCTAAGGATCTAAGCCTATCCTACTGGAAAACTCAGTGGAACTTATGTTCTTATGTTGTCACCTACATTGTCAATCCATTAATAATCTGGGTGGTATTGCCACCTAAGATTAAATATGTTATAGTAATTCCCATTCATGCTTTAATGCCTTTACTGGGTTAGAAGAAAAAAAATCTACAAGTTGCTCAGTTTAAAGTTGTAATTTTTATATATATTTTTCTGCTTCGACACCTTCAATCATGCCAAAAAGTATTAAATACTTAAATCAAAGGAATTTAAATTGTATAAAATGCTCGTTAATCCCTGACAATGACACCAAAAACTTGTCAAGTTTTATATATAATAAAACTCTTAATACTGCAAATATACAAATTGTATCTTGTTGTATCAAGGGTATCATTCCCACGAGGACTATATGTTGGATCACTTATAGCCCGTGTATTCATAATACGCAGCGAAATAGGCCATGTTATACAACAAAATTATAACTGAAAACACACAATGAGTACGGATTTACCTCTTGACACGGATTGGTATTTGTTTTTCAGATTTGTAGACGCTGCGATGGGCGAACGTCCTCTACCGGTATCTACACGAGGATGAACAATCCAGGCAGTAGCTAATGTGTGCTAGCACGTTTCAAAACACTTTTTGAACGCCGCATAATTTTTCTCTCGAAAATGAACAGCTGGTGGCTAGGGTTTTTCGTATATCTTCTAATAAGACAAAGGTTCTCTATTTATAGAGAAACCCTAATCCTTATTCCTATTAGGAATAAGTATATCATAATCCTAAACCCATTAGG
>JANQAP020000144.1:1169513-1184938 GCA_026874005.2 Erythroxylum coriaceum
TCCTTGAGGTATTCAGGTTGAAATGGATAAATGGATAGTCGAAGAGCGGAGCTGAACTAAAAAGGAGAGTTTTGAATACAAGTAGGGGTGATGAATGTGTGTTATAAGTATGCGACAGTTGGGGCATCAGAGAGAAGAAGATAATCCGATAATGGTCAAGGTGTTCTCTATGGGAGATAACTTAAGTAATTACGATATTCTGCATGGCTATGATATTCTGCATGGAAGTCGGGGTCCAGGAGCGGGTCCCAACACTATAGGTTCATACACAAATAACCAAACAATAACGAAAATCTGATTATTCATACACAAAACCCAAATTAATTAACATAAGATAACACAATCAATTTCTAATGAGAGAAAGAAAACAACAAAAATAAGAAAATACACTTAATCGGGTCGTCGACTTCGATGTTACTTCCGAACTGGCGTTGGGACGTTACCCCTCTATGGGTCTCTCTTAGAAAAATGTTTTAACCCCTATTGATAACCCTACTAAATACCCCTCTATCTCTTCACTCTCACAGCAGCAACCTATTTACTACACTATTCACTGATGTGACAATTTAATAATCAGTGGACCACTTATTATTCACTCCTCCTTTCTTTCTTCTCTCTACCGCATACTCTTCTGTTTTCTTCATGCCACTCCTCTCTTCTATTTCTATCGCCACCCCCTCGTACTGTAGCTATGATGGGACAAATAAACTTCTCTGGTTTTAGGTCGAAGCTCCACTCCTTTTTCTCACTTTAAAGACCTAAGCATTAAATGCAACATATGTGTTGTGTTGAATGCATACGCTTGCGTTGAATATAAAATGCAGTATGCGTTCAACGCAAAACGCAGCATATGCATTGCGTTACGTTTTGTTCGTCCACTGCTCCTTATGTGTTGTTGTTTCTGCCTTGGCTGCTATTCTTTTTTTCTTTTCATTTTTCTAGCAAGCATTCTTTTTTGTACTTTGATATTTTTTCCTTGTCTTTTATTTTTCTTCTTTTTGCTCTATGAAGACAAGTAAAAATTAATCTTCAAAAATTGACCCAAATTTAGTGCTTTCGACTCACTTTAATTTATTTGCTTCCAAATTGTACCTAAAATCATATATGAATTAAAGTGAGTATCTTAAGCATTTTGGTATCATTAATCGCTAAGTGTAAATAATTAAATGTATCAACAATTAAACACATATCATAGATTATAAGAAAAAGGTAAGTTTTTAACCCTTGCAACAGAATTTAGGTGGGGAATAAAGAGGATACATGATTTTGGTTTAATAATTAGACTTCTCTTAGTCCTCTCTACCTTAGAGATGATATTTCTTCACTTTCTATAAGAATCGTTTCTCAGACTCAAGTTATGAGTATCATTAAAAACAATTATTAGTATTTTCCAAGCAGGGGTTGATAGAATCTTGAGTTTTTTCTCAACTATCTATCAAATCTCTTAGTTTTTGATAAACCTATATGGTCCTTAAGCAACAATGGAGATTACTCCAATTCTTTATGCATCAAATCACTCAAGCCTTCCATCTTATTCATTCCTTGGTTTAATATTTTCTAGAAGGTTTCTTAAAGTTAAAAGCCTCCTTCATTACTTGGCTTGCATCTAGGAGACGATTTAAAACTAAAGATAGGATTATTAGAACCAATGACACTTTATGTGAGCTATGTTGTATTGAGGAAGAAAATATTGATCATCTCTACTTCAAATGTAGATACACTGCTTCCGTATGAGCTATCATTCACATACTTTAAATATTTACTGTAATGAGACAACTTGAAACAATATATTGGTATAGGTTGAATCTAAGTTCCACTCTCTGGGGAAAGATCGAGTTTATCTAAGTCTCCACCTTAATTATGCAATTTTTCCAATATGGAGGGAAAGAAACCATAGATTGTTCGAAAAAGCTAAAACCATTAAGCATGCTTTATTCCATAAGCTACACTATTGGATAAGGGAAACTCTAGTAGCTCATCAAGCTACTGATCACCTGAGCAACCATTTCAGAAGGCAATGAAATATTTAACTCTTTAGCTTCTTCGTAGGGATAAAAGGAAGGATTTTATATGTACTTTTGCTAGGCACAGTCTTGTAATGTCCCTTTATGGTGCCTTTTATAGCCTTTAATGAATTCTTTACCTTTAACTTTAAAAAAACATAATAACCAATCCAATTAGTGAAACATTTAGGAAATCTAAAGGCTTTAAAGGTATTTAGTAGGAAGGCCTAATCCAGGGAGTCAAATGCTTTATGGAAATCTACCTTTATAACAAAATTAGTGTTTTCATTATATTATACTATTTGAATAGCTTATGAAATAGGAAAATGTTATCTTCACTAGGTCTTCCTCTTATGAATGCTCTTTATGGTCTATTAGCTATTTACTCTATGAGTGGCTTTAGTCTATTGAAAAGAATCTTGGCTATAATCTTGTAATAACATTACAACAAGATATTACGTTAGGAATTAGCAAATAATTGTCTTGTTCAACTCCTTTAGCAATCCAACCTTCCTAAAAAACTCAAGTATAACTTCTATAGCTACTGGTCTAGTATGATACCATGTGTAATGGAAGTAATTAGCAATATAGCCATCTAAATATGAGGTTTTCTATGGGTGGAAGGAGAAGAGGTCCTTTTCCACCTTATTTACCTCTAATGGTTGAATTAATCTTTTCACTAGTTCATTGGGAATTTGACATTTGAAATTTTCTTTAGACCCTCTATAGGGGATGAAACATTTGATTTTATGCCTATAATGTTATAATAGAATTTATAGGCCTCACCTGTAGTTCCTCTTTTCTAATAAGGATTGCATTATTCTCATCCCTTAATGAGGTTATTTTGTTTATATTCCTCCTTTCTAATATGGACATATGATAGAATTTTGTATTTCTATCCCTTTCCATTAACCAAATTGGTCCAGCCCTTTGCCTCAATATAGAATCATCAATCTCCAACATTCTTGTATAATGTTTTAAAGCTGTAGTTTCTCTTTTCTGAAGCTAAACATTTTAGGTTCATTTTATAACTCATCATATATTATGTCTAGTTTATCCTTTGCCTCAATAACTACCTCATGAGTGTTATTCCCTATGGATTTGTTAACAAATTTAATTCTCCTTTGATAGTCTCCAACTTCCTTAAATCAGAATACATTTTAGTGCCATTTATTCTAGCATTAATTCCTTTAGCAATAGCTACGCTAAATCCTTTCAATCCAATAAGGAAGTTGTTAAATATAAAAGGAAAATAAATTATTTTTTAACAAAATATATTTTTCAATGAGGAGTGGACTATAGTTAGTTAAGAGATTATTATTGAAAGAGGCTTTACTTTCAGGAAAATTTTATAACCATGCTATATTGACCATTGCCCTGTCAAGATTCTTTCTAATTAACAATTTCCCTTGTTATTTATTTTTCCATGTGAATAATTAACCCTCTATCTTCAAATTTGTGACTTGAACCTGATATATGTATTTCTTTAATTTGTGTGGTTCTTTTCACAAATGGTTCCCTTTTCTTCTTTACAGTGGTTATTCTTAGAGATGTTAGGTTCACCCTATCTAGAGGAAAGTAGATGTGTTCCTAATCTTCAAAGTCTTCAAAGTGCAGATTAAACTTAATTATAGTAAAAAGGTCAAGTGCTTGGGATAGAAAAAGGAGGAGAATATAATATAAATGCATTTGTAATATTCCTTAAGTAAGAAAACATCAAAATATAGTCCATTATTACATACACTACTTAAAAAATAGAGTGGAAAAGTGTATGATTAGAATTCGATTAGAAAGCGAAAAAGCTATATTGAGAGCTACATGCCTAAATAAGACTTTTTGAGTAGAAGAAATCAATATTGCTTGTTATATGGTGAATCGGATTCCAACAACCACAATTGAATTAAAGATATTGATGGAGATGCAGACTAGGAAACTAGTGGATTATTCTAACCTTCATATATGTAGAATTCTTGTGTATAATTTACAATGACAAAAAATCATGAAATTGCATCTAAAAGTCTATAAAATGCTTATCTTTAAAGCATGCTGATGGAGTGAAGGGGTATTGCTTGTGGAATCCCACTATCAGCAAAGTTATTATCAGTAAGGACATCATCTTTGTAGAATATTATAAAAGGGAGAAGAAGAAAACAACACTTAAAAAAAAGCTTTAGAGAATTATAAAGGTGAAAAGGAATTTTAAACTTCTTTTCAAGAAGAACCAAGCCAAGATGTTCAAAACTAATTGAGTCTGAAGCTTTAGAAGTTTAGAAATAATTATTTCATTATTTTTTCATTATATGATATGTTAGTTGTAACCTTCAACAAAGATTATATTAAATAATTGAAAGTGTCTAATTGGTTAGGAAATTTGAAAAGAAGAAATTAGAACTAACAAACAAGATTTTATGGATGCAAATTCACCACAATCTAAATAACAAAAAGATTTAGCTTTCTTAAAAAACTACCTAAAGAAGGTTTAATAATGTTTCAATATGAAAACTTTTAAGCCAATATTTACCCCTCTTCCTATTAATTTCAAGTTATTCTCTGGTATAAGCCCTAGTAATAAAGAAGTGAGGAAAAAGATGTCTCAAGTAAGGTATGCACCAATAATGAGGAGTTTAATTTTTGTCATGATTTATACAAAACCAAACATTATATATGAAGTGGAAGTAGTTAGTTACATCATAACAAATCTTGATAGAAAGCATTTTAATTTTATAAAGAGGATCTTAATACACAGTAAAGGGATCTTTGATTTTTCATTATAATATAGAGGATCAGATTTTATTGTCAAAAGATGTGTTGACTCTGATTGTATAGGTGATATTAATAAAAGTAAATCTACTGCAAGTTATATGTTCATGCTTGTTAGTAGTGTTGTAAGTTAGATTTTAAAGATATAATCAATTATTGTTGCATCAACTATAAAATATGAATATGTAGTAGCTCTATAGTCCAGTAAATAAGTGGTATGATTAAAATTGGTATTGAAAGAATTTATGCACAAACAATAACAGATTTCATTATTTTGTAAGAATCAAAGTGACTTACAACTAGTAAGGGATTTAGCATTTTATTTAAAAATGAAGCATTTATGAGTTCAGTTTCACTGCGCTTGTGAGAAAGTGGAAGAAGAAATTTTAGATATAAAAAAAGTTCATATCAAATATTGTAGCAGGTTTTATGATAAAAGCACTTAATAGTAATAAACTTTTTTTATATCGATGCTCATACAACTCGATGAAAATATAAGTAATATAAAAATGATATGAAATTTTTTTTATTCTCAATCAAATCTTCAAGTTGGGAGATTATTAGAAGAATTTAGATATTACTCACAATATCTAAATATTATTTATTGAGCAAGTTTTGCCTATATAAAACCCTTAATATCCATAAATATACGGATCGTAAACTTGTAGTAATTAAGGTATCGATCCCACGAGCAATTAACTAAAACTAAATGAACCTAACTTTGACAAAGGTTTTAAATGTGATTTGAATAAAATAAATAATCAAAAATTAAAGCAATTAAACAAAATTGAGCACTTAACCATTTAACAATTGAGCTACCATGATAAAACAAGGATGATCAATTATGAAAGTCTAAGATTCATTTTATCGCTATTTTGCTCCCTTAACTATTTTTTATTTAATTGAGTGTCGATCCTAGATTTCAAAAGGGTTGATTATTCTCTCTCAAAACCTAATCATTTAACGCCAATTACTTAACCCTAATTGATTACAAAATTCTATATTTTGCAATCTCTCGATTCACAAAAAACAATTTAACATTTTTAACTAGCTTTTAAGTGTTCTATCAAATAATTAAGTTTTCATACAAGATCTCTCTTTGTATGACTATCAATTTGATATTCGCATAACTTATTAGATCACTAACTCTCGTTACCCAACCTAATTAGATTACTTTCGATTCACTCTCTCAATTTATTTTTGAAGTATAAGCAACCATAAATATCACAAGACCATAAGATTGTATTGAAATAAAAAATGATCAAGTCATAAAATAAGTCAAGAACAAATCCTAATATGAAATTAAAACATAATAAACGTGTATAGCATCTTCAATCTCAGTTCATACATCAAGCTTAAAGAAAATAAACAAAGGAAGAAGAAAGAACTTGAGTTGGACTGATCTGGAAAATGTTGGAATAGTTGATGCACCAATGCTCCCTTCTTGATGTTCCTTGCTTTTTCCCCAATTTGGTAAGATGGAGGTTACTAATTTTTAGTCTTCTTTTGTTCATTTTTAGTAAATGTGTGTCTTACGATTAAGTTTAGGGCTTACCTAGATCACTTTGTTTTAAAAATGCCCCTTAAACATCAAAACAGAAATCTCATATCTGGCGAGCATCTATCATAATCGCGATGGGGTGTCACGATTATGATAGGGGTTTCATGATTGTGACACTACATAATAACCTTCTATCACGATTATGACTTTGGGTTCAAGATCGTGACACTAGGGAAGAGTCTTCTGTCATAATTATGACACTCCATGCAAGATCGCGACCCTGACTTTTAACCCAAACATGTTCCAGCTTCCTTTAATCTTCATTTATCTAGTTTCAAACACTAACAAACATATTAAAGCACCCAAGAACTCAAGTTTAAGATCCAAAATCATCCTCTAAATCACATGACACTTAACACATAAGCAAACAATCACATTAACATAATTCTAAGCCTAAACATGCAATAATCATCCATTAAACACCTATAAACACACTAAAATACCTATCAAACCATAACATAAACTAAACCTATCATTATTCACATTAGAAGAATCTATATATTTTTATAAAATATCTAAATTAGGATAAATAATTTGTAGTACAAAAGTAAGTAATAGAATACGTGTGATTATAATTTGTTTGATTCACCTATAAATACCCATCCATCTATTTATTTTATATATCAAAAATAAATTCAAATATTTGAGAGTTGAATTTGTGAAGATTTCAATCTTTTAGGTTTTAAGATACAAATTAATATTTTTAACTTATATGTGCATCCTTACTAAAAGAGATAAGGTCAGGAATATAATAGTAAAGAAAAATTAAAGGTAGCTAATTATTGACAAATTAAGAGAGGCAAGGCTTAGATGGTCTGGACATGTTAAGAGGAGATACCAAGACAATCTAATAAGAAGATGCAAGAAGAACGTACTTAAAGACTATAAGAGGAAAAAAAAAAGGGAGGCCTAAGGCGAATTGACAGGAGGTGATAAAAAATGATATGATAATGACTACTACTAATACTACTACCTACTACTTACTACTACTACTACTGCTGCTGCTGCTGTTGCTGCTACCACCACCATTACTACTACTACCACCACTACTACTACCATTACTACTGCTAAGACTACTACTACTACTACTACTACTACTACGACTACTACTACTACGACTACTACTACTACTACGACTACTACTACTATGACTACTACTACTACAACTACTACTACCACTACTACTACTACCACCACTACTACCACTATTACACTACTACTACTACTACGACCACCACTACTACTACTACTACGACTACGACTACTACTACTACGACTACTACTACTAATACTACTACTACTACTACGATTACTATTACTACTACTACTACCACCACCACTACTACTACTACTACTACCACTACTGCCACTACTACTACTACTACTACCACTACCACTACGACTACTACGACTACTACGACTACCACCACTACTACGACTACTACCACTACTACTATGACTATGACGACTACTATGACTACCACCACTACTACTACGACTACTACTACTACTACGACTACTACTACTACTACTACTACTACTACTACTACTACTACACCACTACTACTACTACTACTGCTCCTACTACTAGTGCTGCTGCTGCTACTACTACTACTACTACTACTACTACTACTACTACTACTACGACTACTACTACTAGAACTATTACTGCTACTACTACTACTATTCCTCCTCCTCCTCCTACTACTACTACGATTACCACTACCACTACCACTAGCACCACTACCACTACTACCAACTACTACTACTACCAACTACTACTACTACTACTACTACTACTACTACTACTATTACTATTGACTACTATCAATTCAACTAGGACTACTCGACTACTACTACTGCTACTACTACTGCTACTTTTACTGTCTGATTCCTTTTGGAGAAATTTCCTTCACTCTTTTGAGTTAAATACCCTTGCTCCATTAACCTTCCAAAGAACATCATCTTATCTTATTAACAGTTAGTTATGTTGTTCATTATAATATCTATTCCTTTACTATTATAGTAAGGCCATATCCATTGATTGTTCATAATCAGTTTATTGACTTTATGCTTGGGCTGATAACTAGTTTCAATTGTTGTATCTCCTCTATTTTGTTTGGATCTCCTATATTTTGTACAAAGGAACTTTTTATGCCAGTTATCCCAAAATAGTTTTGATTGCCCATTTCTAATTCTATGGTAAATAAGTTTTTACATCCACTGTCTTGCTCCCAATGTTTGCCTTAGGTTTTAATAAATATTATCCTTTGGTTTGAGGCCCCATAAATTGTTCTTTTTTTTATGTAAATATTGTGGACTCATTTATCCAACTACTTTGAGTATTCTTACAATGATACGCTAGCTCACAGAGTCAAAAGCGTTTTCTTGGTCTTTTTCAATTATGCAATTTTTCCTGTTTGCCTTTATGTTGTATCCTTTGAGAAGTTCCCAACATAATAGGATATTTTTGTATATTTATCTTCTCTTTATGAATTCATTTTGTGTTAAAATAATGATACTCCTCATGTTTTTAAACCTATTGGCTAGTATTTTAGTAATGATCTTGTAAAGGACATTATAGCAGGCAATTGGCCTAAATTCTTCCAACTTACTTGCATCGGTCTGCTTTGGAATAAGGCTTACATATGATTTGATCCATTCTTTCATTATTTTCCCACTTTTAAAAATTCCCACGCTGCCTCTATGACTTCTTTCTCTAGGTGTATAGAGAATACTGCTGCTTTGATTTCCTCACCATCTATTTCTTTTGTAATTTTAGTTCTATCTTGCTTTGATATTTCCTTTAGCACTGCTTCTATGATTTCTTGTATTGGAATGTAATAGCAATTATTTATTTCTAGTTCAATGTTAAAAGATAAAGGTATACTATAAGTTCTGGCAGCTAATCCAACAACTTTTGCTTCATTGCCAACTCACAAGTACAATTATGCTTTCCTTAACATTATACTCTTTGTTAACATTTACATGTTATTAAAAATATAACAACCACATCCAATGTCAAATACCAAAGATATGGAACAAAAGTAGAGAGATTGATCTCAGTCATACACATACTTGAAGAAATAGTTTCCTTAAACTTATTATCTTTCAAGGTAGCAAGATAAGTTAGGCAACTCCTTTTTTAGTGTATATTAACTCCCCAGTAAAACATGTGCCCTTGTCATTGCTCTTTTTCTTGACCATATTTAGCAGTTCAAGAAATGGCGCATCCTTTTTATTTATATGGAAGTTCATAACAAATTGTGAAAAGTTTAAATTAAGAGACTATAACATCATATCAATGATTAACTCATAGTCTATGACAAAATCTAATTGGCTTAATTTTTCAAATCCTTCTGACATCTTGCATTGAAATAATGCTTTAGAAAATTGATACGCTTTCACCTTGTTTTATGCACCAAACAACTCCTTAAGATGCAAATTATAGCAGGAAAATCCATGTTCTCATGTTGTCTCTAAAGCTCCAGAGACATATTAGCCAACATCACACATATAACTTGTTCAACGTCATTATTATAGTGATGATATCTCTCCTAAATCTCATTAGTTGCATCTAAACAAGGCTCTAATGGAACAATAGTGTCAATATGATATAACTTCTTTTCTTTCCTAAAAACAATACTCAAGTTGCAAAACCACTATGAGAAATTTGGTCGAGTAAACTTGTTAACATTTATAATGGTCCTTAGCCTCAGATAGGTACTTGTCTTCTTTTAACAACTGAAAGATATAAAAGACTAAGTATTAGTTTATACCATAAAAATAATTAAAATAAGGAGTTTAATAAATATTTGATTATTTCTGCTATTTTATTTAAAATAATATCCCTCACTATTACATGGAGAAATTATCAACTAATTTCCTAGTGGGCTAGGATCCCATTCAAAAATAGATGATCTTAAGTTTGCTCAACAAACTAAATACTTAAGTTTGCTCAACAATTGAAATAAATTTAAATCATGTAGATAAGAACTTTATTAATCACATCTTACGTGACTCCTAGATCCGTTATGTGATAACTTTTGTCAAAATATATCTTATATATTAACCCTGCCTTTAAATCCATATGATCATGAGTTTAGTCATCTAAATCATACAAATTTAGTTAAGTAGGACTAATTAATTTAAGATAAAATATATTCAGGTTAAAGCAGCCTTGAGTTTACTTAACAAGTCTTATAATAAATAGAACTGTGATTTTATTATTAAATAATATAAAGCAACTATCACGTTCTTAAAATGTAGTTAATATTTAACTGAAGGATTTGAAATTTCAAAAAAAATTGTTCTCATCAAAATAATATAATCTCATTATATTAATAATTTCTAACATAATTTAGTTATGAAAGAAATCCTTTAAACGTTTGCTTTATTCTAATTATTCATTTAATAACTAATTTAATTTTAATAATTCAACTTTTTGGAAAATTAAAATAGCTTCCAAAATATTCCTATGGTAATTATCCTTTGAAACAATTTTCAAACATTTAGAAAAACACATTTCTAATTTTGTTAGGAATTTAAGCCAATTTAATCTCAATTAAATTAATTTAATTAATCTAAGACTTAAAATATATAAAAATCAAATTTAGAAAAATGTGAGGACTATCTAGCGCATCCAATGCATGCACCAAAACACTTTTTGTAAGGTGCACACACTACATGCTTTAGCAGCATTTGCTAGCAGACGCTTGGTCCCTGTGTGAGATATGCGCCCCATCATTTATTAGATTAAAGTTTTCTCCTTTTTGGAGTGCTGTCTCTACATCCTGTTGTCGCTTTTCTGTTCTGACACTAGTGCTTCTTGTTTTTCTTCCGCAGGCCTCATCTGTTAGACTTCCACCATCTCCTCCATCTAACTTTGGTTGTGGGCGAATATCGCCCTTGCCAATGACGACAATTGTCACTAGAGACAGGGGGCAACTAACCAACGGTGATTTAAGCTGTTGGTGATACTCCACTACTATTCAAGAATAATAGAACATTCTTTCTAATTACTTTAGAGTAACGACTCAATTATCGACTTACTCAACTATCTTCATATTATTCATATTACATCTAAGTACTACCGACTAACATACCCTAAATAGGGCAGGTTATAGGTAACATCAAAACACATTAATTCCCACATATGATACCTTGGTAATTTCAAGTCTTATGATCAATTATATATCTACCATAATAAAGAAATCTATGGACACATAAATAATATTCCATTTGGGATTCTCATAATCTGGTTAGTTTAGTGAACTTATTCTCTAATAAGTACCCACACGTTAATTTAAGTATCTCCATATTTTAATTTATGAGATTAATTACTTTCTTCCTAAGAAGAAAATATAACATATGCTAGTTTTACCTTTTCATCAATATCTCAT
Source organism: Erythroxylum coriaceum (assembly GCA_026874005.2). Classification (NCBI taxonomy): domain Eukaryota; kingdom Viridiplantae; phylum Streptophyta; class Magnoliopsida; order Malpighiales; family Erythroxylaceae; genus Erythroxylum; species Erythroxylum coriaceum. The sequence continues at coordinate 1,181,240 of JANQAP020000144.1, forward strand.
TTTGATGAAACTACAACTAGAAGCAATTTAGTAATAATACATAAATATAAATTGAATATCATTATTATGATCTCTTTATACTTTCAATTATGCAGTAATTATTCCAAAAATTTTACCTTTAGTATTAAAACATCAAATGTAATTAATATTATATTATCATAAAGAATGTCTTTATTAATTAAATAATAATGTCATACATAAACTACAGTCAACCGACAGTAAGAACCTTTTGCTTGGTGGCAAATATGATGGCAAGTGCTGGAACCAGATAAGTGGATTTCGTACCGTATCGACCGGTACAAAACAGGGGTATATATTACCGGGTTTAAATAACGATCGGTGCCAGCCGATATTATAAATACAAGTCAAAGATCAATCAGTAACAGAAATTTTGAAAAATAAAATGACTAAATTGTAAAATTTTCAAAAAAATTTTAAAATTTACCCTCCTTACCCCTCTCTCTCCCCACCCCCTCTTTTTTTCAAAGCTTTTTTAATTTGTTATTTACTTAAATTTTTATTGTGATTTTTTAATTTTTATTTTTAAAATAAAATAAATATTTTATTACTAGTAATAAGTATACATTAAATAAAAATTAAAAATAAATTATTTTTTAAATTTATTTTAATCATTTATATAATATTTATTAATAAAGTATTAATAAAAATATTTTATTTTTAAAAATTAATAATTTAAAAATTATTATTTATAAAATTATATTTATTTTATATATTTTTAATTATTACATCAAATTTTATTTGAAATGTATATTTTAAAAATATTTTAAATTTTAATTATATTTATTAATAATTATTAAATTAATTTTATAAATTAAATTAAGATATTTATAATTTTAGTAATGATTAATTTTAATTAATTAAATATATAATATATTTAATTGATAGTAAATTAAATAATATATGTTTTTGTTTCATGTTTCAATTCTACTTGGTTGTTTTCTTATCACGAATTCTTATTGTAAATTATAATAATTTGAGAGTTAAGAATATTTACTATTCTTTTTATTGGATGTTTTGATATAGTTATTATTTATTATATAATAAAAATTGAAATTGTAATATTTTAAATATTTTATATTGTTCTTAATTTTATATTTGTATAATAATGATTTTCTTTTTTCATATAAATTGTGGTCATTATTTATATATGAAATATATGAAAATTATTGTTATTTCATATTAATTGTGATTATTATTTATTATTTTGATATTTGGAGACAGGGTTAAAATTCAAGACTATTTTGTAATTTTAAAAAAAATTCAAGGACTATTTCATAAATTTAAAAAATTATCCGAAACGAGACTTGGTATTGATCGGTACCAGTATAGTACCGTATCAAAACTTAATCTGATACCAAGTCTAATACGGTATTCATATCGTTGGCTGGAACACCCAAATTCGTACCCTGCACTTGGCTGTACACAAGCTCAAGCACCTGGGAGCAGCATTAGTGCCACGTTTTGTTGTTCAAATTATTATGCCTTTTTAGGATTAAAAAAAAAAAAGGCAGAGAAGGTATATGTATCGTCTCTTCCTGCGTTATAGAGGTTGTTGGAGTTAGTTAAAAGGTTTGGCCAAGAGAATCGTATCGTAAGAAAAACTTATCGTTCTTATCTTGGTTCATTACAATTCTCATGAGCCAACTTTAATTATCAACTTGAACTCTGTTGGAATTTGAAAAGCATCATCAGCTTAAAACTAGCTTGATTAAGTGTTCTGTTTACATAAACTCAAAGAACTAACCAAACATCACATTAAATTACAAATGTTGCTGCCGAGAATGATGATGAAATGACGGTCGCATACAGATTCCCCCTAGAAATATAATGCAAAGGAAAAAATTGTTAAAAGACATTTCAAGTTAGAAATTAAATTACAAATGAAACGGATTAAACAAATACATTGACTCAGTCATCAAAAACATTAGCTGTATCGATTTTTTCAATCTTATTTGTTTATTCTTAAATTTCATCTTCCGTTTAAAAGGCCTTTGTCTCACGCGAAATTTATTTTATCTCCCAACCTTATTGCAGTTTTCTATTTTTTATAAAACAAAAAAGGGTACCATGGAAACTAATGATTGAAACTTTGGCATATGTTAATTCAATTGATATCAAGAACATCACTACGTAGATCTAAATTTTGAACATAACGTGCAGACAATTAATTAAGTCACTGTTGTAGTATCCCTTTTTTATTTTTCATTCCAGTAGATTTTTAGATACAAGAAGATCCGGTAAGTAATAATGGTTACTTAATTACCAAAAACTATATTACATGTTTAATCATCTCTGTTATATTAAATGGTAAATGTATTTGTGACTTAAAGCGCTTAGCTTTTCTTTGTCATCAAACAATCCATGCCAAAATTTGATGAAACTATAAACAAAGGGACATAACTATATAAGCAAGCTGCAGCACTTAATAATAACAGTAATTGGATGAGACAAGTGAGGGAGATAGTTACCTGGAATTGTAATCATCGACGTAACCAGGCAGTCGAGCCGCACCACCGCAGTGCCCGGAGCTGGCACCGACGGTGACTTTCCTCTTCACAACCCTCTTCGCTTCGTCTTGCTCCGTTCCAACGTCATTTTCAGATATGGAACGGAGGGTTGGCTTCCACTCTGAAGCCATCAGAGCAGCAGATCCGCCCAATGCCCGCGTCGGTGTCCTCCTGGGATCTCTTCTCTCCATCGGCGACCATGTTTCCTCCGACAACCGTCTTCCAGGCTCATGCACCTCTCTGTGCAACTTGCTGCTGCAGCTAGTCCCACAACGCATTAAATCTGACAGAAACTTCATCATTTAAAGTTTCAATCTACGTATTATCTTTAAGACTTAAGTATTGCAAATGAACCTTAAAACACGTAAGGAGAAGAAACAAGTCAACAATTGTGACACGTAGTGGGCACCCACTATGTATAATTTCTCTGATTCTCACGTTTAGCATCAGTAGAGAGAGAGAGAGAGAGAGGAAGACCAATAATGCAGAACGTATAACGTGGGAGAAGAGGAGTGTAGATCCTTTGTTTAATATTAGTCTGTCTTACTATTTTTAATTAAAAAATATTGTCGTTTTTGCTTAAAATTTTAAGCAATTCATTCACTCAGTAAGAACTATGGGTACGACTCTTAAGTCACGCTATTTTTTTATTTTAATTTAATTATAATACTATTAATTTAATAAAAAATTAAATTAAATTAAATTAAATTATAATTATAATTATAATTATGTTATTATTAATTTTATAAAAAAAATTAAAAAAAAAATTGTGTCACAAAATTATGTTATTATTAATTTTATAAAAAGTTAAAATTAAAAAGAAAAAAATTTGTGTCATAGGCGTGACTTAAGTGTCACAAGTTTTTTCAAATTTTTTAAATAAAATTAAAATTAAAATGATAAAATAAAAAAACAAAATTTGAGCCAGTTTTTCAATTTTTATTTTTTTATTTTTTTAATTTTAATTTTTTTAAAAAAATTCTAAGATAAAAATTTTAAATTTTAAAAATTGATTAATTTATTAAAATTCTTTAATTTATTTATAAATTATAGAAAAATATTAAAATAAAAAAAAAACATATTAATGTTATTATTATTATTATTATTATTATTATTATTATTATTATTATTATTATTATTATTATATTAGCACTCATGCAAATTAATGCAA
>JANQAP020000144.1:1191502-1206843 GCA_026874005.2 Erythroxylum coriaceum
CTTTTTGTATCAACCACATTACATGCTTTAAACTTAACCAAATATCCTACCCAAGCCATAAAGCTAGTGAAGCATTTATGATTGGTGAGTTTGTGGATGTACAAAAGTGTAACCGTGGGGGTGTACATATGTGTGGATTGGTTATAATAATTGGGGTGTTATTTTATGTCTTATCATTGAAATTCTCATATTGATGAAGTTTCTTTTGATGTTAAAAAAAAAGAGAGAAAAAAAAGAGAAAAGAAAAAAAAGAGAAAAGAAAAGAAAATGAAAAAGAAAGAAAAAAAAGAAAAAAAATTTTGTTTAAATAAATGCATCTAAAAGTATGTGCATATGTGTTGAAAAGTTGTTTATGATTAATGCGTTCTCCTAAAGTTGTGATGAATAGGTTATTTGAGTATATTAGATCTGAGGTAGATGTTGACTTGGAAGGTTCACTCTTATGATTTCAATGTGTTGTTGGCATAAATTGTATAGGTGATTCCTTTGGATTGGTATATGTTTCATGTGATTAGTGTGTGAGAGTTGAATGGGGTTGTGAAATATAAATGTTGCATTTGTCATAGCTAACAGTACCCAGTGTTTGATTGAGTATTACTTTTGTTTCACTATCTTTAATTACTTTCATGCCACTTGACCTAAATACATCTTATCCTACCTTTACCCGTATTACAACCCTAAGAAGTCCTTTGATTCATGATTTTGCATGTGAAATATAGTGGTGGAGAAATGAAATGATATGTAAAGTTATGGATTGTCATGATTATGAATGGTGTTGAGTGTACCCGTAGATATATTTTAATTGAACACATTTTTTGAGTCTACCATTAGATTGCTCGGTTTCCGAAGATGATGCTTGTTGATCGATCATGAGTAGAAGCATTGAATGTTGAATTCTTACTATGATTTTTGAAATTCATTCATCTTTAGTTATGATTATATAATCTTGGAAAATATGGGAATTGAGTAAATTTTTCGGGTCTTTGAGCTTAATTTTAATGTTTTGCCCGAGGACGGCCAAAAGCTAAATGTGGGGGAAATTGATATGTGTTTAATTATTGATACATTTAATCATTTATACTTAGTGATTAATGACACGAAAATGCCTAAAATACTCACTTTATTTCATATATTTTTTAGGTATAATTTAGAAGCAAGGAAATTAAAATGAGTTGAAAGTATTACATTTGGGCCGTTTTTCTGAAAATTAATTTTCACTTGTCTTCTTAGAACAAAAAGAAGAAAACTAAAAGAGAAGAAAAAGACAAGAAAAATGAAAACACAAAATGCAATGAACGGGAGCTTCATGATTATGCATGAAATGTTACATGCAATTTAAGTTAATTGAATGGTCATGTAATAAGTTAATTAATGTGCAGCAGGTGTAATGTGCATGTGGTGGAAATAATGGAGCAAAACGACGTTGAAAAGTGGGAGCAAAAATAGGCAAAACACACAGCACCATATGGAAACAATGACGTACAGCAAAGAGAGAACGCTAGCGTAAAATGCTAGCGTAGGAGGCAGTTGCAGAGGGGGGGACGAAAAGCTCTCCAAACTTATTCGTCAAATCACGCAACAGTAAAAAAGCTACAATGAGAGTGTGAAGAGTGGAAGCAAAAAATAAAAGAAGGGAGTGGCGGTGGAGAAACAGAGAGAATAAATTACGTTAGGAAAAGAAGAGTCATTGCATTAAATTGTCAAATTGATGAATAGCAACAGTAGAGAGCATTAATGTGAGAAGACAATAGCTAGGGTTTTCGATGGGGATAATTGTTATGGGGTTGAAGCATTTTCTTGGGAGACCCATGAAAGGCTAAACATCTCGATGTCAGTTCGGAGGTAACATCGATGCCGACGACCCGGGTTAAGTGTATTTTTCAATTTTTGTTATTTCTTTCTCTCATTAGAAATTGATTGTGTTATCCTATGATAATTGATTTGGGTTTTGTGTATGGATAATTGGAATTTTGTTATTGTTCGGTTATTTGTGTATGAACCCATTGGGAATGTGAAAGGATGATTTTTAATGCATTCATTGAATCGTTTGATTGCTTACCCATTGCTAGAATTTCGATATAATCCGTAATTGTTATGTTGAAATTCATTTGTAGCCACTAATTATTCGTAATCATTAGGGATAACATGACCTATATTAAATCACGCATTATATATGATTGTTGCCTTGATTAATCGGTTTTTCTAATTCATAATGCTACTGCCTAATTAAATCTAGAGATCGTATCCTAGGTTATTCGATGGTTAGGTTTAATTAACGATTGTATTTTGATTAAACAAAACCTATGGGAAAACTCGGATTAATCATTAACCCACAATTAATAGTTTCCAGGAGAGGTTTGAGAACAACAAATCGTAGAAATATGCTTAATTAGGGTGTAGGCTGAGATTAAACCAAAGAATTGGATCCTTACCTGTAACACCCCACTCCCACAACACACGTACCCGACATCCTGAGGGATATCCGAGTCCGTGCCCCGCAAGGGTGGCATGTTATAGCACTCGTTCATTCAAATTTCAGTACAAAATTTTTTTTTTAAAAACCACAACATAAAGTACAGAAATCGATAACCAAATCGGGCCCACTCTATTTGCAAACTTTTTCAAACATAACAATACAATAAACAGAATTTTCAATAGCCATTTGGGCCCATTACAAATACAAAACATTTCCAATTCCAAAAATTATTACATTTATAGATCAACTATACCCGAAAAATGTCAATGAATGCATGTACAATCATTTTAGTGTGCAAGAATCAATATTCACATGTGTGTATGCTAACATTATGCATGAGCATGAAATGTATTTTTCTACTTTCTCAGCAATATTTCTCATTTATTGCTTTTGCCTTAACATGGGTAACGGGATGTTACATTACCGAATTCCCCAATTTTACCATTTTTCGTATATTTTCTTTAATTTGTTTTTATTAGTCTAGTGTCATTTTATTTTCTTCTTAAATCCAAAAACCCCCTTTTACTTAAACATCAATTAGTTTCATTTCATAAGCTAGCCGAACACTGCCTGTGGGATCGACCTAGACTCACTACTGCTATAGTAGTAGTCTAGTTATTTTATTTTAACTAGCGTTACGGCGCGCAAGTCACACACAAAAGAATACACTATGAACATATCATAAATGGATGAAAAAGGTAACCATTTTATCAATAAATTGGTTTTTCTCATCATACACGAAAGAATCAACAAACCTATGGAAACAGAGCAAAAAAATGTAATATAGAAAATACAGGACAAAAAGAAAGAAATAGCAAGATCTGTTTCTGAATTTCTGAACATAAAAACCAAAAATCTATGACTCAACATGCAACAATGACAAAGAAAGGGAAAAAAACACCACAACAACACTGATCGATAAATTAAAGTAAGGAAATAAGAAAAGCAGCTTCATAGCTTTCTAAATACTTGTACAAACATAGCAAAAATACAAAACATAAATCTAATAATTCAAAAAAAACTTATGGTTGGTAGAGCCAAACATGGTAATCTACAATCACGAAGGCCCAAAAGTAATTGATCCTGATTATTAGACACGAAAAATAGAAATGAAAAGGAAATGAACTCTATGATGCAGATTATTGGCAAAGTAAAAGAGCGAAAGGGATTAGGAAGATATCATAAAGTAGAAACTTATCAAATAGAAACTAATAACAAGTAGTCAAAAAAAACTCTAATGAGTAAACCTAGAATGTGAAGTGTCATTTAAATGGAAAATCAGAATAATCGAAAAGGAAAGAGGAGGGATTGTTAGGGTTTCTCTCGTAAATGATTTTGAGGAGTGAGTACCTGAAAAGGGAAAAAAAGCCAGATTGAGGAAGAGCGAGAGATTATCTTGAAGATTGAAAGTATTTGTCAATATAGGGGCTCCAAAAGAGACAACAATCTCCTACCTCAAAAGAAAAAGACCCGATAATAAGAAGCACAGAGACAGATAAATGGGGTTAAGAAAAAATGCAGTGCATTTCTTGTGAGATCTACCGATCTCTGGACCTCACACAAACACACGCCTTTGCTCTCTCAAGCCTTAAATAACTCTGACTCGTCACCTTTTATTTTGCATAGTTTTCCTCTAGTTGCTTTCTATTGGAGTCATTTCTCCATTTCTTTTTTATTATCAATGATTTTTTTAGATTAATTACTTACTTTTGACTGGATGCATACTTGCTAAAAATTATAAAAGGCACCAATTCTTGTCCCGCCAATTGGAAATTTTAGAAGTTTTAGACTCCTTTTTAGTATACTTTTTAGACAAATTTTGATGTCTTAAATAAATGTCTAAAAACTTCACCAATTCTGAGATTTTTTAAGACAATTATTAGATGTGTCTAGGTATAAGTGTCTAAAACCTCCTTATTTTGGCGTAGTGACAGGAAAGTGCATGGTCATATACATACTTGTGCATCCCTTTAAATTGTCAAATCTTCGTTTTGCACTGTATTTTCATCCGAATTCTTCTGCTATAAGTCTATGAAGGCAATTTTGATCTGTATACACACTTGAGATGAATTAAGTACCAAATGTATATCAATTGTATAAAATATCAAGCAAAATACATCAAATATGGGCGTAAAAGTATAGTCAATTATGCATATATCAAATATCCTCGTGCTTAAGTTTTTGTTTGTCCTCAAGCAAACTATAATCAAAATTATAAATTTTACAACATCAATCCATCGTCATATCCTATTGAATCAAATTAACATACAATTAGAGTCAAGTTGTCCTAAACTTAATTTCCTAAGTAATATTAATAACAATCGTATCAATAATCGCATTAAAATCAAAAGCATATTTCTTTACACACTCACCAAGTTGTCACTCAATGCACACAAGCATTTAGGGTGAAAAGTATCAAAACTCTCAATCCATGCATAGCAAAATTCTTACCATAAGCTTGCAACAAAATTATATCTCCACCACTTATGTACAAACTAGAAACAAAAATCAAAAGGTTTGTATAGTAATGGGACTTAGGTACGGTATGATCGAGACAATAAAAGGAAGTGAAGGAAATTTGCTCAAAGGAATATTACAAGACTTGTTTACAAAACACATAGGTCCTTTCATCACAAAACTAATGGTACTTTTTTCATTTTTATTTTTTCTCTCTTCTATTCTCCTTTTTATCATAATAGTCCAACCAGTACTACAATTCAATAAATATTAGATCTTTCAAAAATTTCAAATCCTAATAAATAAATAAAGTAAATAACCTTCAAGGTTCAAAATAATAAATAGGTCTTCAAAACAAAAAGGAATAAGGTTAATATGTTTGTTTAATTGTTGAAAAAGGATCAGACTCGACTTGTTTATTCCTAAAGGTAAATTTTTGGGTATGGTAATAATCAAAGAAATAGGCTAAAACAATTTGGTAAGTCTAAATGCCTTTATCATATTGATGCTTCTAATTTAACAAATATGGTCTCAACATGCATAATAAAAGCAAGTTCTACAATTATCCTCCTATGCAATGATAACACAGATTAAAGAATAAAAAAAGCCTTAAAAATTTTGAAAATTTGCTCTTTAGGCTCAAAAGCTCACAAAAAACAATTGGGTATATATGTGTCTAAATAATATGCAAATTTTATTTAACTTGAATATTTCAATGATTATAAAAAATATGACTTTCTAACTAATTTTATTCTAACCATTATCCTTTTGCACACCAATTCAACAAGGAAATATGGTATTCATGGGTAAATTTCAACCAATTCAAGATATCAGTTAATAACGTTTATAATCAAAATTGTAATAAGCTTGAAGAAAATTGTAAAAATTCAATAAACCCATCCCCACACTTAAAGTTGTATATTGTCCTCAATGTACACGATATAAACATGTATGATTAGTAAGAGGGTTTCTTAGTACTTTCCTGATTTTGACAATTTTCTCTGGTTCTGATCCATCCAATATAAAACTAACATCCTTGCAAAATATAAAAGAAAAGGATAAAAAGAAACAAATAAAATAAAATAACAGAAAATATAATCCTATACTAAGGCTATAGTATTTCGCAATGGTCATGACCAATTAACACCATAGTATTCCACAATGATCGTGACCAAGTACCCATGACCAAATTATTTCTTCTCTTTCTTAGAGAACCAATAATTGCATTAAAAATATAGGTAGAGGTGCAGACTTTGATGCTATGATCCATGTATCACAAGATAAAAAGTTCCTTTGTTGAACACTTGCTTGTTTCACTTTTGTCAAATACAGTTTGACACATTAATTTGTTTAATAACAAGTGTTTATGGCTTTTAATAATATTATTGTGGGCATTTTTAGCTTCAAAGCTCTCCAGCCCAGTCAGTTTTTTCCAATAATGAGTGACACAAAAGTCATCGTGTTGATCTACTATGGTTGAGTTGGGGAATCTACTGATTTCATACAAAATGTCATAATCTAACCTATATTGTTAACCCTGCAATCAAAAGCATAGGTCCTTAGGGTTGATTGGCTCATACTAAAGGGAGGTGAAGAATTCTATGGTTAGTTCCTCATAAATAGGATAATTGAATCATATAAATTTTTCTTACTAAATTCTTCCACCTAAAGCTTCAACCCATTCTCTTAATCCAATTGTTTCTAACGTATCAAAATCTAAGTATTTAGGCAAAATAATGTTCTTTAAACTAAGGGTGTGGTAGCAGTTACCTTCCTCCTTCGAGAAGATCGGGAAATGTGCATCATAATTTGCTACCTTATCATGTTGTCTGCAGCCCGATACTTGGACTTTGCTTTTTAGTTAGGTGCGCTTAACTATTTACTTGATGCGCGATCCCACTGGATTGAGAGTTGTGAAAATTTTGGAGAGAGTTAAACATTTAAAGATGGGTAGAGAGAAGTGACAGGAGTTGAGTTCTTAGGTTTAGAGAGAGAGGGAGAAAGTGAAAGGTGTAAGAAAAATGAGGTTAAGTGTAAATATATAGGGTAGGAAAGGTAAAAGGGGTAAAATTGGAAGAAAAAAGGCTAAAACTCACACATATCGTGTCTGCCCTACTGTAGGTGATAAGGATAAATTGCATCGTGTTCTAGGGCATAGTTTGATAAGTGTTTAGACGTTAATTCAATCATTTGGTATGTGTTTAGGTTAAAATTGTGTTAGTTTGTGATTCATTTATGTTTTAAGTGTTTTATGGGTTAGTACAAGTCTTTAAGCTTAAATATTATGTTTTTAAGGCACTTTGATGTGTTTGCTAGTATTTTAAGGTCAATATCAAAGAGCGGAGGAGCTATGGAGGGAATCTGGGCCATAATATGGGACAATGATTGTGGCAGGTAGGCCACGATCATGACAGAAGCTTAGGGAATGGTCCACGATCGTGGCCTACATGCCACGATCATGACAAAAGACTTAAATATGAGCCACGATCGTGGCCTATGTTGGGCAAGCGCACCGATGCTTACCAACTTTATGTTTTGAGGAATTTTTTGGACCTTTCGAACCTCAAACAATATAGGGTTACCACTGTTGAAACCCTAAGGGGAGAATAACGAGAGAGAGAAAGAAGAAGAAGGAAGAGGAAGAAGAGGAAGATGAAGCTGATTTGTCGTGCTTCCCAAATCAGGAGGTTTTTCGATGTCGCTACCTTCCATCGTCTATTCCAAGTTATATTTTCTTTTCATTTCAATTTTATTTATGTATAGAATTGAGATAGATAGTATGATGATAGGATTTGGAATATTGATGATGTTCTAAACTCTCCTTCAGGATTTTATTTTGATTTAATGATACTTTAGTTGATTGTGTTTATTGGATGAATGTCGTAATTTAATTGCGATCTTACATATTCGGTAATAAATTGAGAGGGTGAACTAAATGAAAAATGATTAAAATGGATTAGTGAGAGTTAAGTGATTTAATAGAAACTATGACAAATCATATTGGCAATTATGTGGAGAGAGATCCTATGTGAAGTTTCGATAGTTTATTAGAGTGCTTCAGATTTAATTAGGGTTCTGGATAATTTGTGAATTGAGAAATTGCAAATTCCATAATCTGATTAGGGTTTATAATTTAGGGTTTAATGGTTATAATTCGAGAGAGAGTAATCATCCCTAGGATCGTCTAAAACCGACACCATTAACACATAATCAGTTAGGTTAGCATTAATGATAAGTAAAATCCCTTTTCTCATAAATTAGTAAATTCCTTAGGTTGATTTCTATGGTGATTGCATATTGCTCAATTGTTAATTACTTTGTATTTAATTTCTGACTTAAGTGGTTGAATTCAATTCTCGAGACTACTTTCCGTTGCATTGTTTATTTTGAGTTTTATATATTGCTGGCCTTAGATTTTAGGATTAGATTAGTCCCCCTCCTCGTGTGATCAACACCTCTTATACTACAGTCATGAACCCTGCGCTTGTAGTATTTAAGGACTTATAAATTTTAAAGCTCGAACGACATGATCAAGTTTTTAGTGCCATTGTCGGGGAGGGGTAGATTAGTTTAATTCTTATAGTTTAAGGCTTTTTCACCATCTTTTGTGAAAAAAAAAAGTTGGGCATAAAGTAGATGACATATGATAGTTGTGTAATTGCATGTATTTTAGGGTGAATTTGTTGTTTAGTTAGTGTGAATTTGAGTGGTGTGTGTGCATTTATGGTGTAATTATGTTAGTTTGTGTGTTTTAGTGTTTTTATAGGTTAGATTGAATCTTTGAGCTTAAATGTTATATTTTTTAGGTGCCATGATGCTTTTGTTACTGTTTCAGGGTAAACGGGGAAGAACGGCAAAGATTCGAAGAGTTTTGACCTAAAGCCATAGGCCACGATCATGTACAGCAGGCCACGATCGTGACAAAGAAGGAAGAGCCAGCAGCAGCCAGACCACGATCGTGCACTGGGAGAACGATAGTGATAGAGAGTGTGAAGTCAGGCCACGATCGTGCATATTGGGCCACAATCGTGACAAAAAGGTTAAACAGCATGCCAAGATTATGGCAGGCAGGGCCATGATCATGCCCTGCATCGAGCTGACAAAAAAACTCAATTTTTATGAGATTTTGTGGACTATTTCGACCCCGACTTTGACCTAAGGCTTCCACAGAAGAAATAGAACATGATGTGACAGTCGCAGAGTTTTTGGGAGAGCCTAGAGAGTCGTGTAAGAGAGCATCATTTCATCAATTTCGAGAAAAACTTAGAGAGAGATCAAGAGATTGACGAAGGAAACGAAGGAAGAGAGACACGGAGATAAGTTTGACATGAAGTACTTCCAGAACAGGTGGTTTCCCGCAATCACTGCCTTCGAGATCCACTCTGATAGTATTTTTTATTTTTATTTCGATTTTATAGATGTATGAAACTGAGATATTCATTTGGAAATAATGTTGCTAAGTGTTGATTTACTGTCTACACTCACCTTCGGGTTTTTTTAGTTCTTGATATTAATAAAGTTTATTTTATTGTGTTTTCTTTCGATTTAATTGTGATTCAAATTCTGTTATTAATAACTTGGCAATAAATTGAGAGGGTTAGCTAGGTAAAAATCATTGATTTGGGCTAATGAGAGTTCGGTGAATCGGTAGGTAAAGAATTGAATTAAACCGATAGAGTCGTGTAATAAGAGATCGAGCATAGATTCCTGGTAGGTTTCTAGACAACTTAGAACTAATTTAGGTTTTGGGTCAATCACGAATCGATAGATCGTGATTCCATAATTTAAATTAGGGATCATCAATTAGGGTTAAGAATTATAACTCGAGAGAGAGTAATTCACGCTAGGATCGTCTAGGTCCGTTAAGTCAAAAATTACATAATTGGTTAGATTTTCTTTAGTTTCAAATTAAATCCCCCTTTCTCCCACTTGGCTATTTCTAGGTTGATTTTGGATTATTGTGTGAGTTGCTATTTTGTGACTTTTTTGTGTTCATATTTGATTATTGGTTGATTTAATTTCTACATTAGTTAATTGTTTAGAATTATTGTAGTTTAGGCCGACCTTAGATTTAGGAATAGTTAGCCTTTCTCTTGGGATCGATACCTTAGGTACTATACGAACAACCCATGTACTTGCGGAATTTACCAAGGTTAAAAAAATAGTAAAACTTAGCATGTATAACCTTGCAAACAAGTTTTTGGCACCGTTGTCGGGGAAGGCGACATTTAGTCTATGGTTTAAAGTGTTAGCTTAGATTTGATTTTCTATTTTATTTTCGTTTCGTTCATTTTATTTCAGAATCGTTCTCTTGTATGAACACAAGAGTCACGAGAGGTTCGAGTCGTGCAGCTGAAACGATAGATTTAGATATAACGAGATTAGAACGAACCTTAAAAAAAGCTCGACGAGAGGAAGAAAAAGAGATCGAGAAATCACAAATGGCCAAGGAATTTCAAAGAAATATCGATCAGAAAGTTAACCCTGGAAGGCAACAACAGAGGACCCTTATGGACTTCATGAGGCCAGGGCTTAACCCAACAAATCAAGGAGTGACTAGACCGTTTGTTCAAGTGGTCTCATTCGAAATCAAGCCGGCCCTCCTGAACATGCTTCAGCAGAACATCTAATTTTATGGACTAGCGAATGAAGATCCAAACACACACATTGTTAGTTCCCTCGAGATCTGTGATACTTTCTAGTATCTCCAGATGTCGAAGGATGCTGTTAGGATTAGGTTGTCCCCTTTACACTTAGGGATAGAGTGAAGGCTTGGTATTACTCACTGAGCCCCGTCAATATTACGATGTGGGAGCAGCTTATACGTGCCTTCTTAGATAAATACTTCCCATTAACGAAGACTATAAAGATTATAAAGGAAATTACCAATTTCCAACAAGGTGATGGGGAGTCGATTTATGAAGCGTGGGAGCGTTATAAAGACCTACAGAGAAGATGCCCACACCACAACCTACCGAAGGAATTCCTCCTGTAGACGTTCTACAACGGTGTAAACCCACCTACCAGAGGCATGATCGATGTAATGTCAAGAGGATCTTTGATGCCTAAGAAGGTCGATGAAGCAAAGGAGTTAATTAAAGAGATGGTGAGCAATAGCTATTTATGGGCGAGTGAGAGAAGTAGGCAACCTATTATCTTTAGAAAGCAGAAGGGAGTTGTCGCAGTCGATTAGATGACGGAGATGCAAGCTAAGATTGACAATCTGACGCGACAACTCAGCAATATAAAGGTGTCATCTTCTGCTCCGATTAAGGCCATGCAAGTGAAGTGTAAGTTATGTGGTCAAGTAGATCATAATACTGTGGACTATTACCTAATGAGAGAGGATAACCAGGAGCAAGTGAATTACATGGGGGCACAATTTGAACGAGGAGGGGGTAATAACCCCTACTCCAACATATACAACCTCGAGTGGAAGAATCACCATAACTTTTCCTGGTAGAATAATAATAATGGAAGGCAGTTCAGGCCTTAAGAGCAATCGAGTTTTCAGTAGGACAAGACAAGCTCGATAGATTTGAAGTTAGACAGGTTTTGGACAAGATAGGAGGTATGAAGGAGGCATATAGGAGGCTCGAGAGTAAATTTAAGCAAGTTACGAAGAATCATGCCTCGTCTATGCATAATTTAGAAGTCCAAGTGGGGCAACTCACGGAGGCAATGTCTACTCGAAATGTTGGAACTCTTCTAAGTAACACCGAGTCCAACCCAATGGAGCATATCATGGTCATAACTCAGACCTAGGATGGAGAAACCGCACAAGTGCAGGAAAAGGTAGAAGATAGAGAAAAAGGTCAAGTAGTTGAAAAAGACCTTTCAATTGAGCCCACAATGGAGTCAATTAAAGTAACTCGATGGGTATTTCTGTTCCCTATCGCGTAACAACAAGAGTTATATTCAAAGAAGGAAGCAAAAAAATTGTAGAAAATTGAGCATAATAAGATCGAGGAAGAGAAAGACCGAATACAATCGAAGCTTAAACTACAGGGGTCTGTCAAGAAGAAGGTTGAGGAGTAACCACTGGAAGCAAACCCTAACATAGTGATGAAGAAAGATGACCCAGGGGACTTTTTCATCCCCTGTAGTATCAACAACATTATTATAGATAGGGCATTTGCAGACTTAGGTGCAAGCATAAATATGATGCCCTATACTTTCAGTTTAAAATTGGGGTTAAGAGAGTTAGTGCCCACCAAGTTTTTGGTTAAGACGACCGATAGAATGTCGCATAGACTGATGGGAATCATAGAAGATGTGCAAGTAAAGGTCGGTAGATTTATCTTTCCCACAAATTTCTATGTGTTGGACATCAGTGAAGATAAGGACACTCTGATAATTCTTGGGCGATCATTCTTAACCACTGTGCGTTCAATTATTGATGTTGACGGGGTCGAGTTAACTCTGTGACTAGGGAAGGAGCATAAAACTTTCAAGGTAACCATTAGACAGTACGAAGTACCTTCACCTCCAGTGGATCTCAAAGGACTCGAACCTCGAAGAGGATGGGAGGACATAGAGGATCCTGCAAATGCTTTCCGAAAGAAGTGCTCACGAAGGAGAAGGCGAGGGAAAGGAAATTGCAAGGATGATGGTAGTTGCAATATGGTAGCGAAGGTTCAGACTCTGAGATTAATGGCGACGCTACCATCAAACCATTCATTCCAACCACCTTGAGCATAAAATGAGCATCAAGCTGTTGACGTTAAAAAGAAGTGTTGCATGGGAGGCAACCCACGGAAACCCACGGAAAAATTAGTTTCTTGTCAAATTTTGTTAAATTAGTTGAATTCCGTAGTTAGGTTTATTTTGTTTTTGTTTCCATTGAATAAAAGCGAAAAAGGAATAGGATTTTGTAATCACGGGAAGATTGTGCAAACATAAAGAGAGAAGTGAAGAAGGGCTATAGAAGAATTAAGAAGTGAAATAGAAAAGAGTGGAAAAGAGCAAACGATGGACTTTGATGTTAAAAGACAGCCGCTGGCCATGACTGTGGCCTAGCAGGCCATGATCGCGGCCTGCAAGTGCATATGTTGCATGCCACGATCGTGGCTTGCAACTGTGTAGAAACACGGTAGGCTCAAGTTTTAAATGAAAGGTTTTACCATTTTACCCTTCTTACCACCTATATATTCAGTTCTCACTTCTTTTTCACTTTCACTCTTATTTTCATTTTATCTCTCTAGAATTCAAACGTCCAAACACTCTCACCTCTCACTAAATTTTTAACCTTCCTAAATTTTCCATATCCTACCTCAAACATGCCACGTATTAAGCAATCAGCCCGACGGGAGTCATACAGAAGACAACACGTTACGGGCTGGGGGCGAAGGAATCGAGCAACAGACTTCAGAGCACCATTCTCCATCTATACTGAGGAGGAAGGTATTCACTTTTGATCCCTTCGTTTTAGGCAAATTATAGCTCCTAGGTACTTTGACGTTGACACATTAGATAGGCTAGAACTGTGTGAGAGGGTAGAGAACCTAGCCAAGAGAATCCAGTGGGGCCAATTCATACGATTCCAGTTCCCTATTTATGAAGAGCTTACACTAGAATTTTTCATGTCCTTAACCTTTGACCCAAAGAACACGAGAGAATTGTGGTTTAGATTGGGAGGCCGAGCTTATAAACTGAATGTTGAACTCATGTGAGATGTGTGGATTCCCCGAATCCACCATTGTTGATTAACATGATGATTTCTGTGTCTCCCAATACTGGCATGAGTTTACTGGAATTGAGAGATTTTACACGAAGAATGCACACAACAACATTATTCGGTCCCATGAACACTTGCTGCTGCACAAATTTATGTGTCAACTAGTTTTTGACAAGTCAGAAACCAACAAGTGTTCCACCAAGGAACTTTTCATACTGTGGTGTATGGATCACAATATTCAAGTATGTACTTCCACCCATGTCCTGAATGCCCTTGCTGCGGTTTCGCGCAAGCGGAGTAACCATCTTGGAATGGGATACATAGTGTCTGTCATTACAGAACATTTTGGTGTGGAACGAAGGGGGTTAACAGTTCACCTCCCTGACTTCCTCAACCATTATCATTTATTTCAGGCAGAGATCATCCATTCCACAAATATGAGTCTATGGGAGATCTATAAGAAGACATATGTGCGGACTAGGGCAGGTCAAGCGAGCTCGAGTTCAGCACCGCCTCGACAGGAGGAATCAACGAGTGAAGAATCGGAAGAAGATGAAGGGGAAGAGCAAGGCTGGAAGAAGGTATTGGATGTAATCTCCGAGTCCAACAGGAAGCTTGCGGAGAACACTAAGACACTTGTAAAGATGGCACGCACACAATGACTCCAGAGCTGAGATATTCGATGGATCCATCGGTATTTCGAGTCTCAGGGTGTTCAATTGCCACCTCAGACACCATCACCACCTCTATCCCCTTGAGGTTTTTAGCTAACCCAAATTAATTTTTCTTTCCCACATTAGCCTTCAGTTCTATTTTGTCTTTATGTTTATTTTTATATTTTTATATTTTATTTTATTCTTATTTTCATTTAATCTGTTCTTTGTTACTTTAATTTTTGTCTTTACCCTTTGTTTATGTGCTTGTGTGTACTTCCTTCTCACATTGAGGACAATGTGTTGTTCAAGTGTAGGGAGGGATTGTGTGTTTTATTTTGAATGTGATTTTGCATACTGTACGGTAGTATTAGGTTTCATTGTGTGAAGTGTGTGAATGTGTCAATGGCTTAAATTGAGTGAAATTTATTTAATTTTGGACATAGTTTATTAGGTTTTGAGCTATCATTAACCTACAAAATTAGTGAATTAGGGGGCCTTTGGATGACTATACAACCTAATAGGACTTAGTGTACATTTAGCACCCTCTAGATTGTCAAATTCATTCATAATTTGAGGTCTTTTAGGTTAGGTAGCTTAACTAGCATTTTTTCATGAACACGAATAGCCAAAAGCAACAAGGTAGGTAATAATAATAATAATAAGTGTTTTGTTTAGTAAATCACTATTTCGGTGACTTTTGGGTTATAAATAGAGCTAGTAGCCAGTTGAAAATGTGATGTAGTTGAGTAACCAGATCAACATGCATCTCAAATGTGTGCCTTCACGTAAAAAGGCTATAATTATGTTTCAACCAAGCTGTTTAATAAAATGACTTAGTTAAGTAATCGGATCGACATTCATCACAAATGTTTGCCTCCGAGTAAAAGACTAAGTCTGGGTAATAAAAAAAGTTTTCTAATAAAAACTGACCGAACATGTAATAAGCTTGAATTTTCATGAAAGATGTACTTAGGAACAGTTACAAAGTCTGAGGGACTAAAAAATTATTAATGTGTGTGTACAATTGAAAAGGGTAAATAAGTTAACACTTAGGTCTCGATTGAGTTGTATATTT
>JANQAP020000144.1:1323966-1334128 GCA_026874005.2 Erythroxylum coriaceum
ATGTTTGATGTTAATTTAGGGTAAGAATTGATTATTTTGATGTAGGAATGAAGATTGAGCAACTTTGCGATTGAGCTCAAAACCAAAAAAGGAGAAGAGAAGAGGAATCATTACGATGCTAGAAGCCACAATTATGGGAATCATACCAATTCCCACGATTATGGGATGTCTAACTCGAGGACATATACGGGGTTCACTTAATTTTTAGGTTTTTTGGACTATATAAGATTTAAAAAACCCTATGATGAAAGAGAACGTGAGACCTCTGTGTAGAATAGCCTCCTTGAGTGAAAAATCCAAATTTGGAGTCTTGAGAAAGGTGGAGATTCAAGGATCATCAATCACAATTGGGAGAAGAGCTTACCAACATAGAAATTTCCAGATTTTGATAGAGAAAAGGAGGAGTTCTCTTTATTTAATGTTCTGTCGTTTTATCTCTTCTAGTCCTTGTATGATGGAATATTCAATTGTTGGGGATGTTATAGACACTATGAGTGGTTGATTTATTTTTAGGGATTACTTTTGAACTATCTTGTTACACTCTTATTTTATTGATTTGAATGAAAAATATCTTTGATGAATGTTGAATACATTTATACTTTGCAATAGATCGAGAGATTGGGTAAGGTAATCTATGTAGGATCGTACAATGAGAGTTAGCATTCTATAAACCTACATTCATCACGTTAATTGATTAGTTGAAACAGAGATCTTGGCTAATATAATTGATCACCCATAGGATAACTTAATAACTAGTTAAATTGGTGGAGTGATTTGATAGGTTGAGAGATTGCTTAATCATCTTCATTTAATTTGATTAGGGACAATTAATTATACCTTGAGAGACAGGAGTTAATGTATTTGGACATTTCAGGTGAGACACACTTCAATTAATAAAATAGGAGGGAGATAAGATATGGAAAAGTGATCTCTAGTTGTTAAAATCTTGAATTTCCAATTTCTGCATTTTGATGTTATCAATTGTTCATTGTTAGTCATTTAATTTTAATTTAATTTTCTAGTTTATTTTCATAAAACAAATTCGAGTCTTAAACAAAGATTGATCTCAATTAAGTGATGCCTAAGCACAATCCTTGTGGGATCGATATCTGCTTTTTTAACTACAATTCATGACCTGTATACTTGTTGTTTTTTAGTGTAAAACTAGTAGACTATTTTGCAATCAATAGCTATGCATCTTGGTACTACCAAGATGTATAATATGTAAACTAAAACAACATTTCTGGTGGCCAGGGATGAAGAAGCAAGTGGCTGAGTATGTTGCTAAGTGTTTAACTTGCCAACAGATTAAGGTAGAGGATTAGGCTCCGGTTAGGAAGTTACAGTCTTTACTTATTCTGGAGTAAAAATAGGAGTGAATTACTATGGATTTCATCATGGGCTTGCCAAGGACTCTAAGGCAACATCGTGCTATATGGGTTATTATTGACCGATTGACAAAATTGGCTCACTTCTTACCAGTGAGATAGAACAATACATTGGATCAATTAGCTAAGAGGTATATGAATGAAGTAGTAAGATTACGTGGGATTCCATTGTCTATTGTATCAGACCAAGATCTTAGATTTAATTCAAGATTTTGAGGTAGTTTACAGGCAGCTTTAGGTACAAGGTTGAACTTCAGTATTGCATTTCATCCTCAGACAGACGGACAGAATGAGAGGACTATTAAAAATGTTGAGGATATGCTCAGAGCCTGTGTTTTGGAGTTTTAAGAAACATAGGATCAGTATGTAGCTCTAATTGAATTTGCTTATAATAATCATTATCATAGTAGAATCGGTATGGCACCGTATGAGGTGTTATATAGCAAAAAATATCGTTCACCTTTATATTGGGACGAAAAGGGTCTAAAAATTGTTGAAGGCCTAGAACTTATTCAAGATACTGTTGATAAAGTGAATTTGATCCATAGTAGACTTAAAGTGGCACAAGACAAGCAAAAGAGTTATATGGATCTACACTGGAGGGATATGGTGTATCAAGTAGGAGATAAGGTGTTTCTGAGAGTATTGCCTTAAGGAGGAGGGTTGACATTCAATAAAAATTTAAACTCAGCCCTATATACATTGATCGATATGAGATTAAAGAGAGAGTTGGACCATTAACTTATAAGTTAGCATTTCTTGCTGAAATGGCGCAAATTCACAGTATGTTCCATGTCATTATGCTTAGACGATATCGGTCAGATCCAACACATGTGTTACCAGCACAGGAAGTTAAAATTGTGAGTAATCTGAGTTATGTTGAGGAACCGGTAAAAAAAGTGGGATATTAGAATAAGCAATTGAGAAATCGAGTGATTCCATTGGTTAAAGTCCATTGGAGGAATCATTCGACTGAAGAAGCAAGATGGGAGACGGAAGGGAACATAGGGAGATAATACCCTTACCTATTTGATCAATCGGGTAAGAATTTCGAGAACGAAATTTCTTAAGGGGGAGAATTGTAATATATGATTTTTGGAACACACTTAGGGTTAGAACCCTAGACCATTGAAAATGAGTAACAACATTGAGAGCATTTCATTCATATGCATATTATTAGCATACACAAATGAATTATAATTTGTACACATTACAAAGATAGCATATGTACTCAATTAACATATTCCGGGGTATGAAAGATTTAAAATGAACATGATGTGAATTATAAATTGTTATGACTTAAATTTTGGTTTGAATGGATTGCAATTAGTAATTTGGAATTAATTGTTATTAATTGGGAGAGTGATGAATTAATATGTACATTTGGATTAGGAAAAATGCCAAATGGTAAGATAAATTGATATATGAAAAATTAGGGTGACTAAGCCTATAATTAAGTGACATTGGGCATAGTTAAATGAGTGACAAATGGACCAATTACTGTGTGACATATAGACAAATTATTAAGAGACATATCACAACTTAAGGAGTGGATTAATGGTAGCATAATCAGTAGGCAAATGGCTAACATGCCTTAAGACATATGTCTTTAAAAGTTGATAACACCTAGCACTTAATGAAGCAAGATTCTATAGCAAAGTTTCTGCTATCTTCATTGTTGTTTTTTCACCACCGAAATTGCTCCTACATTTTCTCTGCATTTTGATTTAACCCTAGCTAAAATTGCTACATTAAAACCTATTATAATCCTTCATAAAATAGCTAAGAAAACTAGTCTATTGTTATTTTCATCCTGCTGTCGAAACTAGCTCATTTTCACCTTAGAATTGTGTTGATCTTGCTTGCTTGGAGGGATAATTTATCTTGATGTTTTGAGGTGAAATTGGAAGCTCAATAAGTAAGTAGCAATTTGATCTTTATTACATGTTTAATAGTATGAAAATGATGTTTGAATTGGAATGAAATGTATATGATGTTGATAATGAAGTGTGTTAGAATATGTTGAATGAACTTGGAAGTTTTTATGCTTGTTCTTAATGTATGAAAATTATGGAGTATATGTTATTATATGAATGAATTGGACTGGAATTTTATGTATAAAGAAGGTAAATTTATGCTAAATAAAGATGTTAATATAGTATTCTTGAATTGGGAAATAGCTAGGACTATATGTATGATAGTTTTCTACTTTGATTTTTTATGCATGAAAGACTATAATTTGTGAGCTATCAATTGAATAATTTTAAGTTGGAATTGGAGTTTAGTTCAATACTAAATGAGGTTTCATATTGAACATGAATTCTGGAAAATTTGAAGTGTTTAGTATATGTCTAAGTTGGATACATTCGTGTAGAACTGGGGAAAACAATGTAGTGCATGATCGTGGCCTAATTATTTGGATTCTATCACGATCGTGGCATAGTCCTCACAGTCGTGGCCTATTGTAGTAGCTTCTGTCACAATCATGGGAAGGTCCACTATAATCACGGGCAAGTCTTTGAAGTGATAAATTCAGTTTTGTGTAATTGTTGAACTAACTAAGGATAAGTCACTCTACATTAGTGTATTTGGATTTGAATGAGGCTTGAAATGAACCTAATGGATGTTGAATAAATTGGTTAAATGTTTGATAAGCTTAAGTTGTTAAATAATTTTATAACTTAGGGAAAAGATTGTTTGTTATCAATGTATCTAAGTTTGGACTTTAAGAGTGTTAAAGGAATAAAAATGTTCTCATAAATGTAAATGTGATCCAAAGGATATGAATAATGTATTAGGTATGAATAAATGACAATTGGGAAATTATATGAATGTATATTGATTAGAAAAGGGTTAATGAATGAATGGTTTGAATGATCAAGACTTATGATTAAAGAAACATACCCGGAGAAGTCATTGAGCATGCATTGAACATAATACATATACATATGTGTATGATTGAGTACTGTTATGATTGAGCAATTTAGTAATGTGTAAATGTGTGTGTATTGCATGGTTTAGACGCTCAAGTCGAATGCCAACATCTAGACATTGTCGGTTCGTCGAGGTAATAGCTATCTGGAGCGTACAGTGAATTAACCTAGATGTTATCTTACTATGTTTGATTTGTTTCTATTTCAATTTCAGTTATTAAACTGTTATTACTATGATTGTGATAATTCTGGACACTAATTGGTCTGAGGAGATTGATATTTGGGCATGTATTCGGAGTGTTTCTTAATTGAATGTGAATATGGAAAGTGTATTCTTAACAAAAAGTTGAATGTCGAACTTATGTCCGATGAATATGAAAAGTGACTCTGTCTGAAATGAATGAAAGCTATTGAAAGTGTGATATGCGAATTCATGCATTCCATTACATGATATACATGATCAGATAAAGGGGTTGTGACTAGAGTGGCTAGTCTGAAAATAGCTTAAAGCTCAGAAAATGTGCATGAAGAGCCATAGGCTCAGTGATTAATGAACTCGGTATCCATAATAGGTAAGGGACATAATGTAAAATAAGCCCAGTATCGACAAGGGATACGGTACAGTAAATAGACGCTCAGTCATTAAAAAAAAATGAATGTGAAGTTACATGTGCATATGCATTTGTAATTATATTTTCAAATGTACTATATGAATGATTGTGGACAATTATTAAATTATGTTGATATGATGATATGCCATCTATGTGTACATTTGATAATACGATTGACTAAGAATGATGATTGAATTATTCTGAAAATATTATATGAAATGTGTGAAATTCATGATGCATTGTTGAGATGAGCTATACTATGAATTTGGGTTATATTTGAGATGTTGTGTTCTGATATGAGTAAACACATCGATGATGGTTCACTCACTGAGTTCGCAAAACTCATCAAAATTGCAACGTTAATTTTTAGGTACGATAGAGGAGATTTAGTTCTAAGAAATTCTAGAAGAAGTCTTGTACCTGTGTTTTGGACTCAAGCAATCACTCAAAGGTCTAGTCAATTAAGACTGAGGAGTTGGATAGAATGCTTTTGTTTAGTTTCTCATTCAGTGTAGAATATATTGTAAAGAGCAGTAAACTCTCATATGCTTTTGACACAGAGTGTAAATGGATTACGTAGTGAAAAGTGACATTGAAAATTATGTTTTATAAATGGAATGAGGAAAAGATATTTAATTTATTTGTGATTTATTTATAATGCCATATGAAGTGATTGTGATTGCTCTAACATGCTATTGTCATAAGGTATGTTCTTGAACATCCTCTGGATGTTTGGGTATATACTCTATATTAGTGGGGTATTACAGTAGGAATGTAGAAATAAGGAAATAAGATGACGAAAGAAACCGAGGATATGAGTCTAATAAATGGAGATTCAGAAGAAGATAAGCAGAGATAAGGAATGCAACTGGGGGTAAAAGAAGGAAAACATACGGGGTACAAGGTTGTAGTGTAAAGAAGTAGTAGAACTTGACAAGAATGAGACATTGCTGAAGGAAAAGAAGCATAAACAGTGAAAATCTAGTTGTTCATGCACTGTAGCTAGAGAGAAATTATACTCTATGCCTCGTTCTCGAATATTGTTTTTATACATTGTTATGCCTATTTATCTATTATTTTTATAAATATATAATTAATTTTAAATTATTGATTAAGTAAATTTTCTTAAAATGTTTAGTTATATTTACAAACCTTATGAATAAATAATTTATTTTCTCTATGTAAATTTTCTAGAATTTGAAAATTTTAGTATTTTTCATTTCTTTAAATTCTATTAAGATTATTTAAAGAAATGACTCATATCCTATATTTAAAATGAAATGTTGCTATTTTAGTTATATGAATTAAGAGATCCCAGTATTACATAAAATAAACACAAACTTTGTTAAAGTTAGTGTTTATCTGATTAAATTGGAAGTTTCTTTAAAGATTTAAACTTTTTATTTCATATTATAAGGTAAAAAATTTCATGAATTTGAAATTTTTATATTAATGAATTTCTTATAGTTTAGGAAAATTTTCAAATAAGATTAATTCTTTTATTAAAATTAACCTATTTATGAATTGTATAAAGGATTGATACGGGGATTTGTTTTACGATCATGCATGAAGCATGTAGGCTAGATGGCTTGCCTTTCATAGTGTTGAACATGGATGTTCGAGTATCTATATTCCTCAATATAGCATATAGAGAGTTGTATATGCCCTCAAACACTTACACATATGTTGGTTTATAGTTGTATAAGATGATAAATAAGAGCATATTTGTTCCCATGTTAATATGTAGACAAGTAAAAGAATAGAACACACTAGAACACAGTCGTGATAATGGTTGTATTCCTATATGGATTTTTCTAACTCTCAACGATATTAGTAATAAAATAAAATTTAACACTATAAGAAAAATGTCGTTTAGCGACGGACATTATAGACAGAAAACCTAAACATTCCATCGGTAAGTCAAGTTAGCGACAAAATTTACCGTTGGATAAAGGCTTCGTAGATGTAACATCCTATTCCCATACTAAGGGTTAGAACCTTAAAATACGGTACATGTGAGATCAAGGAGAGATTAAGAAAAATGCATTTTCATGCTCATGCATAATGTTAGCATACACGTACGTGAATTTGAATTTTTGCACACATTAAAATGACTGTATAAGAATTCATTGACATTTTCGAGTATAATTGATCTATAAATGTGATATAATTGGAATTGTGAATTATTTGAATTGAAAATTGATTTTTGAGAGTATAAGCATTTATTTAGAATTTTTGGTGAAATTTTGAGGATTTTCTAGAATTTAAGGGTATTTTTGGACTAAAAAAATGCCAAGTTGCAGGACAATTGATGAATAGTGATACAAATAAATGTCAAATGTTAATGGAAATTTTAATATGTGAAATTAAGATTTATTGACAAGTGTTATTGAAAATTGGGACAATTTTGGGTTGAAAATTGGTGACAAATGGACTAGCTTTTTAAAAGAGCTAATTGGAGACCACAAAAAGGTGACAAGTGGCATCCACTCACAACTTTTTTTTTACCCACATTAAAGACCATTTTGTGGTCTTTCATTTGTCATTCATGACACTTTACTCTTTGGAATGGCCATCTTCTTTGTCTTTTGTTTTTTACTCCCATGAAATGCTCAATTTGGGGATAGATCGTAGAATACTAAACCAAATTGAATTATTTTGGTGTCATTAGAAACGTAAGAGATAGGAGAATAATTTTCCAGAAGAAAGTGTTGCCAAATTAATGCATTTTCTTGGTCATAATGATCATGAAAAATTGACTCGAAGGTTTGAAATTTTGGAGATGTTATAAGGAGAAATGAGAGTTTGGGTATTGTATGATCATATAATGTTAGAATAACACTAGTGAGTGAATTGTTGATGTCAAAGTACGAAAGGCATGAGTATAATGGAATTGAAAGATGTTTCTATGATTGTAATTGGGATTCAAACGAGATGAGTAATGAGTATCTAGTAAAAGTGAATGACGATCGGATATTATGAAAGCAAACAATGCTAAAAATGAGAATGAGCATAAGATGTGAATTTAGATAATATACCTGGGATTGTCATTGAGCATGCATTGTACGTAGTTCATAGACACATTTGTGCATAAATGAATACTTAAGATTGTATAATTATTAATATGTGTGCAACATGTGTATTGCATAATATTGATATGCGGGATAAAATGTCCACATCCAGACATTTCCAAATTTGGGAAGCAAATGCTAAGCCGGAGCATACTGTAAGCCAACCTAGATGGTCTCATTTCATTGTTTGTTCTGATTTTAATTTCTACATTGAATGACTATAGTTATGATTATTATGCAATGTGAATATGATTGATATGAATGTGATTTGCCTATGTTGATGTTAGATAATGAAGGTCTAAGACTTGATGCATGAATGTGATATGTGAATGTGACGGAATAAATGTTGCTGAACAATTATGTTGAATGTTGGACTAAGGTTCGATGATAAATGTGATCCAGATGTGAATGTGCAATCATGTGATTGACTGAGAATATAAGAATGTGATGCATTCCATTACATGAATGCATGAAACATAAAGGTCGTTGTGATCGGAGTAGCCACCGAAAAGGAGCTTAAAGTTTAGATTGTGAAAAAGAGCTTAAAGCTCAAAAAGTGTATAAGAACCAAAGGATTAATATGTAAAAATGAGCCTGGTATCCCCAACGGATACGAAACAGTTGTTAATGAGCCCGGTATCCACAATGGATACGGGACAGTTATAGGCACTCAGTCACAACAATAACAAATTCAAAGTGAGTCTCATAAGCATTACATATGCATTTGATATGAATGATGTGAATAATTTATCTGATTTCTGAATGTGAGCTGTGGATATGTGAACTGTATGTGTTATGTGATTGACTAAGCCATCAAGGATGGTCACTCACTGAGTTTGCAAAACTCACCCAAAATTTGCAATAATTTTTTTCAAGTTCAAAAGAGTTACCCCGTTAGGCTAACAGGAGTATAGACATTACATTCGAGTAAGAGATAGGGGTTGGGATTAGTTCATGTCTAAATTTGTATTTCTTTATTTTTTCTTATAATAGCTTTACAAATAGGAAATGTTTGTAAATGATTTTGTAATGCAATAATAATTTATGAATTTAAGTATTTTATATCTGTAATGGGCCGTAATGACTAATGAAATTCGGATGATTTGTCAAATGTAAATGATTTCGTAATGTAATGATTGTAACTCTTGTAAATGAAAATGTCTATGAATAAAAATGGGCCTGATTTGTTTATTGATTTTTCGCAATATGTGTGCATTTTTTCAAAAGAAAAAGAAATTTTTGTATTGAATTTGTTTGACTGACTGATCTATCATGTCACCCTTGCGGTGTACGTACTTGAATATCACTGAGGATGTCGGGTACGTGCCTTGCGAGAGAAGGGTGTTATAGTTTGGTATCAGAGCACAAATTTAGTATCTTACATGGGCATTTTTTTCTGAAAGATGTGTCAAGTTACATGCATTTTACACATGTCATAGCAGGCAGTAGCAACTGATCCCTAGTCTAAGTTGCATTTACATGAGTCACACGTATGAGCATTTGTTAAGAGCATGAGAAAACAGAAATGGTGAGAAAAATGATGATCTATCAGAATATGAGAAAACAGAAATTTGGGAATAATTAGAAATGAGAGATAGTATATGGTTAAATATGAAAGATAAAGATCTAACACAATTTTATTGATGGATGTATTATGGAATACAACATCAATATTGTACTATGGTAATATATCCTCGAATGTGTTATAGATGTGAATACATTGTCGTGGATTGATTAAGGAAAGAAGTGATATAAATATGAATGAAGAGATTTAAAGTGTACAAGCCAAGTTGAAAGAAAATAAAATTTTCTATGACATGGGGAGGTTAAACTTAGACTTGAACTGAATGTCGGATAAATTTGATAAGAGTTATGATTTAGCATAAGAATATGTCTGTGACATTGAGATCAAAATTTCATAATGATTTTGCATCTATAATTCTAAATGGATTGAGGATATACACATAGAAGATAAAATGAATGACAAAAGGAAATGAGATAGAAATAAGGAAGGAATAATAGGGGAATGAAATAGACATAAATGATTTTTCATGAGACGAATGAT
The DNA here is from genome assembly GCA_026874005.2 of Erythroxylum coriaceum. NCBI lineage: Eukaryota > Viridiplantae > Streptophyta > Magnoliopsida > Malpighiales > Erythroxylaceae > Erythroxylum > Erythroxylum coriaceum. Next base: position 1,334,035 of record JANQAP020000144.1, read on the forward strand.
GTGTAGTAAGGAGAAAATTAGAAATGCATATAAGATAGGATTTTATGTATGAATGAGATAAAGAAAAAGATGACGAATCAAATAAGAAGAGTTG
>JANQAP020000144.1:1348719-1359670 GCA_026874005.2 Erythroxylum coriaceum
CATCAGCACAATCCATTATAAGAACCAGAAAATTAAAACTCACTTACTAGCTGTCCAACGAATACTCCAACAGTGAGATTGAAGAAAATTTTTTGGTGAATGGAGGGAAAAGCAAGGATAAATGATACAGACCAATCTCTGGACTGCTAAGTATGCATCAAGTATCAAACGTTTCAATGATGGATGAGTGAAGAAAGGATTTTTGGTGTTGGAGCATTTTGGTGACAAACAAAACAAAAGCTTCAGACATTTTTTTTCAGACTAAAAACATGTGACAACGTTGATTGCTCATTTAATGACACATGTCAACCATGCATAAAACCATTTGTCACTTTCCCATTTATCTCTTATTTTATTTTATTTTAGTCCAAAATATCCCAAATTTTTAGAAATTTCTTAAATTTCACCAAAAATTCTGAAATAATAATAACATTCTCCAAATAAATTTTCAACACATAAAAATCGCAATTTGCGTTTTAATCGCATTTATAAATCAATTATACCCAGACAATGTCAATGAATGCATGTACAAATCTTTTAATATATCAAAAATAAATATTCACATGTGTGTGAATATACTATGATGCATGAGCATGAAATGCACTTCTGATGTCTCACTGTACTCTCAATTCACTATTTTTGAGTCTAACCCCGAACATGGGATATCACAACTTTGGAACCTGTATTCATGGGATATGGAATGAAAGAAATAATAGGATATTCAAAAACAAATTTGCTATTGTGAAAGAGACAAGGAGACCCTTTTTTCAGGAACCAAGTCAACTGACTCCATGGAAGATTAAGTTACCAACCTCCTGTTGCTTGTATTTTTGATATTTTAGCAATCAGACTACTCAAATCTCCTTACTAGTTTTTGGGATTATCCCACTGACTATTTATAATCTTCTTTATTGTCTTTTAATACATTCGTTTAATTTTTCAAAAAAGGAAAGAACAAGTCTTATTAGACTTTAGTTGATGTTGTGCTTATTGTAAATGGATGACACAACTTCATTTCACAGTACAACGACACGGTGTAATTTGCTTGAGAGGCAAAAGAGACAGTTTTGGTAATTAAGAATAAATGGATTTACGCCCCTGTTGGAGAGAGAGACAGATGGAGTGTACAATGTGGCGCGTATGGAAATTTCTATCATTAGGAGAATTAAGAGTACTTTTAAGGGGTCGATAAGGCCACAAATCTCACCAATACGAAAAATCAACTCTCGAGGAAATTATTCCAAAAACAAACTTTCCAATAATGCAACGCATTGCATTTAATAACACTTGTTCATACAGTTTAGAACAAAATAGTCAATTAGGATTCAGTGAATACATCTCACGACTGCAACTACTCAAAAATACACTTTCTAATAAATTCGATTCTCTTTGCAAAGTCATTCTCCACAATTTTAGAAAATTAAGCTTGGATGACCAACATGATTTAGTATCAACTGTTTTCCAAGCTTGCAAGTCTCTGCAACAACAAGCTTATTTTCCGCGCATATAGTAACTAATAGCGGCCATATGGAGGATTCATGTTGTTCCCAAAAACAGGACCAGCATTGTTCTCGACAGGTGGCTGTCTGGGTCTTGCATACTCGGCAAATATAACCCAGCCATCCAGAAACTACAAAAAGTCAAGTAGATACAAAATGGAAATTGAAATTACAAAAAATTTTGAAACAAGCTTGCCTTTATAATATCACTGCTGACTACATAAACGAGAACAGAAATGCCCATAATTAACCAAGATGCAAGAGGAACTCATATTGATGCTACCAAGTGACAATACCAAAGAAATTTTTTCACATCTACATCCTACAGGTAGAGAGCAATAGAACAAGTAGCAATAAGGCTTTTTGGCTGAATAGCAAGAAGCTATACTTCACGACTATAATCTGTTCTCACTTCAAAACTTTCCATAATTAAAACCAAGTCACCGAAAAATCATTTTGTCTAGATGAATGCTACCAGAAGTGACATACACTGTGCTTATACCCACATCACGCAATTGAATGGCTTATTACTATAGGCTTCCACCAATTTTAATTCAAATGAAATTCAAGTAGCGCAGGTGTAAGGATGCAACATATACATCAATAGCATTTCCTCAATTAGGAACTTCTCATTGATAACAGCTATTCCTTATGTGCAGGTGATGATAAAAATTGGCATGAACGTAATGAAAAGGTGTATTTTCAGTCTACTTTTGATAAGACACCGAATATCAGACCCAAAAGTTGCATTATTTACTTTCACTGCACTTGATGGTAACCATGTTGAAGAAAATATTTATGCATAGTCTTCCTCAATCATCTTTTCAAACTATATACAAAATCTCAACCCCTAAAAAGTAGTGCTAAATGAATACTTTTTGTGGCCAGAAGTCAAAATTTGAATTCCCAAATAAAGGAAACATAAAATGACTAACCAAGCAAGTTATTCAATAAAACAACAGTTATCTTTGAATATTGTTAGCCACAAAAAAAGAACTTAATTTTTAAAAAATAAAATCCATAACAACTCACCTTCCCATCCATGCCTTCTATACCCTTTTTAGCATCTTCTAATGTAGCATATCTAACAAAACCAAACCCCTTAGAATATCCTGATACTCTGTCAGTAACAACTCTAGCTGAATCAACAATTAATCACAGTTAGAAACAAACAGTGGTAAAATTGAAAGAATACACACAAAAGCAGAGAACAAACCATGGACCACTTCACCAAATTTGGAAAATGCTTCTCGTAGCCCTTCTGTTGTAGTTCTTTTACTTAGCCCTGAAAGAAAACTCAGCACAGAAAGAAGTTGGAATGCAATCAACAGCCATCCCAAATGTCCACAAATTAAAATTATATATAAAATAAGAAGGCTACTCCCTTATTTCTTAAGAACAAAGTAAATGATGTGGGCACCTAAGACAGGTTGACAACTGGAGGGAGCATAAACTTAAAAGATACTACGAGAAGCTCACTGATTGTCAAACTGATAATGCATGCAAAAATAGGATTTTCCAACATCCTGTCTGCATCCCAAGAGTTCCTTATTCTACCATCTTAGGGATGCAAAATCCTCAGGAACTAAAAAATTCCTTTAAATGAAAGGGTCATCCTTCCTGAAAACAGAAGTCTCTCAAAGACAACCTTGAGAATTAGAGTAGAACATATCTGTGACCACTGTAGCTCCTTTCCAGACATCCAAAAAATATAAAGAAGAAGCGAAAATCAAAATTGCAAAAACCTCTTGGTCCTGGGAATTAAAATCCTCATTGCACAATCCAATAAGGGCTTAGTGCCCTTCTAAGATCCATAAAAGCTGGTCATCAATAGTCTGTGTCAAAGATTCCCAAAAAATCACCCCATGCCTAACTTCAGTGAAGGATAATATTCATTATACCTCGCCACTAAATCTTTATTATTCCTTTGACAATATAATGGACTTCTGAAGTTTGATCTTGTAAACATCTAGCAGGCATTTCAATATCTATTAAACAAAAGATTGGAAGCAAATGAACGGCATCCTCTAAATCTTCATATAATCTACTCATAAAAGCTAAGGTCTAAAGGTTCTAATCAAATCTATAATACAGAAAACTACAAGAATTCCCAATTACCGGTTAAACATACTTACAAACGAATAAAAAAAGCTGCTTTTGTGACGTTATAACCACACCAAATCTTCAATCATAATCAAACAAGTCCAAATCAGAGAATCGTCAAAAGAAAAACACGATGAACAGAGAGATCGAATATCCAGAGCAAAATAAAAGAAAATAAGCACGATCCATGACTGATATTCGCTAGAAATGAAGAATGGGTACATGCCAGAAACAAAGAGGTTAGGGTTCGGCTCGGCCTGTTCCCTAGCAGAAGGTGACGAAGTCGGAGGCGGAGTAAAGGAAGTAGTGGAGGTTGTGGAGAAGAACCGTAGCCGAAGACTACGAGGACTCGTGACAATGGCTGCTGCCGATCTCAAAGCCATTGTTACCTGAAAATTTTGGGACCAAGGGGTTTTAGAACTGACAAACAACCAAAGGTTGGAGGGTTCGGTATTGGGCCTTTATAAGAACGGAGCCCTGAGGCAAATATTTCGGCCTAGTTAAAGTTTATTATACAACTTGGCATGCGCTTTTATAGAATTGCAGTCGAGTGTACAAAAATAAAAGAATTAAAATATTCAAGTTGTTAATTAAAATTTTGTTTTGTTAGTCATACTTTAGACTAAATACAACAAATTTTATTAAATAATAATTCCGTAACCATTGAAACTTTCATTTCCAATTTGACCATCAGGTTGGGATTTTAAATGACCGTGCATCAAATTACTTATATATAATTTAGATTATATTAATTTTGTTGAGACAAAGTCTTCATATAAAATGATTAATTTAATAAATAATATTTAGTACATTTTTATTTAATTTTTATTTCTTAAACTTTCAATTTCTATATAAAATTGTTATTAAAAACTTTGTGTTTGAAATATCAATATTTAGTTGTATACACTATACACTTTATTTATTAAAACATCTAGATATTTATATGATTCTAAATCAACCTGCATTTGAACAAATGAACCGTTTCAAACTCTATATTAATTGGACCAACACATAACTCACTCTATTGTCGCATCTTCTTAGAAATTTTAACTCTATATTTCAATTTTAATTTCATTTGTCCAAATTTTCTCGTTCTATTTTATTTTTTAAAATTTTATATGTTTTCATTCTTTATTTAAGAACTTCCAACACTTATTCCAAAGTTGCTTGTTTTTAATTTTACTCACAAGTTAGAATCAGAATATTAACAGATTGATGAAATCAAGTGAAACCTTGGACATGATTAAACGAGAAATTCTTCTTTTTCCATTGTTTTTGGTGTTGAGCAAAAGGGTTATTCTTCTTGTTTTACCCATTTGCTGGTTGGCTTATAAACTGCTGCTTCTTATTCGTTTTTTTACCACAAAGCAAAAGGGTTATTCTTCTTGTTTTACCCATTTGCTGGTTGGCTTATAAACAGCTGCTTCTTATTCGTTTTTTTACCACAAAGTTGCCTTTTCTATATATAAAAAAAATCAATTTCATCTTGGTTTCAACTTCTGTTTTCTAGGGCTAATCATCATTCCATTATTTCACATCTTTAAGAATATTCACAAATGCATCGGTAAACAACCAAAAGAGCAGAATATACGCTACAGAATGCTCAGTGGATTTCTAATATTACAGGTATAAAGGTACTGCAGTTGCCTTTTACATATCTTGGCATGCCTGTAAACTCCATGAAGCACAAATACTCGGAGTTTAAACCTTTGGAGGAGAAAATTAGAAGAAGAATTCGGAACTAGAGTACTAAGTTCCTTTCTGTGACAGGTCGCCTACAATTGATTGACTATATCCTTTCTTCAATCAATATTTACTGGGCCTCTCATTTGGTATTACCAATCAAGGTAATAAAAGCCATTAATAAGATCCTGAGAGGATATCTATGGAGTGGCAATAGGCAAGGCAGGACCAAAGCATGGATCAAATGGAATGATATATGTAAGCATATGAAATAAGGGAGGCTAGGCCTCATACCGATTCAGGCAGTCAATCACACAATGTTAGCAAGAAGATTCTAGAGGCTAATTCGAAAGGAGAATTCCTTATAGGTGAATTAGGTATGGTGAATATTTAACCAAGGATAACATCTAGAACGTTAGAATTTCAGAAAGGGGTTCGATTACTTTTTAAGAGGATAATAAAGATAAGGGAGAAAATCAAACCTCATATAAGATATAAGGTGGGATATAGGAAAGAAACAAGCTTCTGGTTTGACAAATGGCTGGAGATAGGAGCCCTACACGAGCAACCACAACTCTATGGGCTGAAGCAACATTTCCCAGTGAAGTCCACTGTTCAGTAAGGCCTTGCAACAAGGAAATCATACAAAGGTTGATCTGGTGAAAACATTCCTACTCAATACCAATCTTTCAGAGAAGAAAGATAGAGTGATATGGTTGAGGGCTCACAATGGTTTATTCACAAACAAATCGGTAAGAAACCTATTCTGGGGTATGGAAAATAGAGCGAGTTGGTATGAACTAGTATGGGACAATAAAATTCTCTCGAGGCAATCCTAACCTTTTGAATGGCCATCCAAGGATGACTACCTACACAGGATAGATTCAACAGATACATGATAATCCCTAATAGGTGCGCACTATGCGAAAAAGACATGGAATCAATCAAGCATATGCTATTCACCTGTCAGTACACGAATAGCATATGGAAAGACATTGCAAACAGATGTGGGGCTGAGGATCCACCAGACAAATGGGAAGACGTTATAGAGTGGAACATGTAATGGATAAGAGCACAGATCAATAACAGAGCATGGAGACATAGCTTACCTGGTTAGGGGAATCGAGGAAGAGAGAAACCGAAGAATCTTCCCTGAGATGACCATCTCTTGCTCATCCCTTATGGTGGTCATCAGGACGCATTGAGAAGCAGAGAACTGGACGGTGAGATGAAACGAGCGTAGAGATTATCATAGATTGAAATGACACTGGTAGAGTCAAATGTTACTTCTCGCAAGAACCAAATAAGCTAAAGAAAAAAATAGTGTGGTAGATATAGTCACGTATTAATGGGTTCGGTGGCTCTATGTCATTGAATAGAATCATATATGAACAAGTAGTTTCCCCATTAACTTAATTAATGGAAAATATAAAATGGCCAAATTACTTTTTTTTATGAAGAATATTATTTAATATATGTCATTCTAAATACATAAATATATAGTAAGAGATTACTGAGAAAAGTTTCAAGGTTAAGTTAAGCATCGTACTTAGAAAGGATGATGAAAAAGCTTTTCCGTTCAAATCTAAATAGGTATAATGAAATTGAGTTTTTTGTAAGTGTCATGTGCAAATCCAAAAATAACTGATTTCTATGTGACTCCGCAGCTTTACAATGAGACATATTCGAAATCAACGTCATCAACTCTGAAAGTATATAAATAAAATTTGTCAATATTTCACATCCTTATCTTTTTTCTTTTTCTAGAGATTCCTGCATCCTTTTTGTTACTTCTCTGTCCCTATATTTTCCAATGCGTCCAATATTCCATTCTAAAGAAACTCAAACGATTCTGTAGTGGTTTAATCTCAGCACAGTATTAAAGTAACGTGCACACAACAGACATAGATAGCTTACCGCCCAACCTCTTGAAGCCAACCCAACGTATCTCATGAACAACTTCTTTTGTAAGAGAAACCACACGTCTTCTACTCCTTAATTTTGTTCCTTCACCCATCTCTCTCTCTCTGTATTTTCTTCAACTTTACAACTAAGTAACCTACAGTCTTATTTCATTCTCTTTTGTATAAAATCCACACCTACCCTGTCTAACACTACTCTGGATCTTCTCATTTCTACTGATTATCTTAACTCATACAAGTCTTTACCATGAAACTTGGTCCCATATGCCTTTTTCTGTCGACCCTTTTCTTTGTTCACTCAGAATCCATCAGCAGAGCAGATTTCCCAGATGGTTTCATGTTTGGAACTGCTTCTTCAGCCTACCAGGTGAAGTATCTAACCTGAATTTTTGGCGGAAAAAAAATGTTACGATTAGGAGACTGCAATTTGGAGTCATTAGGCGATGATGCTATTTTTTACGAACTAGTTTGAAGGAGCTGTCGGTGAAGGAAACAAAGGACCTAGCGTATGGGATACTTTCGCAAAGCAATCTGGTAAGATCAAATTTGAAGAGAAATTCCAAAGAAACTCAAAACCAAAACCGTGACAGAGAAGGTGATGGATGCAAGTATTACAAGTTGCCACTAAACTGTTTTAAATGTGATTCCACAGGGAGGATATTGGACTTCAGCAATGCAGATACAGCAGTTGATCAATATCACCGTTTTAAGGTAATTAAATTAACTAATGATTCATATGAACAATGCCTGTTTTATTTTAATCTATTTGAGAAAGACATTTCTTTTTGAGGATTTAATATCTGGAAGAGTAAACTGTGAAGAAACGAACCTGGAAACATAAACTTACCCACGTGGGTGAGCAGACACGGAAAGAGTCCTGATGACTGAGAATTCTGTATCGAATTACAAGATTAAGTAATAAAATAGTGAGATGATGATCATGATGACGATGATGATGTGTCGCCAACTTCTTGAGATAAAGATACACTAAACAATTCTATTCGAAGATGAAATTAATTAAATATAATTCTTCCAAGCAGAAACTGGAATTTTCCCCTTTTGCTGTGCTAAAGATAAAACCTCTTTTTTTTTTAAAATGATTTTTACAGGATGACATAGCCTTGATGAAGGATCTGGGAATGGATGCCTACAGATTCTCTATTTCTTGGACAAGAATTTTTCCAAGTTGGTTGCAGTCCAAGCATTGGAACTTTGTTTTCGACCATATTGGTTTCGTTCAGACCGTTAACTTGTTTGAACATTATCTTTAACAGATGGAACAGGGGAAACAAACCCAGAAGGGATAAATCATTACAACAGCCTTATAGATGCTTTACTAGAAAATGGTTGGTGGCATAATCACCTCTTAACGTTTACTTCCATTTTTATTCTCCAGTAAGTTACTGTTAAAGCGTTAGCTACGATTTTTCAATCAGGAATCCAACCATATGTGACTCTTTACCATTGGGATCTTCCACATATGCTTCAGGAAAAATATGAGGGGTGGTTGAACAAACAAATAATGTGAGTTTGTTTGAACTAAGTTCATGTTTTGTTCTGTACAATTAAGAATTTATCAGACTCGTGGGTGGCTTTACAGAACTGACTTCGAGCATTATGCCATCACATGTTTCCAAGTATTTGGAGATAGAGTGAAACACTGGCTCACCTTCAATGAACCTCACGGTTACTCCATCCAAGGTTATGACACAGGTCTTCAAGCTCCTGGAAGGTGCTCTATTCTAGGTCACTTGCTATGCAAAGAGGGAAATTCTTCAATCGAACCATATATTGTAGCTCACAATATCCTACAGTCACATGCTGCTGCATATCGTTCTTACGAGTTGAATTTCAAGGTACACCCAGGCTTAGATATCTATGTTGTTCTGTCACCAAGCATCTCAATCCCTTATCAAGTTCATTAAAGGTTGATACAAAAAACATAATCTCCTGTATTCATTTTTATGGGTCTTCAAGGAACACCAAAAGGGTCAAGTTGGAATTGCATTGGATGCTAAGTGGTATGAACCAATCTCTGATACGGACGAGGATAAAGATGCTGCAAGTAGAGCGATGGAATTTTCAGTTGGATGGTAAACCGTTTAGGTTCATTGAAAAACTGGCAAAGAATGAAAATTCTCTCCCCACATCATTAACACATACGAACTGAATCAGGTTCCTTGATCCACTTCTTTTTGGCAAATATCCTCATTTGATGAGAAAGCTCGTAGGTGAAAGACTGCCAAAGATCACCCCAAAAATGTCAAAAACCCTAACAGGGTCGTTGGACTTCATTGGCATAAACCATTACACGACATTGTATGCTCGGAATGACAGGTCTCGGATTAGAAAACTTGTGCTGCAGGATGCATATTCGGATGCTGCTGTTGTAACCACTCGTAAGATATCAAAGCAGTCTCTTACACTTCTGAATAAAGCTGTGTAGTCGAACGAAAACTGATTACCATTTGTACTTTTTCCTCCATTCCAGCTTATCGGCATGGAGTTTCTATCGGAGAACGAGCAAGTCTCACACTAAGCTAAGACATAGATTCTTGTTATGGACTTCAATTTTCATAACAGATGCGTATTCTTCTGCAGGCAGCTTCTCGGTGGCTACACATAGTTCCATGGGGCATCCATAAATTGGTCAAGTATGTAAAAGACAAGTACGGGAACCCACCAGTAATTATTACAGAAAATGGTAATTTTTTTTTTAAGATTTCTTACCAAAGATATAATTGAGTTTTCATCTTAGTACTTGACCAATTCTATGATTTTCAGGTATGGATGATTTGAATAGACCACTTATACCTCTAAACAAGTTCTTACAGGATCAGAAGAGAATAGATTACCACAGAAACTACATGTCAAACCTGTCTGCAGCTATAAGGTAATATAGTAACATCAGTTCTTAACGTTCAGACAGTTTTTGCATTGCCATGCTCTAGACAAAGTATACTTACGTTTCTGGGTATGAAACATTTAAGAAAACTGAACAAATAACAGGCATGACAAATGTAATGTACGTGGCTACTTTGTGTGGTCCTTGCTCGACAACTGGGAGTGGAACTCCGGCTATACTGTGCGATTTGGACTCTATTTTGTGGACTACAACAATAATCTTACGCGGATACCAAAAGCTTCTGCCAAATGGTTCAAAAGTGTACTCAGACTGCAGGTCAGCAGTAAAATTTAAGCGTCTCAGGCCTCCATCAAACACATGTTGTACCTCTCTTTTTTTTTTTTTTGAAGGAACACATGTTGTACCTATATGTAATTGAAGGGGAAAACTGTACGGTGAAATTAAAATCGACAGAAAATAACCACCTGGACTTTCTTGAATAAGGAAGACCATCCTCCATTATCAAGAAATGAAACACTATTCTTTTAGCATGTAAATAGGTACCTTCCGGCCAAAAATCGTCCCAATCGTTAATGTGATTCTGGTTCCTATAACTTCCGCATTACTGAAGAAAATAAAGTCCTAAATTTATTTAGTCTGCTTTCTTCATATTTTTGGTGAATTCTAACAACGAGAGACTGAATATTCAATCTGAGGGGTGATGCATGTAATTCTTGGTAATCGTCTTTTGGGTTTTTAGGGATTCTGTTTGGTAGAGAAAAGAACGTAATAGAAAGAAGAAGAAGCCGATTGAGAGAGAAGTGTTGGAATTTAAATTTGTTTTTATTGTTATTTAATTTATGTTTTAATTTGGGAAGTTGAAAGTGTGAAACGTTAAG
>JANQAP020000144.1:1360335-1396432 GCA_026874005.2 Erythroxylum coriaceum
CTTTTGGGTTTTTAGGGATTCTGTTTGGTAGAGAAAAGAACGTAATAGAAAGAAGAAGAAGCCGATTGAGAGAGAAGATCTGATTCTTGAGAGAGAAAAAAGAGTAACAGTTGATCGTTACATTTCCCTTCCTCTCGGCTACATCGATTATACATCCAATCACATTTATACATTTGGCACTACCATACGAATCGTTTAACTGCTAACACTACCTCCTATACTACGTCGTCTTCATCTTACTTAGCTCTGTGCTCCACTAGGTCGTTTCCTTCATCATCTTCATGCATCACATTCCATTTAACTTTTCAAAAAAATCTTCATGCATCACATTCAACCTCTATCAATTCCCTCCCTCTCGAGAACCTTGTCCACAAGGTTAATGTCGCGAAAACGTTGCTAAATGTCGTACAAATATTCCCAATAAACATCAGAGTCTCTCGGCGAGGACCACTAGATCAAAATCTGGACAGTTGCGCGGTTATGTCGTTTGACTAGGCAACGCTCCAAAATAGCTACCGGTATACGCATTCCAAAATACAAAGAAAAAGGTAAGGTCGTTGAAACAGAAATCGAATCAAAGACTCGTCTGTTCAACTGAGACACATGAAATGTAGGATGAATCCTACTATCAGCTGGCAAATCCAATTTATAGGCAACAGACCCCACTTTTTTTAGGACGCGAAACGGCCCATAAAACAGAGGAGACAACTTCTAGGAACTCCTATGGTGTACACTTTGCTGACAATACGGCCTAAGTTTCAAATAGACAAGATCACCGAGTTCGAAAACACATTCAGTACGATGATGATTCGCCAACCGTTTCATACGACGTTGAGCACGATGCAGATGAAACCGAAGTACATTCACCATAGCCTCGAGATTCAACAACATTAACGATTAGTTAATGTTAAAAGCAAGTAATTATAAAAAAACGTTTAGTTAATATAGTTCTATTATATAAAAATGTAGTTCATAATCTTCTCCTAACCTTAACTTTTTTTTTTGGTTTCCTTTATAACTGCTACGCCCCATGCATACTTTTTCTTTCTCTCACTGTCTCGTATGTTCCATATTTCTCTCTCACTCTATCTCTCCGGCAACTCTCCACCACGCACTCGACACCACCTCATCGTCTCTTCCTCACGCACGCGCAACACACACATATCGTCTTCGTCTCTTCCTTAGTCAGTCAGTCCTCACACACAACACAACACATCACACTGCGCCAAGTAGAACAAAGCAGAGGAATGAATATTCAAAGTTGCGTTGTCTTACCTGGTCTTAGGGATTTGGAAAGAGATAAATCGAAGAGCTTTCAGGGAGAAATCCAGAGAGCTAAGATCTTCAATCAGATGAGAACAAATATATACTTGCATCGGAGGAATATTGCGATTGACGAAAGAGTGAATTGGATCTTGGGATGTCGCTAAAGCGTGGTAGGGTTTTTGGTTGTTAAATGCAAAAGCTTCTAGATCGACTAAACAAATACGTAAAGAGCATAGTTATGTAAAATAAGTTTTTATTAGTAATTTCAATAAAAGAGAACATTTTATCTTATCGAATAATTTTTATCTTCTCTACATTTTGGTTTCAAGATCAACTGCTTTTGGGCCTTCGTGATTATAAATTATCATGTTTGGCTCCACCAATCGTAATTTTTTTTTGAATTATTGGCTTTATGCTCTGAATTTTCAAATGATTTTGATCTTCATTTAGAGCTCAAATTTAAAGATCTTTGCATTGTAGTTAATGATTTTGGTTCCCTGATCTAGCTAAATGACTAATGACTGGACTTTTCTTTTCATTGTAGTTAATGATTTTGGTCCTATATTAGCTAACTGTTCTTCTTATCATTTATTAATTTTATGCCTTTGATTCAGCTCACGCCGTGGACAGAGAGTATCAGGTAGTTTATGGTGGATTTACTTGGTTTTTTTTATTGATTTCTCAGATAATCACATAACAAAATAGGAGACTTAGGACATGTTTTTTAGTTGGATTTTTGAAAGGTTTCCTCTTGTTTTTATGTGGGGTGTAGCAGGTTCTTCGGGCTTTGGGTGAATACACAGATGTTCCAGTTCCTAAAGTATTTTGTATATGTTTGGATCGGAGTGTTAACTGAAACTGAATTCTATATCATGGAGTTCTTGGAAGGACGCATTTTTATAGACCCAAAGCTACCAGTATGAACAATTTCTCCTGTAAATTAGTTGTCAGTGTTTCAAAATTTGAAGTGGAATGACATTGCCTACTACGATTTACAATTCGTAACTATGCGAGCAAACGGTGTTGATGAGCTGTATCCAATGTCTTTTTATCAGGGTGTGCCACCTAAGAGGAGAGCTGCATTATATCGAGAAACGACAAGAGCTTTGGCAGCTCTACATTTTGTTGATGTTGATGCTATTAGTTTAGGGAAGTATGGATTGCGAAACAATTATTGCAAGTGACAGGTGTGTGAACTTCCACTTAAATGTTTGATTGATCATTGGTTACAAGAAGTGACTGCATTGTAATTAGAGTTTCCATATAGGTTCATTTAGTTTTGTATTTCGGGTTTTTGGATGTATCAACATTTGAGGAGTAAATTACAATTTCTTGTTTTGAGGCATAGCTATCAACTTAACAAAAAAGCTTACAAAGACTAAGCCTTTGTTTTAAGGAGACAGATGGACCAAACAATACCTTGCATCAATTGGAGAGGGCAAATCTCCAAGATATCCTAAGATGTTGGAGCTATCTCAATGGTTACATAAACACATTCCTGTTAAGGATTCTTCAGCTTAAATGATAATGAGAAGTAAACCTGATATGATACTCTACATGCTCTAGGATCGAGTGATTGGGATTCTTGATTGGGAGTTATCTACCCTTGGAAACCAAATGTGTGATATTGCATACAGTTGTATGGTACTGAACAGAGCAAATACTCAAAATTATATGTTTTTTGCATTAAAGAAGCATTGTTTCTATACTCTCTTCTTCCTAAAATTTTACAAATATTGAATTCTTGATTGGTTTTCAAGTATGTAACTATTCCTTAGATGTCAAAAGCTTCAGTTCCTCTTAATGACAATTCCAAGCTCTCTTTTTTCCTCTTTTCATCTTTCTCTTGGCAGCATTATAATGTGGATGTTGATATTTCCAAAGAGCAACTGGGTAAAGGTTTAGAAGTCTCTGGCATTCTAGAAGGGATTCCTTCCCTAGCAGAATATCTGGCAGAATACTGCTCTGCATCTGTAAGACTCATTGCAAAACTTTGCTCTATGATGTGATTTGTGTGTCGAAATATTCCTTGGGACTTGTACACATGCTATTTGCTCCAAATTTATCTTTTTTCTGCACATTCTCTTCACATTAAGTGTTTGTGAGCTTCCAAGATTAGTATACCATGATTTAATATATAATCGTGAAGGCTTTCCCATCTTTTGTTGACATTTTTTTTCTCTAATAGAGGCTTATGGTAGTTTTCTGATATATGTCAACTTAACTAAACTTGTTATTGTTTACTTTTACTGGACTTTTCCATGGTATAGCTTAGCTTGCCAATCAGTGGAAGTTCTATGTTGCCTTTGGTTTGTTCCGTGGTTCATTAATCTTTACTGAAGTACGTAGTCTTTGGATTATGGTAATTTTTAGATACAAATTTGATTTTTTATCCAAATTTTGATACGGACATTTTTATCATTAAAGTTCAATGCATTAACACAATAATGATCACTACGTTGTTTATAGGGTAATGCTTCAGGAGGAGAGCGTGCTCGAAATGCAGAAACTCTAGCAAATTGTCTTATAGACTCTGCGTTGGATTATATAGCAAGAAAGTATGTACTTCCTAATCACCCTCCATCTAGTAGCTTCTAACATTAACCAAGTGCCTTCATTGCTTTTTGTCTCGCTTGTATCTGATTTGCCAAATGCTTTAAATCATTTCAATCTTACAATTGTCTTCGTTCATTTGGTATTAGATAGTATTTATGATGTTTTACTCTACTTTAGTGATTGATGTAGAAAACCATGTTGAAATATGTCCATAGAAGTAACTTAATGAGGTGATTTACCACACTTCAGTATCTAAAATAATAAGGTGAGCTAGTATAGGTTTGGTTGAGTTGTATTCTTTATGGGATTTTTCCTCCTATGATACTCTCTTTTTACTATTCTTCACTTTATCATTCTCCTTTTCTAAAGATGGGGAAGGTGCGGAGTGTTTAATGCTGAAGTACAAATGTTTAAGTCATGACACATTTCTATTTGAAACATTTTCCTTTCAAAATGGATTGCATCTACATATTTGTTAAGGGAAGCAAATAGGGAGTATAGCAATTTGCCTAGTTTTTCCTTGTTGTAATTGTTATCAATGACATCTTGACTTTGATTTTGGATCTCCTATATTATGTCACTTGTGGCCATAATCGAGAAGCAAATTATTGGACCATGAAGTGTGCTTAATTTATTTGTACACAACATCCACCTATCAATCAAGGCAATAGAACCTTTTAATCAAATTTTTTACTTAAGATACTTTTGTCTTTTGCTATTGACTTCCAGTTGCATGAGATTATATGAAACCATATGGTGAGAGCATTCATCAAGGCCCTTCAAATGAGAGTGGGAAGTTTGTTCCTAGTAAAAAGGTTCAGGACCTGAGGAATAGATTAATCAAGTTTATGGAAGATCATATATACCCCATGGAAAACGAATTCTACAAGCTTGCTCAATCTTCTTCACGTTGGATGGTACACCCAAGGGAGGAAAGGTTAAAGGAGTTGGCAAAGAAAGAAGTGTTGTGGAACTTATGGATACCTGTAATAATGCTTCATCCCTTAACTGCTATGTTAATCTTAAAATAAGAGTTGTAATTGTTATAATCTTGAGATTTTGTGCTTCATGCAGTTTAAATTATATGAATCTATTTTAACTAATTTGTGCTATTATATACATATCAATCTGTGTAATATAATATTTATTAACAAAATTGTTAATTTATTATAATAATATGTAGATACATATTTTAGATTAATTTGTAAAATTTATTATAATAATATGCATATGAGTGATATTAAAAAAGATGCACAAAGCAAATTGTAAGCTTATTTTTTTTACTAAAAATGGTAGAGTTTTTCGACATAAAAAACTATCTAAAAGTGAAAAATATCGACGGAGAAAAGCATATAAAAGTTTACACAAAGCGTCTAAAATAGCATTGCCCTCGAAAAATTACAAACGCAGGAAATAGATTTTCGATGCTTATATGCGTAAAAAAATGTATGTTTTTCAATGCATTTATGTGTCTAAGAAAACTGTTGAAAATAGTTTTTGTGACACTTGTTTTTTCGACGCTTTATAAAACATCTAAAATTATTTTTAAGATACAAAAAACATCTAAAAACTCCACCTTTTATTTCTTTAAACTCCATATTTTCTTATAGTGTGATCCACCGCCAAAACAAATGAATCACCAGCCATATAAGGATTATAGACAGGAGGAGGAAAACCATAAACAGCCTGAAATGGTGTAATATTGATGGACGAATGGAAGGTGGTATTATACCACCATTCAGCAAGTGACAACCACATATTCCAATAGTCGAACAATCAGACGTCATGCACCACAAATACATCTCTAATGTTCGATTTAATACCTTTATTTGTCAATTAGACTGCGGATGATAAACTATGGAAAAATGCAGCTTCATCCCTTGAAGAGCAAATAATTCTCTCCAAAATGATTGGTAAAAATGATTTCACAGTCATTGACGATCATTGGGCATTCCATGTAACTTAAACAGGGTATCCATCAAAACTCGAGCATTGTTTTTGAAGAATAAGGATTGCGAAGAGGAACAAAATGAGCATATTTGTTCAGTCTATCCACAACAGCAAGAATCATCGAAAACTGCTCCGACAACGGAAGAACTTCTACGAAATCCACGCTAATATACATCCACAACTACTGTGGAATTGATAATGGTTGGAGTAACCTTGGTGAAGCCATTGGTTCATACTTATTTTTTTTCACAAACCTCACATTTACGAACAAACTCCCGCACATCCTTTTGTAATTTACACTACCCGAGTGACCTCTATGAGCAGAAGAATATGAATTTTCAATAATTTTCTGATGGAAACTAACTGAATTACCCACCACCAAACGCCCCTTCCATCGTAAAAGATCATCTATCCATGAATAAATCGAACCTTTATCTCCCCTTGTTGAATCTGCTGCAACAACTTATAGATAACTGAATCTTGATCCAACCGTTTTTGATTTCAGACAGTAACTTTGTCTGCATATGGGAAATGGACATTATAAAGAGTTCAAAACTACTGACTCTAGAAAAGGAATCAACAACAGAATTATTAACAACCTTCTTATATTTAATTGAAAATTGAACCCCAAAAGTTTTGGTAACCAATTCTACTAGAAAGGAGTAGTAATACACTAACCCATCGAATATTTCAGACTATGATGGTCTATTTGTGTTAATTGTAATGTGTTGTTACTAGTATTTACTAGTTATCTAATTATTGTTGAGTAATTATTGTAATGGGCATTAGCTGGCAAGTTTGAAAAACTAAAGAGTCAAGTATGTAAAACAAAAAAAAGGAACTTCAAAAGTTATGTACGTATGTGTGGCAGCTCTGTTTTGATATAGTGAAAAAAAAGAAAGAACTAAATGAAAGTGAAAAGAGAGTTTTGCCCATCATCTTGCTCCATCTCTTTACCAAAAATTAATCTTCAGATTTACATGATTTAGCAAAACTTGCTAGCAGAGTCGTATCAGAGCTATAGATCCTCGAGTCAAAAGAGAAAAAAAGGTGTAGAATATAAAAGAGAGGGAGAAGAGATGGCTAGTACTTCAGCAACCATCAATAGTACAATCTCCAGCAATGTTCAAGTTCCATTATTTGAAGGTGAGAATTATGATTTTCGGATAGTAAAAATGGAGACCTTATTGACATCTTTAGATGTTTTGGAGTTTGTGAAGACTGGGTTTGTTTCATCTACAAACTTAGTTGAAGTTATAGAAGGTGAAAGAGAAGTAATAAAAAGAAAAAAAATTACAGATGCTAGTGTTCTTGGGATGATTCAAAGAGGAGTGTCTTTGGCCATATTTCCTAAGATTATGAGAGCCAAGACAACCAAGGGAGCATAGGACATCTTGCAACATGAATTTGAAGGAGACTCTAAGGTGAGAGCTATCAAACTTCGGACTTTGAAAAGAGATTTTGATAATTAAATTATGAAAGAGAATGAAACTTTAATTGAGTATTATAATAGACTGCTTGAGTTGGTGAATCAAATGATGTCTCATGGGGATATAATAGAAGACCGTAGGGTTGTTGATAAAATTTTGATTAGTTTGCCAGAGAAGTTTGATCCTATAGTTTCTATTATTGAGGAAACAAAAGACTTGTCAACTGTTGCTGTTGAGGGGTTGATAAGTTCTCTGAGATCATTTGAGCAAAAATTAGCAAGAAGAAAAGAAAAGTTTGTTGAGAGTGCATTTTAATCTAAGCTTACCATTTATGCCAAAAATGTTGAAAATAAGATATCTACACAAGACAGAGGGCAGTCTTCTAGAGGTGGCAGATTTGGTAAAGGAAGAGGTAGAAATTCATCACGTGTAAGAGGTAGAAGCCATTCTGGTGGAAGAGGACGTGTGGGTGAATCAAGTAAATGGTGTGGAGTCTGCAAAAAGAACACCCATAATGAGAAAGATTGCTAGAGCAAAAATAAGCCTCAATGTTACAACTGTAATGGCTACAGTCATTTGCAAAAAGATTGTCACTTTGGCAATACACAGCAAGTTGCATTTACTAAAGCAGAAAAGGATGATGGAAATTAATTTTTGCTTGTCAAAAGGCTTTTAAAGAAGACAAAAATATATAGTATTTGGATAGTGGTTGTAGCAACCATATGACAGGCAATAAGGAAGCTTTTCTTAATATAGATTCATCTTTCAAGTCAAAGGAGAAATTGGGAAATGGTGAATATGTTAATGTCGAAGGCAAAGGCAGCATTGGAGTAGCAACAAAGCAAGGAAATAAAGTTATTCATGATAATCTGTATATGCCAAAATTAGATGAAAATTTGTTGAGTCTTGACAGCTAATGGAGCATGCTTATTCTCTAACTTTTATAGATGGAGTTTACAGAATTTTTGATCCATATGGGAAGCAGGTTGTTGTGGTTCGTATGAATGGAAATAGAGGCTTTCCTATCAAATTTAATTATCAGAAAAATTTCAACTTTGTGGCTAGAGAAACAGATGAGTCTTGGCTATGGCATAAGAGACTTGGGCATTTGAATTACAGTAGTTTGAAGTTGCTATCTCAAAAAAATATGGTGTATGGGCTACCAACAATTAAAGAAAAATCTGATGTATATGAAGGATGTGTGCTTGGCAAGCATCATCGTCAATCATTCCCGAAGGAGGGAGCTTGGAGAGCCAAAGAGGTGCTGGAATTGGTTCATACAGATGTTTGTGGTCTAATGAATACTTTATCTCATGCTCAAAATAGGTACTTTATTCTGTTTGTTGATGATTGTTCTTGCATGACATGGGTTTACTTTATGAGACAGAAGTCAGAAGTCTTTGTGATAATTAAAAATTTTAAAGCTCTTGTGGAGAAATAAAATGGTAGGTGTATCAAAACTCTTAGAAGTGACCGAGGGAAAGAATACACTTCTAACAAATTTTTTAAATTCTATGAACAAGAAGGCATGGAGAGGCAATTAACAATTTGCTATACAACAAAACGGTGTATCAGAGAGAAAAAAATCAAACTGTTATGGAAATGGCGAAATCAATGCTTTTTGAGAAAGGGATGCCAAAAACATTTTAGCCTGAAGTTGTCAACACTGCCGTGTATTTGCTGAATAGATGTCCAACAAAAAGTGAAAATATGACTCCATTTGAAGCATGGAGTGGAAGGAAGCCTTCAGTGAATCATCTTAAAATTTTTGGAAGCTTTTGCTATGCACAAATTCCTAAAGAGAGATGAACAAAGCTTAAAGAAACAAGTGAGAGATGTATTTTTATTGGTTATAGCTCTATGTCAAAGGGCTATAAACTTTATAACTTCAAGACAGAAAAGGTAATTATCAGTCATGATGTTATATTTGATGAAAAGAGTTTTTGGAATTGGCAAGAAAATAAAATTGAAGAAAAAATAGAGACAACCATTATTTTACAACAAGGTTCAACAATTGAAAATGAGCAACCAACCACTTCATCAAATGTTCCAACCACTCCAAGTTTTAGCACTTCACCTGCAAGCTCTAACTTTTCATCACTAAGTTCTACTCTAAAGAAAATGAAGAGCTTGGATGATTTTTATGCTAGATGTAACTTTTATGCCATAGAACCAAACAATTTTGAAGAGGCTATAAATGAAGATGATTGGAGAAATGCTATGCAAGAGGAGATTGATGTTATTGTGAAAAATGATACATAGAAGCTTATTGACAAGCCAAATGATAAAGAAGCAATTGGTGTAAAGTGGGTGTACAGAATAAAGCACATTTCTCATGGTTCAATTCAGAAAAATAAGGCAAGATTGGTGAACATGGAGTTGGTGATGAAGAAACCTTTGCTCTGGTGGCTCGCTTGGATACTATTAGAACAATAATTTCTTTGGCTGCTCAAAAGGAATGGAAATTATACCAGCTTGATGTAAAATCTACATTTTAAATGGTGAACTAAAAGAGGAGGTCTATATGCGACAACCAAAAGGCTTTGTCATCAAAGGCCAAGAAGAAAAGGTATATAAATTGCAGAAGGCTCTTTATGGGTTGAAACAAGCTCCTAGAGCATGGTACAGTGAGATTGATAATTATTTTGGTGCATAAGGATTTTTTATGAGCAAAAGTAAGCCTACATTGTATGTCAAAAGATAGGTACGAATGATATTTTAATTGTGGCACTTTATGTGGATGATTTAGTGTATACTGGCAATAATGAAAAAATGCTTCAAAATTTTAAAGCTGACATGATGAAAAAATACGAAATGAGTGATCTTGGCCTGTTGCATTGTTTTCTTGGTATTGAGGTATATCAAGATGAATATGGAGTTTTTATTTGCCAAAAGAAGTATGTTGAAAATGTTTTAAAGAAGTTTGGTATGTTTGATTGTAAATCTATCGATACTCCCTTGGTTGTGAATGAGAAATTTAAAAAAGAAGAAGGTGGAAGACCTGTGGATTAAAGTTATTATAGAAGTTTGATTGGGAGTTTATTCTATCTTACAATAACCAGACCAGACTTGATGTATTCTACCAGTTTATTTTCAAGGTTTATGAGTAAACCAAGTCACTTGCACCTTGGGCCATCAAAAAGAGTGTTAAGATATGTGATGGGAACCTTGGAGTATGGAATTAGATTTGAAAAAAATTCTGAATTGAAATTGAAAGGGTATTGTGATAGTGATTGGGCTGATAGTGTTGATGATATGAAAAGTACGTTTGGCTATGCCTTTTCTCTTGGTTCTGGTGTGATTTCTTGGTGTTCAAAGAAGTAGGAAACTGTGGCATTATCTTTAACAGAGGCAGAGTATGTGGCTGCTGGTTTGGCAACACAACAAACCATTTGGCTTAAAAGAATTGTTGAAGAAGGTGAAAAAAAGGAAGACAGTGTTCAACTCCATTGTGACAACAAGTCAGCCATTGCTATTGCCAAAAATCCAGTTCATCATAGTCGAACAAGACATTAACATCAAGTATCACTTCATCAGAGAAGTGATTGAAGAAGGTCAGGTGGGATTGGTGTAATGTAGGTCAGAGGAGCAGTTAGCAGACATTTTCACTAAAGCATTGCCAACAACAAGATTTCAACTTCTTAGAGAAGCTCTTGGAGTTCAGGAACAACATATTAGGAGGGAGTGTTAATTGCAATGTGTTGTTACTAGTATTTACTAGTTGTCTAGTTATTGTTGAGTAATTATTGTAATAGGCATTAGCTGGCAAGTTTGAGAAACTAAAGAGTCAAGTTTGTAAAACAAAAAAAAGGAACTTCAGAAGTTATGTATATGTGTATGACAACTTTGTTTTGATAGAGTGAAAAAAAAAGAAAGAACTCAATGACAGTGAAAAGAGAGTTTTACCCATCATCTTGCTCAATCTCTTTACCAAAAATTATTCGTGAGATTTATATGATTTAGAAAAACTTGCTAATAGTTTGAATTAGAAAATGTCATCCCGTGAGATAATGAGACCACTGTTTTACTGCCATAGCCATCGCCAAAAATTCTTTCTCGTAAATAAAGAGATGTTTGTAGCGAGGAGATAGTGACTTACTAACAAAAGCAATCAGATGATTCTCTTGTGTCAATACCGCATCAATACCATCGTCGCTAGCGTATGCCTCAACAACAAAGTCCTTTTAGAAATCTGGCAAATTCGGTAAAGCCAACATCGGTGCAGTGGTTATCGCCTACTTCAATGCCAGAAAAGTGAGAGTTGCATCATCTGTCCAAACAAATGCATCCTTTTTCAAGAGATCAGTCAGAGTTTTACTTAGTTGCCCATATCCTCGAATGAACCAACAGTAATAACCACACAAACCTAAAAAACTTCTAAGTTGACCAAACTATTTTCGGATGTGGCCACTCTAACACCACTCTCACTTTCTGAGTTTCGGTTGAAACTCCCGAACCACTAATGATGTGACCCAGATACTCCACCCGATCCACACGAAACGAACACTTAGAAAATTTAACAAACAATTGTTACTCGGATAGAATTGTTAACACCAAACGTAAATGTTCCAGATGCAGCTTAAATGAAGAGTTATAGATCAAAATATTGTCAAAAAAACTAAAACAAACCGTCGTAAATAAGCCTTAAAGATCTTATTCATGAGGCTCTGAAATGTTACCGGAGCATTCATCAGCCCAAACGATATTACGAGAAATTCGTAATGCCTATTATGTGTCTAAAAGGTTGTTTTGTAAATATCATCCTCGTGCACCTTGATCTGATCATATTCGGCTCTTAAATCTAACTTGGAGAAGCAACAGGCTCTTGTAATTTATCAAATAACTCCTCTACCAACAATATAGGAAACTTATCCTTAATTGTGCATTGATTGAGAGAGAGGTAATCAACGTAAAATCTCTAGGATCCATCTTTTTTCTTAATTAAGATGATTGGAGCTGAGAAAGGGCTAACACTCTCTCGTATTATACCTTGTTTTAACATATCAAATACCAAATCTTCCATCACATTCTTCCGAACTCCCACATACCGGTACGGTCTAAGGTTTATAGCTTCCGACCCTTCCTTTAATGGAATTCGGTGATCATGAAACTGAGAGGGAGGTAAACCCTTAGGTTCTCTCAAACTATTTTAGTAACTGCTGCAGTTGTTTCTTGAAAATTGATGAAGCCTGTTCCATATAGGTTTCAACCTCTGACGATCTCAACTCTCCTTGAAATTCATCTTCGTACTTCTCCTTGACAGTCTGAGGAATGACCATAAAATAACAAACTAAATCTTAGTGGCTCCATATTTTTGCCATTTTTTTTGGTATTGGCATCACCTTTCATCCTTCACTACAGAGTTCTAATTCTTCTTCTCCCCAACAAAATTTCATCGTTCCCTTTTGATAGTTAAAGACAGTATCGTCCAACCTTGATAACCATTGTACTCCTAAAACCATATATGTTCCTCCAATATCGA
Source organism: Erythroxylum coriaceum (assembly GCA_026874005.2). Lineage (NCBI taxonomy): Eukaryota > Viridiplantae > Streptophyta > Magnoliopsida > Malpighiales > Erythroxylaceae > Erythroxylum > Erythroxylum coriaceum. Next base: position 1,373,020 of record JANQAP020000144.1, read on the forward strand.
TAACTAAAGCATTAATTGAAAACTCTCTACCTCCCATTTGCCACTATAAATTCCTACAAATGTGTTTGTAGCTCAGCTTTAACCCTCCTCCAACTACAATTAGTAGCTCATTCACCTCTTCCAACTTCCATCGTAGATGGTTTATGACTCTGGTGTCAACAAAAATTATAAGTACTTCCATCGTCAACCAAAATATGTATGACTGAACCATTCAACATACCTTTCACCTTGATTTCCTGGAATTTAGCTATCGAAGCACCAGACATAGCTTATAAGGAGATGTTCATCAACTCTTCTTCCTCAATTGATACATCTTCTTCCTCTTCCAAGTCATCCTCTACGACATAGATATGCAACAATCGCTTTTTGCACTTATGACCCTGAACGTATTTCTCATCACACCAAAAACACAAACCTTTAGCTTAATGCTCATCTAATTCTTTACTTGAAGTTGTTTTTGTCCACTTTACGTCCTTATCCATCTTCAGTGTTCCTTGTATTGGCATAGGTAGAAAGCCTATAGGCTTCTAGAAATTAACAGAACATCCACTATACGGTTGCCCTCGTGTTAGAACTCGTCCTTCTGCTCCGCAATGCGGTGTTATCATCTTATGTTTTCTAGCTAACTCATACGTTTGTTGAAGTGAGCGAGGATTCCACAATTTGACAGAATATTCTATTTCTACTTTCAACCCTTTCAAAAATATACTCATCAAGTAGGGTTTTGGCATTACTAATTTTTGCGACGACATATCAAATTTTGCACAATATTCCTTCACTGAGCCTCTCTATTTCAACTCTTTAAATTCTCCGATCGGGTCTTCAAAGGTTGAGTCTCCAAACAGTTGCTCTAGGGCTAGCAAATACTCGACCCAACTAGGTGGTTCTCGAGTCATTCGATTTCTCACGTACAGTTCTTGTCATGCGAACAGCTCTTGTCATGCGAGCACCTCTCCTTCCAAATGCATTGTGGCTAATCCCACCTTCAAATCAGCCAGTGTGTGATCCAATGAAAAAAATTGTTCACATTTGAACACTCACACCCTTAAATTCTCTGTCTTGAATACCGTTGTAGAGATGGTATATCTACCTCTATAATAACCGTCACTACCTCCATTCTCTGGTACCCTTGGATCCACATTCCCTCGCGCTCCATGCTCATTTCTATCATTTTGTAACATCTGAGTAAGCCATTCCTTCAACTCCTGCGGCCTGGCTTCCAACTCTTGCATTTGGTTACGCAATCCTTCCTTTATGTGTCTCCACTCCTAAGCTCTCGTACCTTCTACCATTTCGCAATGTTAGCTTTTGACCGAAAGGAGCTCTAATACCAATATGATGCAAGTAATTCTTGGCAATTGTATTTTGGGTTTTTAAGGATTCTGTTTGGTAGAGAAAAGAAAGTAATAGAAAGAAGAAGAAGCTGGTTGAGAGAGATCTGACTCTTGAGAGAGGAAAAACGGTAAACAGTTGATCGTTACATTTCCCTTCCTCTCAACGACTATATCAACGGCTAATTCCGTTACTATACATCCAATCACATTTATACATTTGGCACTACCTATACGAATCGTTTATCTACTAACACCGGCTCCTATACTACATCGTCTTCATCTTACTTAACTCTGTACTCCACTAAGTCGTTTCCTTCGTCATCTTCATGCATCACATTCCACCTCTATCAAGGAGAGACTAACAAAACTCATCCCACCCTGTTGTAACGAGAACGTTTTGCTTCTTTTTACTTTTTCCCATTTTACACGCAAGCGATCACCAAACGATTACTTAATTTCACGAAGAATGGAACATAATTCAAATAATAATGGCCACCCACAAAGACAACATGACTGAAATGATAATCCCGAACCAAAAATGTGTAACGGAGACATTAAAGTTTTTCCTTGAAATTCGGATGACATTGAAATAAATGACCTGAAGCGAACTGGGTACGGCTTCCATGAGCGCTCTGCTACAAATCAATGAAGCAATGAAATGTGAAATACCCCGTTTATTTGCAACTAAAAAGCTAACTTGCATCATATTACTGCCATTAAGAAGCCAATTAGCTTCATATTACTATTTTTCCCAAAGGAAAAAGGATTACGGTAGATGGATGGTAATACTAGAAATTGGGTTATGCCTTCAAACCAAAATACTAATTCGCGGGGGTTCAAGCAAACTCCATCTTAACTACGACGGATAGCAGGTGGTAGCTAAATAACTACCTAACCAATCTGTACATAAATCTAGATGTCCCTTACCAACACTAGCAATAGTAACGTCCTTGTAACTGTAGCTATTTCTTTTGCATTCAACACATTTAAGCAGAGTCTGAGTGCCAAAATATACTCTATGTCCTCTTCAGCACAGCCACCATGATAACCATCACCGCCAATGCCATTAAAGATGTCCCCAAGGTTCTCTCCATGGGATTCATTCTGCAATTTGCAGCAGAACCGTTCTCTGCAGAAGAGAAGCCAAAAATATTCTGGAAAAAGCTGGAGATATTGCTCACCATTTCAGCCACGGCATGATTGATCTTCTCAAACACATCATTCATCCTATTTTGAGAGTTCCCAGTTGCTGCTTCATTTTTATCATCAGATGTTTCAATACCGTTAACTGGAGATGAATCCTGAAACTCAACATCTGTAACAGGGTTTTATCCATGTGAGGAAAGAGTGAGATAACAAGAACGTGAAAGAACAGAAGAAGCTAGCACAAAGTAATTTGGAAGGAGATAAAAAATCTCACTTCTCTTGTGGGATTCGAGAAAGTCAAGCAGCTCGTCATTTTTTGAAATAGCATCCCAGACATTTGGGTCACTGGCAATAGAAGCAACAACAGTCTGGGCACAGCCATGATGTTAGTAAAATATAATCCAAGCATAGCAACTTTGATTAGTAAATGAATAGCAAAAAATGTGAATGGAAGTGTCTAAAATGCAAGGCATCTACTTCAATAAGTCCTTGGAGAGTTGGCACTTCAGCAGATCTTGCATAGTTCTCTAATTCTATCATTTCTATGACCTTAAGCTATTTTATCAAGGCCTTTTAAGCTCATCTTTACCCTTTACCTTCAATCATGGTCATATCATTTCCATCAAAGGAAAGGATTATAATAAATATCTAGTTCAGTCAACAAGTTTGAGTCCTTCTATTATAACCATCACTAGGAATAAGAAATAGCACCATCATACGGACGAGTAAAAAATGGTGGGATTAAAATAAATCAAAACCTGAACTGCAGGACTTTCATTGAGCAACGCAAAAGCCCTCATCGCAAACTTTGGCACTGGAGCTGCTTTTGGCTCACAGATGACGAGACCCTTTGTCTCTAAGTCATCAGAACTTCGAAGCAAATTTTGGCCAGACAGCTGACCACCGCTGGATGGACCAAATTCCTTGTGGCTAGGAGATGACACGCACACCCTGCAAACCAGTGAAACAGAACATAGGATAGAAAAAGCTTACTTTGCACGTCAAGTAAAATGAAGAAGCTCCCAAACGACAGAAAAAGAAAACCTCAAAATTGCACAAAAGGTAGTTAAAAGTCCTTAAAATTTCCAATTTTCAACAATAAGCCCTTAATGTTCTGACGTTAACATATTAGACCTTACCATTATTAAATGTTCTCAAATTAGTCCTTGACATATTAAAACTTAATAATAAACCCCCAGACATATTAAAACTTAGTAATGCCCTAATTATTTTTGTTTGGAATTAAAAAAAAAACTCATGAGAAGTCACTAATTATAACACTACTCTTTAAGTTCCATCCAAATAAGGGCTATTTACAAACAGATGTTGACGCACAGATTAACTTATTAACATCAAAACTTTTAAGAGTTTATTGAAAATGGATCCATACTTCAGCCTTGTACACAATATCCGTAAGAATTTGTCATGAACATGACAATAAAATTCCACACCGAGACCAGAAACCACCCCATTCAAATAGATCTTAAAAAAATTATGGCAATTCCATACTTAAACAAAGGAAAGAAAAGATCATGATTAATAGAGAGATAATTCCGTAGGATGCCCACAATCAAACATTGGATTACCATCAAACTCGTCAGCCATTCAGTCATATCCATTACACCTTCGCTAAAGAATCCGGATTCTCACTGCAGTCTCAACTAAATCCACAAACCCTAGAACTCAATACTGCTACAAACCCAAAAGAAAATGTCACAGAGGTTAACAAAGAAGATGAGTAAACCGCGGGAACTTTAAATGAATTAACGAAGCACACGATGAGCGACATCGTTTAAGACATAATGATTCCGACGCACAGTTTAAATAAATCCACACAGCAACTATCCAAGAATAGCACCTAGTTTAGCTTTCTTCTTACGTATATTTAAGAGTTATTAACAACGGCCAGAAATGAAACAAGTATAACAGAAGTTGTTACTTCCCTTCCTTCTAAAATTCTCTCGTGATTTCCCCATATCTTTTATTCCTTATTTCTCACTCTTGTTCAAATGTTCATGCATCCAATACAAAGTATCACAACAATTGGTATCAGTCAATTCTGGGAAAGATATCAATGGCAGAAGGTACGGGGGGAGTTGAGTTACGTAGGATCGAAAAGAACGTTAAGAGTTTGATGGAGGTGCAAACCAAGAATGAGAAACTATTGTTAGAGTCTCATAACAGAGCATATAAGTATGAGAAGGACATGTTGGAGCTTAAATCCATCTTCACACAATTCATGCAACGATAGGGAGTGGAGCCTGGAGTAGCTATTCCGGTTACTTCGAAACACACAAAGACTCGGTGCTGGAATATTGCGCCAAATTCGATCATTATTCTATCCGACTATCATTGTTTGAAGAATACTTAATAGGATTCTTCCTTAAGGGCCCCAAACTAATAATCGAAATTACAATAAGGTTACATGAGTCATCGTCTCTACATCATGCTTACATGTTGGCATAGAAGCAAAAAGCAGTTATGATGGCGAAAGTGAGTACATCTTTTCTTAGAGTTAATACATTGGGGTTAACATCAGACGAAGTTAACATTGAGGTCGTAACCCAGTTCTGAAGATGTTGCAGACAATGAATGTAAACAGGAGCTTAACATCATATGAAACACTCCCCACCCCAAGAGCTCCAACACGTTCGGTAGCGGCAAGAACGTTCAAAACTCCAAAACACATCATTAGCAAAGAATTTGATGAATTTGATGAAAAAAGGGCACGAGGGCTCTATTTTTGGTGTGATGAAAAATATAGTCCAGATGACCATAAAAGTGAAAAGAGGCAATTACAATCACACATGGTCGCTGGAGATGAAGATCCTACAAAATTTGTAACTGAGGGAGATAATGATGGACTCGAGGAAGAACAATTGGAAGCTGATTTCCCAAACGTGTCCATGCAGGCAACGATGGGATTGACAGTCGAGTGGGACTTTAAGCAAATGAGGACAGGGGGAATGCATCAGAGGATATGATTCACATCTTGATAGATAATGGAAGTAGCCACAATTTTGTCGATATTTCAATCGTGAAGAAAGGCAACTGTGACGTTAGGGAAATCGAACCACGACACTTACAGTAGCTGGAGGGTTGCAATTGGTATGTAAGCAATGCTGCATGAATTTTACGTGGACTATGCAAGAAGTCCAATTCACCATGGATCCACAAGTATTATCACTGGGAGGTTGTGATGATGTGCTCGGAGTATAATGGCTGGTAGGATTGAACGACGTTTTGTGTAATTTTAAGAAGAGGACCATGACCTTCAACTGGGAGGGACGAGTAGTTAGATTAAATGGAAATCTGAATGGAAGATCCAGGGTAGTATCAGGCAAAGATTTTCACAAAACACTTCAACGCTCAAAGGAAGGGCAACTTTTCATGATGCAACTGACGTTTCCCATTGAATCCCAACTACAACAACTTGGAGTAAAAGAGGATCAATGGAGCGCCTTCAACGAAATCAAGGAGGTTCTGTCAGAGTTTGCCATGATATTCAGAGAACCAACCCAAATACTGCCTGATAGGAAACTTAATCATCAGATCCATTTAAAAGATAGAGTGGAAGCCATTAACATTAGACCATACAGATACTCGGGAGCTTAAAAGGACATCATCAAACAATTAGTGAGAGAACTAATGAATCATGGCTATGGACTGTATGCATCACCAGTAGTTGTCATCAAGAAGAGCAATAGTTCATAGCGAATGTTTGTGGACTACCGTGAACTCAAAAAACACACAAAGATAAAGTTCCCATTCCCTTAGTCAAAGAATTATTAGATGAACTACATGGGGCTAGCTGGTTTACAAAACTAGATTTACGCTTGGGTTATCACTAGATCCGAATACAACCTGAATATATTCCGTAAATAACATTCAAGATGCACAAAGGGCACTATGAATTCCTTGTTATGTCATTCAGCCTGACCAATGCACCATCCACGTTTCAAACGTGGATGAACGAACTGTTTAAACCATATCTCTAACGCTTCATCCAGGTGTTTTTTGATGACATTTAATTTACAGTAAATCATTACTGTCACAAGTGGAACACCTTATTATGACAATGGAAACTCTAAAAGCCAACCAATTATGTTTACGTGGAAGCAAGTGTGTGTTTGGAGGAAGACAGGTTAAATATCTGGGATACAAAATTTTGGAGAAAGTAGTGGCTACAGATGTAAGGAAGGTAAAAACGATTGAAGATTAGCCAGAACCCAAGAATCTTAAAGAATTGAGGAGCTTCCTGGGAATCACTGGATATTACAGACAATTTATTAAAGGGTATGGACTCACCGCTAGACCCTTAACTGAATTACTAAAGAAAAATAATGTCTTACAGTGGTGTTGGCAATAAGATGAGAAGGAAGCATTTGAAAAATTGAAGATAGCAATCACGATAGCACCTGTTGTCGCTCCTTAATTTCTCAAAACCCTTTGTTGTGAAAGTGGATGCCAGCGGGTTGAGCATTGGAGCAGTATTTCAGCAAGGAGATCATCCCATCATATAGCTAAGCAAGACATTAGCGCCAAGACATCAGGAGCTATCAACATATTAAAAAGAGTTTTAGCCATAATCAAAGCAATTAAACAATGGCATCAATACCTCAGTATCAAACCTTTCGTTGTGATAATCGACCACAAAAGTTTGAAGTATCAATTGGAGCAATGATTATTGACACTATTCTAACAGTCGTGACTTCCAAAGCTTCTGTGGTATGATTTTGAAGTTCAATATCGCCATGGGAAAGAGAACAGGGTGCCAGATGCTCTATCAAGATTCACCAATTCCAAATTATTGGTGATGTCAGTTTCACAGATACATGGAGGATTGATGGAAGAAATAAAAAAGAGTTAAAGAAAAGGATCACACCGTACATGACTTGATAAAGAAATTAATGTCAGGGGAAATTGCCTCTAGCGTATATGAATGGAAAAATGGGATATTACGTTGAAAGGGCAGGCTGCTGATAGGTGCAAACATCACACTCAGGGAACAATTAATCTAGTTGAGTCATGATGAAACAATATGGGGGAAACTGCAAAATTTATGATGTGAGCAGGACCAGGGTGACACCAAATGGGCTAGGAGTGGATGTCGGAGGTCTAAGGAGCAAGCTTGTCATGCTAAAAGGGCCCATGATCAAAGCTAGGGCCAAGAGACTTAAGGAGGCTCTTTACACGCATGTGGGCTTCTATTTGGAGAGGGCAAAGAGTTCCAAGCCTATTGGAGGAGAGTTTAGTGAGTTATAGCTCAAATTAATTCATTTAACTCAAATCCTTGGACAGGGCACACTTGGGGTTTGAAGACGTGTTAATTAAATGGGACTTGGGCTATTTAATTCACTTAAGCCCAAGAGCAATTATTTCTTATTTTTATTATTTTTGGATCTTTGTTTTATTTCGGGTTTCCATGTATTTTTAGCCCAACCTTTTATTAATTGACTTAGGTAGAATAGGCTCATTAGGGTTAGAAATAGGAAGATTTTGGTATTACTATAATTGTAGCCGTCGACTTTGATGAGGAACTATCCTCTTGTTTTCGTTTCACCAAGAACCTAATTCTACTTATCAATTGTTCAACTGTGCCGTGTTATTTGGTTCCTTTCTCTTGGTTGATTTTGATCATCGGGATTGCTTGGAACAAGTTTCCAAGAGGTGTCATAAAGATTAGCCTTACGTATCCATTAGCTTAGGGTTTCAAAAAATTCTGTTCATCTTAATTCCTTCATAGTTGAATTCAATCCTCCAAGGAAAAAAACCACCAAAACTTCATCCATCCACTCAACCCTTCCGTAGTGCACGTTAATTTGTTCCATTGGAAAGGCTTAACAAGGGATATAAATTACATTAAGAAATGCATAATCTGCCAAAAGAACAAGTATGATGCATCTGCGACCACTTAAAATCCTAGAATGAAGTTGGAGGGAACTAAGCTTGGATTTTATCAAAGGGCGACATCCAAGGGAAATTCCGGGATAATAGTGGTGGTTGATCGATTCACGAAGTAGGCACACTTCATTCCTAGAAAACATCCATATTCAGCAAGGGACATCGCGAAATTATTCCTTAATCACATTTTCAAGTTGCATGGAATGCTTGAAACTATCATCAGTGATGGAGACCCCACGTTTTTCAGCAAATTTTGGCAAGAATTATTTAGATTGCAAGGATTAGCTTGAAATACTCAACAACTTATCATCCACAAATGAAGGCAATCAACAAAATCTTGGAGACTTATCTGAGATGTTTCTGCAGAGAAACACCCCATAGGTGGAGTGAGTGGGTTCCTTTGGCCGAATGGTGGTATAATATAACATATCACTCAGTTATCAACGCAACACCTTTCGAAGTTCTATATAGGTATCCTCCACCTATTTATACTCCATACCCCATTGGCGATTCGAAGATAGCAAAAGTAGATCAAGCTCTTAGGAATAGAGAAGCGACGTCGGAGATAACAAGGTGTAAGCAGCAAAAGAGCACATAATAGAATGAAGCAACAGGCGGACTCAAAAAGGTTAGAACAAGAATTCGAAGTGGATGACTTAATTTTATTGAAGCTACCACCGTATAAACAACATTCCCTTCAAAGGAGGGGCAACCATAAACTGTCACCACTGTACTGCGACCCTTACAAGATTCTAAAACATGTGGGAAATGTAGCTTATAAATTGGAGCTGCCTACAGGAATTCTATTCATCCAGTTTCTCATGTGTCACAACTTAAGAAGGCTCAAAATGGGACAAGGAAGAACGAACTTCTACGGCATTACCCGAAGTGCTCACCACTACAGAGCATGTTCTAGTAGTGGTGTTAGGGAGGAGAATGATCAAGAGAAACAATCGTTCAGCAACACAGCTGTTAATTCAATGGTCAAATGGCCGAAGCGAGAATGCTTCTTGGGAATATCTCTCTGAACTCCAGAAACGATTTCCAAAGGTTAACTTAGTGGACAAGGCACTGAAGAGGGAGGGGATTGTTGCAGTGATTAACGAACAAGATGAGTAAACCGCGTGACCTTTAAATGAATTAAAAAAGCACACAATGAGCAACATTGTTAAGGCATAATGATTCCGATGCACCGTTTAAATAAATCCACACAGCAACTATCCAAGATCTGGCACCTATTTTAGCTTTTTCTTACGTATATTTAACCCCTAGAAATGAGACAAGTATAATAGAAGTTGTTATTTCCCTTCCTTCTAAAATTGTCTCGTGATTTCCCCGTATCTTTTATTCCTTATTTCTGTCTCTTGTTCGAGCCTTCACGCATCCAGTACAAAGTATCACAACAGAAAAAAACAACAAAATTGACAAATCTAACATAAAATTCTGCGACAATCACATGAAATTTCAAGGTAAACAACCATACAAAATTACAAACAACACCCACTGAAACTTTAAAGGATAGAATAAAGAAACAAAATAGTTTCGAAAGTAAAAAAAAGAATCTATATGAAATAGTTAAGAGAGAGTACTTTTCAAGAGCAACTTTAAGCTCAGTAGTAGCAGCTTTGGCCTCATCGAGACTCGGGACTACGCCAAACACAACCCGGTGCAACTCCTCCTCGTCCTCCTGACCCCCGGCGAACTCCCACTCATCAAGCTCCCAAGACGGCTTCTGCACCGGCACGTCAGCAACACCGGACTGCTTCACGACGCCTTGGGAAACAATCGTCGGCGAAACAAGACGAGAGGCGTTGCGGACTGAGTGCTCGGCCGACGAGGTCGAGGATGAGAAGGCCCCGCGGAGACCAGGGCTTACGATTCCGATACCGGCTGCCTTGGCTCCAATCACCCTCATGCTTCCTCCGCCCATTGTCAGTGAAATCCGAAACAAGAGAAGAGAATCAATGAAATATTTCGTTCAATTAGAATGAACCACAAATCAAAGAATATTTGTGGCGTTAAATTTAATCGACGTTCTCTAATTCGGCTCATGTGAGAAACGTCATGTCTTTCCATTTTTTAATTTTATTTTTCTTAACGCTGAAGTTTTCATTTACATTCAGAATTACATTTCTAAGTTTCTTTAATATTCGAATAATCGGCTAACTATTTTAAATTTTCCTGTAAGTTTAAAAATTTACTAATTATTTTTCAAAATTTAATACAAATTGAATAACAATACTCAAATTAAATTATATCTTAGTTTATTAAGGAATAAATAATTAAAGGTTAAACTTTTTAAAACGTAATTTTTAGATTTAAGCAATTAGATTTTAATTTCTTTTTATTATGGCTTTTTTTAAAATTTCCTTGCTCTCATTCTATAAATAAAATCTATTTAATTATTTTTCACTTCTGCTTTCTCTTTCCTGGCATTCTGTTAATCACATGCTTCTTTTTTATTCCTTAAATCTTTTTTTTAATTTATCGCAATTGAGAATGCGAAATCTATTGTATAAATAGATCTAGAATAACTGAAGGAAGTTGCATATGATCTTACAAATAGGACTACATAAATCTTTCAGACTAAGGTTAAACCTAATAGTGAAATTCACAAATCGATTAAAGCAATATAAATTGTTTTAATTAGAAAGAGATTTTAGTTAATTAACTTAAGATTAGGCGTTGATAATTTTGAGAAAGATAATTATATAAAATAAAAATTTCCACGAGCCAATGATCTTTAATTGAATAGTTTATGAAATCTTAGGATGATTTATTACCTAGGTGCTACTTATTTGATTTGGTTAATCTTTGTGTGATTTGTATTCTTGGTTATTAGTTTTGTTGAACTTTAGTTTAGTTTTATCGTTTTAATTAAGCCATCACCTTATTCTATCAGTTGGAAAGAGGCAATTACAAATACTTATATTTCCTGCGAAATTGACACTCAATACTCACTATTACTATACTATAATTCGATATGTGCATTTGCCTTTGTAGATCTATAGTATAGTATTTTGCATTTTAAGTTTTTAGAACCATTATCAAACGCTATAATATTAGGAAAACTATATTTTTATTAATTTAAGTATTATTTATCTTTTTAGTTCTTTTCATTTATTGTTTATAATTTATTGAGTTATTATGTTAATTCCTATGTATTGTTGCTTTTGTAGGTCTTTAGTTTATTTTATTACTCAAGGAAATTCATCTATTCTAGTTGAAGAAGATCTATAAATTGAGAGGATGATTCTTAGAAATTTTTGAAGTACCTAACTTAGAGATGTAGAGTAAGATCATTAGATAAAGGAGTTAGAACGCTAGATTGAGACTAAAGATCAGAAAATGATGGGTAGACCAACTAAGGATAATGTTTGATTATGCTAAGGATAATGTTTGATTATGCTAAGTCAGAATTGAATGGGACGGAGTCTAGTATTGTGAGGTTGACTGTTACTATAAAAACTATACGATTAAACCAAACATTGTTCAGACGGTGTAGCAACTTTTCAAGTTTGATGGGTTACATGATGAGGATCCAAATACACACATAGAAAATTTTTTGGAGATTGGTGACACATTTAAAATCAATGGCGTAACTGATGATGTAATTAGATTAAGATTATTCCCATTCTTCTTGAGGAACCAAGCTAAGCAATGGTTGAGTTCTCTGCCTAGGGAATCTATCACCACATGGAACCAGATGATAGAGAAATTCCTTCTAAAGTATTCTCTACCCGCCAAAACTGCTAAGTTGAGGAATGACATCTCTTCCTATGCTTAGATTAATGCATAAACACTATATGATATGTGGGAAAGATCCAAGGAATTGTTAAAGAAGTTCCCACATCACGGTTTATCACTATGGTTACAAGTTCATACTTTCTATAATGGGCTCAATCAAATAACTAGGCAGATGATTAATGCAGCAGCTAAGGGTACTTTGAATAATAAAACAACAAAAGCAGCTCGGGATGTAGTTACAACTTTGGTGGGCTAGTTTGGAGTTTTGAACAAAAATATTGATGGATTGACAATAAATTCTTAACTAGTTCAAGTGATGCAGAATGATTTGTGTAGGCTATAGTATGTAAGTCAAGAATGTCAAGTAGCAAAGGCTATGAGAAAGCCCAAACATTTAGACTACATGTGAAATGCTTCTAGACTCTAAAATAATTCTTATAACAATACATATTATCCAGGATGTAGGTTCTTCTTATTGTTTTTTATTTCCTTGCTCTCATTATATAAATAAAATCCATTTTATTATTTTTCTTTTCTTTTTTTCTCTTTTATGGAATTTTGTTAATCAACTGCTTCTTTTTTTATTCTTTTTTTAATTCATTGTAAAGCTTTAAACCAATTCCTTATAAGAATACAAATGGAGTATAATATAATATAAGTTTTTCTAGGCTACTAAATAAGTGTCACTAAGTAATCACAAAGTGAGAACCTATGTTTTGATAAAATTTAGTACAAGCAATTTAGAGCAGTTGTGCATTGGAGTGAGGAGCGACTTAATTCAGTTAAAGAAATACTCAAAATCTTCCTATATTGCACATATATTCAATTGGTATTCTTCACAGGAGTATGCAAAGACCATTGATTTCAGGCATTGTGATAAATACTTGATAGATTATATTCTTAGTCCCATATTTAATGCATTTTGCTTGTTTATTTAAGAGTTTTTATTGTTTTTAGTACTTAATTTGTTCTTATTGTTTTTTAGGTCTTAGTTGCCTTTATAGATCGAAAGAAGCAAAAATTGGGCGAGGTAGAAAATTGAAAAACTGAAGTTGCTTTTGAAAGACACGATAATATAGTGTTGATCACGCCTGCGTAGGTGTTGGATATGGTCATGTTAGTGAAAATGTAAGTCCGTGTAACTATGTATGGATTGAATGAAAATGTTTTGCCCATGTTGAGTTTAGACATCCCATTGTTGGTGTTGAACAAATCCATGTTGGTGTTAGACATGCTCGTGTCCTGTGACCATGTCTAGTGCATAATCCTAATTTTTGAAGTATAATAGGCAGATATGAAGGTCAATTGAAGGGAGTTTGAGTTTTTGAACATTTTTAAACCTTAGAGTAACAGAGATGCAAAGATCGACACATAGATATGAATAGAGAACATATTTTCATCAAAATTTCAATGGATTTTATTCTTGGTTATGTTTTTTGTTTTTATGAACAAAATTTGTTTACTTAGGTGGGATGAACGTTAAGATAGATTTTGTGATTTGACTTTAATGCTATTTGATTTTTGATTCATTGGATTCAATTATGAGTTTTGAATTTTTCTTGAATTGGTATTTTTGATATATTGATTTGTGTATGATTTCATGCAATCAAGAATGAGAAATCCATTGTATGAATAGATCTAGCATAATTGAAGGGAGTTGCATATAATCCTAGAGATAGGACTACATAAATCTTTCTGATTAAGGATAAATCTAATAGTGAAATTTACAAATCGATCAAAATAATATGAGGGGTTTTAATTAGAAAGAGATTTCAGTTAATTAACTTAAGTTTAGACGTTGATTATTTTGAGATTTACATAAAATAAGAATTTTCACGGGCCAATGATCTTTGATTGAATTACATGATAAAGGTTTAATAATTTATGAAATCTTAAGGTGATTTATTGCCAAGGTCCTACATATTTGATTTGGTTAATCTTTGTATGATTTGTATTCTTGGTTATTAGTTTTGTTGAACTTTAGTTTAGTTTTATCATTTTAATTAAACCATCACCTTATTCTATTAGTTAGATAATAGGAAAGAGGCAATTACTAATAGTTCTTGTGGAATTGACACTTGATACGCACTGTTACTATACTATAATTCGATATGTGCACTTGCCTTTGTAGATCTATAGGGTAGGATTTTATGTATTAAGTTTCTAGAACTGTTGTCAGACATTATAATATTAGGAAAAATTGTTTTTTATTAATCTAAGTATTATTTATCTTTTTAGTTCTTTTAATTTATTGTTTATAATTAGTTAATTTATTATGTTAATTCCTGTGTTTTATTTCTTTTATAGGTCTTTTGATTATTTTATAACTCAAGGAAATCCATCTATTCTGTTTGATGAAGATCTATAAATTAAGAGGATAGTTTTTAGAAAATTTTGAAGCACCCAATTGAAAGAGGTAGAGCCAGATTAATAGATAGAGGAGTTGGAACACTAGATCGAGACTAAAGATTGAAAAATTATGGTAGACCAGCCAAGGATAACGTTTGATTATACTAAGTCGGACTTGAATGGGATAGAGTCTAGCCTTATGAGGCTAATTGTTATTGCAAAAAACTTGAAGATTAAACTTAACATTATTCAGATGGTGCAACAACTTGTCAAGTTTGTTGGGATATAAGATGAGAATCCAAATGCACGCATCGCCAATTTTCTAGTGATTAGTGACACCTTCAAGATCAGTGGTGTCATTGATGATGCAATTAAATTAAGATTATTTTCATTCTCCTTGAGGAACTAGGCTATGAGGAACTAGGCTAAGTAATTGTTGAATTCTCTACCTAGGGTATCTATCACCACATGGAACTAGATGAAAGAGAAATTCCTTCTTAAGTATTCTTTACAGCTAAAACTGCTAAGTTAAGGAATGACATCTCTTCCTACGCTTAGATTAATTCATAGACATTATATCATACATGGGAGAGATCCAAGGAGTTGCTAAAGAAGTTCTCACATCAAGGTTTATCACTATGGTTACAAGTTCATACTATTTATAATGGACTTAATCAAATAACTAGGCAGATGATTAATGTAGTAACTAGGGGTGCTTTGAATAATAAAACACCAGAAGCAGCTCAAGATGTAGTTACAACTTTGGTAGGCTATTTTGAAGCTTTGAACAAAAATATTGATGGATTGATAATAAATTCATAACTGGTTTAAGTGATGCATTATGACTTATACAAGCTAGAGCATGCAAGTTAAGAATATTAACCAACAAAGGCTATGACAAAGCCCAAGCATATGGACTATATGGGAAATGCTTCTAGACCCTAAAATAATCCTTATAGCAATACATATTATCAAGGATATAGGAATCAACTAAATTTCTTGTGGAGGAATCAAGGACAGTTAAGCAATAACCCTTCACCATGATTTTAGTAACACCCACCTTGAAAAAAGAAGCCAAGCATGGAAGACCTCATGAATAAATTTCTCTAGAATTTTGATGTGAGATTTCAAACTAGTAAATTTTCATTAAGAAATCAAAAGGTTTCTATCCAAAACTTGGGGAATTAATTGGTCATCTTGTAAAACTATTTTATGAAAGACAACAAGGGAATTTTCCTAATAGCACTAAAACAAATCCTAAAGAACATGTGAAGGCAGTCACCCTTAGGAGCGAAAAGGAATTGCAAGTTAAAAACTAGACCTAGAGTGAGGAGGATATTGATAAAGGGAGTTAAGAGAAAGCTAAAGATGAAGAGCATCATCTAAAAGTTAAGGAGTTCTAACTGATCATCCTATATCTTACTAAATTGAAGAAAGATCGCATAGATGAATAGTTGGTAAATTTCTTGAACTTTTCAAAGTAATCTATATTAATTCACCTTTTATAGTACGCTAAGTTCTTAAAGGCATTGCTATCTAACAAGAGGAAGTTAGAAGAGCTAGCTACAATAACATTGAGTAAGGAGTGCCTAGTTATTTTATAAAACAAGTTGCCTAAGAAGCTTAAAAATTTAAGGAGTTTTACTTTACCTTGTTTAATTGGTAATTTGTTAGTAGAAAAAGCTTTAGTTGATTTAGGAGCTAGTATTAAATCGATTCCTTATATATTATTTAAGAAATTGTGATTACAGTAACCAAAATCCATTAGAATAAACATTCAATTAGTAGATAAATCGGTTAAGTATCATAGGGGTATTGTTGAGGATGTACTTGTTAAAGTTGATAAATTCATTTTCTTAGTTGATTTTGTGATCTTAGATATGGATGAGGATATAGAAGTGCTAAGGATTAGAGAAAAATGGTTGGACATGTCACTATTTTAAAACAAATGCCTTTGCCTCTCACCGGCCTTAAAATTCCAATAACTTCTTCCAAATTGTGTTGTGGAAGTTTTAAATCTTTGGTGGATGAAATATATGCTAAAATCAAAGGTTACAGAATGAAATCTTTAACTCTAGCTAGGAGAGCTCAACTGATTACTATTGTACCATCTTTAATCAATATTCATTGGGCAACATATCTTCTTATTCCTAGTGTTATGAACAAAACCATTAATAAAATTCTTAAAAATTTCTCTTGCTTGGTTCTAATGAAGGAGGTTATAATGTTAATGTTAAATGGTATGAAGTTTATAGCTTTAAGAAACATAGAGGTTTGAACATCGTTCCTTTAAAACTCTTGAATAATTGCATGATGATCAAGAGATTATAGAGGTTGATCAATGATCAAAAGTATTTGTGGTGTAAGAGGGTATATACATTTCTACATCAAAGATAATAACGTTTGGGAAATTGATTTATCATTAAGAAATACATTTGCTACTCTTAAGGAAATACTTAAATGAAGAAGCTTCATCAGAATCCACATCAAAAAAGTAGGAGGAAATGGGATGAACATACTATTTTGGCATGACATATGGTTTTTAGATGGTCCTCTTATTCACGAGGTTGAGCTGAATATATTAAGAAACTTCATTCCAGAAAAGCAGAATGTATCAAATGTAATGTTGGTGAAAAATGAGATACTTTTGAGAATAAATGATAATAATTGCAAATATAGTTCAATAATGTGGGGTTAAAGGACAATGCTAAAGAGAAGATTTGGTGGTATCCTAGTGTTAATGGGAAATTCAGCAACACATCATGCTGGAAGTTTTTTCAGTTGAATTTCAAGAATCTCTCTTAATAAAAAATAATATGGGCAAATACAACCTTCCTAGAGTTGCAACAACCTTATGGAGAGCTATAAAGGAAAATCTACCCACTGTTAATGGAATAAATAGGTTTAGCTACTTGACAAATTGGTGTAGTCTTTGTAAAATCCAATTGGAGAGCTCTTCACACCTATTTTTCCAATGTAAATTCACATTTGGAGCTTATAAAACAATACTTTAGAAATAGACAATCAATGACCCACCAGTGGTGTGGCTACATATCATAACATGGGGTGTGAACCTGTAACATATTAAGAAGAAGTACAGATGGTGTTATTACCTAAGCTTATCTAATTTGATCCTACTCATATGGGATGAAAGGAACATACGCATTTTCCATGTCACAGAAAAAAGCTATGAACTTTTAATGACTGAACTTCTTAATGCCATTAAAATTCATATAGCTACCTTTTGTAACAAAATTGAAATAGAATCTAATTACATTAGTAGCTGGTGATGTAGCTAGTTTCTTCTATTTTTATAAATGTCACTATACTTAGTAGCTTAGTTACTTTATCTAGTTAAACATTCTCTTATTGAGAATTTGTTGTAAGACAATTTGAGTTTTCATCCTTTATCGCTTAATTCAAATTTCATTTTTCAAAAAAAATTCTAGAATATGTAAAGAAGAGTAGGAAAGCTAAGCAATAAACCTACAGATCATTGAAGAACATCTTCTAACCTATTAACCTATTAACATACTTCATATTACTTAACCTTTCCATGTCTCATTTCCTAAGCAACTACAACTTTTGATCTTTTAACCTCAGTTTTGTAGCTTGTCTCAATCAAAAAGTTCCTAGAGCCTTACCTGGTATCTTCATATTGTTAGGCTATCCTTGCTACCACATTGTACATCTTTTGAGATTTTAATACAATCTTTTAATTTCTCAAAAAAGTACGCAAGCATATTTCTAGCTCCATAATATTTTCCTTATATATTTTTATTCCTTTTTATACAGTATAACAAATAAAAATAATTCTTTTTTATTTTATTGGTGATATGTCTGTCAACTAGAATGTACTAATATACTTTTGAAACTCAAGAACTACAAACAAATAATTAATAAACCAATCTAAAGGGATTTATATATATATATATATATATATATATATGTAAAGAATAAACACTAATTAAATGTTATGGATAAAATATAACCTTTAATTTATATTTACAGTGTATCTTAAGCTTGATGATAAAGGAAAAGAGTCCTTTTAGTTACTAACTTAATAAAATACCATATAAGGAATAATATAGGGCACAAGATTAAACATTAAAATCATGAATATTTTTTATAAAGATTAAAATTCATTACCAAATCAAGTATAGTAAGTAAAAAATTGAAACAGGCCATTAAAATTGCTTCAACACTTAACGAATTTTCTTATCTTGTAATAGTAGCTACATAACTATTGTTACACAATTGACTATGGGATTGCTTTATGTAATTATTAAGTGAAAGTTGTGATTTTGGATTTTGTGATAACGTCTTTTTCTTGATGGTGAAGTAGTTATGCTGCACTATACCAACTAAGAAAGCCAACATTTCTATAATAAGACTTGAATACATTTGAATTTTGTAAGCCATTAATTGATCCATTACATTTTTCACAATAGTGTTGATAAGCCTTTATTTTATGAATGGTTCTTTGTAAAAACCATACGATTTCTCTCCATTCAAATGGTTAAATGGTGTTGCTTAGAGCAGGTCCAAAAATAACACATTCTACTTCTTTCCTCTTATTGTGTCTTTTTAATTCAAGCTGAGAACCGGTTTGACATGTTCAAAATACTTGAAGTAAAATGACATTCAAAGTAATGATGATCCACAATGTCATTAGCGTGGTTATATAACACACAAAGGACTTATTAGCATAAGGAATTTCCTTAGTTTGTTAATTTTCTTAATCTCCTCTTAATTAAAAGCCAAAGTATAATTGAGGCTCTAAGATATGCTTACTGGAACCATATCAAATCATATCAAGGAGAATTGATAACTTTATCTATCAAAAGTGATCTACATAACTTATTGGTGAAAAATCTATAATGATGGCTCTTTCATTTGGTTTGTTCCTCCACATCTAGATTTAGTTGAATTAAAATATTATTTGTATACGTTATATTGGAGATCATTCCCCTCTATGCAGTTAATGCTTTATAAACTGAAGCATTATCTATTGTTCTATTCCTAATAGAGCTAAGCTCTTAGGCCTCGCATATTTTAAAAAAAGAAGAAGGAATGTATTAATAATAAATTGGATCAGATTTTGTCGTTTTTCCTACGTAAGCAAATTGATCAAGCTAGTTAATTTTCCAAGTGAGTAGGCGTTAAGATCTGAAGCAGTGGTAGTCTTTATAAACAAAAATATGCTATCTGATGCTAGAATACAGGATCTGTAAAGGAGTTTCCTAGCTATTGTGTGTATAAAAAAAATCCTATTATTTCTTTCTTGCCATAAACCAACAACTAAGTAAAGGCAACTTTGAACAATAAAAGATCCCCTTCACTTTTCATTTCAGCCTTACTGCACTAATTAAAAATTTTTTACCAAGAGGCAAGTGTATTAACTAGATAAAATAGTTAAGTAATTGCTTTCTACAGGTATTGACTATATTAGCATTGGAAGAAGATATGGTGAATGCTTTTAGAGGCTGACTTACATAGAATGCAATAGTTAGGCAAAGCTAAGTAATGTATCATTCTATCAATTGTACAAAGACAATTTATGATTGCTAAACATAAAGTGAATGAGGTGTGAGGGGAGTTATGCTTGTGCCATGTAAGTTTATACTATGCAATAGTTTGATTGGTGTTTCTGAATAAAGACCAGCATGATGCATTAGTGAAATTACCAAAACAGGTGTGCAACCAGTGGATGGAGTCCTCTTTACAATTGTTAAGGATAGCATTTGAAAGGAAACCATAGGGTGCAGATGATGCAAGTAAGACTGACATATCCATGGTGGATATAACTTCAACAACTGAGGTGTTGGATGGCAAAGAATTATGTAAAGTAGTAGTATTAATAATTTCCTCTAGGAGACCAATCATACCAGAAAGATATAAGCCTTCTTAATTGAAAAAAAGACTTTATAAGTGATGGGGGAATTTTGATGTTTTATAAATTCTAATTCTTTATAGATTCTAATTCTTTACGAAATATGAATGCATCCATTTGACCCATAAAGTTTGTATATCAGATAGTAACCTCCAAAGTCTCTTAGTAAGAAAAAAAATTAAGCATCTCAATATGGAATATTCGCAATCTTCCAGCTTTCTTTGACATGCAGATCTCAAACCATCTAACATTATAGTTGGCTTAACCATTTGCTTTCCAGAGAAAGCCTTTAGAGAATTTTTCAATTTCTTTTGACACTGCTTTGGAGAAAATAATATGTGAAGCCCAATAGTTGCTTAGTAAGGATAACACTAAGTTTATCAATCAACATCTACCTACAATGGTAAGGGCTTTGGAGCTCCAAGTCACAATTATACACTTGATTTTATTAATGAGAGGCTTAAAATCATTGAAAATAGGCTTGATTGATGATATAGGAACTCCAAGATATTTGACCAGAAGGTGAGATTCCTTAAAACTAGTGTATGATGATATTCTAGTTGATAGAGGCATTTGTAAAGATGAAAATGATGGATTTTTCATTCTTGATTACTAGACTAGAGATCCTTTTGAACATTGTGTAGGCTATTAATGTAGTTGAGATTGAATTTAAATATGCTTTGGAGAATATCAAAACTGAAGTTTACAATCTTGAGCTTCTTGCATTTTGAATGAAACTTAAACTTACAATTTTTTATGTTATTTCTTCTTAGAAGTCTGGTGAAAACTTTAGATACTAATGAGAATAGGTAAGGGGAAATAAGATCCTCTTGCCTAATGCCTCTAGGTACACAGATTCTCTTAGTGGTTTGCTTATTAACAAGAATTTTGTATGAAACTGAAGTGATGCATTATGATATCCATTCAACAAAGATGCCTGTGAAGTTAAAAGAATTTGATGTGTTTAAGATAAAGGTCCAATTAATAGTGACATATGCTTTCTGAAAGTCAATTTTGAAAGCCCACTTTTTACTATTACTTTTCCTATTACATTGCTTAAACAATTTTTGAGCCAAAGCTATGTAGTCACCAATTTTTCTATTTGGAATTTAAGCACATTATGTAGGACCAATCAGATCATGAATAATGGATTGAAGTCTCTCAACAATCACCTAGATAGGGACTTGTGTTCCTTTCTTTTAGGGATTAAAATGATGAAATTCTTTTTGAGGGAGAACTCTTAAACTACTTTCATAATAGTTTTTGTCACGACCTACAACCAAATTAGGCATATGACAACTGCCAAATACCTGAGCTAAGGATACTTATGGTACCCTTAACTCGACTATGCAAGGCTAACTGAATATTTTTAAAAACATTTGGACATCACAAAAGGTTCACACATAAGGTCATTTACAAGCCATAAGATAATCAAGAGTTAATTTACAAAATTATAAAGCATATCAACATAATCATGAGCTACTATACAACAAAAATACAAAATAAAGACTACCTACGTGCAGTAATGCCCCGAAAATGTCAAAAGACCTCACAAACCACTCAGAGCTTCAAGCTCACCAAATTAACCTGCATGGTTGAGAAGCGGAGGGGGGTGAGTACACTATGTACTCAGTGAGCGGGAAAAAGACATATATTGCAAACAGAGCCCGATACACATTAAAATGGTCTAAATAACCTAAGAACAGTTTTACACATCTAACGTGCACATAACCACCTATAAAGTGAGTATTCATGACATAGAAACACATAGACCTAGTCTATGACTCATGCCATATTGGTTAGGAACCATATAGGCCTAGCCTATTAATGACTCATTCAGTGAGCATAGGTTCTAGTTCTAGTACACAAGAGTAGAAAAACATAACATGTAAAAATCAAATCTCGTCAAGAAGCTAAATCTCATAATAAGCCAAAATGGTTATGTGTGTCTCCATTAGTCAGTCAAAATAATGTGCACACCCACTGAATCCAGGTGTTGGCTCGAGTTTCATCTGTAGTGAGTCCAAACTATGGTCGACAAGAGCGTCATGATCCTAGTTGATGACCTCGTCAATGGCCAGACCTCTAGGTGTGCAATCACCCGTAAGTCCTGTAGAATGCTATCGTTACAAGGACTCGACTTTTATGCACCAGTGTCAAGGGTACAGGGGTCATTTAATCTATTGTACCTAGCACATGATTGCCAATCGTTTCCTCAGCAATCACAAAAAATCAAATGCAAATATTAAGTACAAAAAAATCAATTCAAGTACTATGCCTTTATTTATCGGTCTAACCGATAAAATGAAACCTTGCTATGACTTTAAGCCAAAAGAGAATACATACATGCAGCATACATGACTCGGTTATGCATATTTAAGTTCCAAAACACTATTTCATGCAATGAAAGTCATCTTTTGCATTCCAAGTGCAAAGTTACATAACTCGGTTATGCATATGTAAGTTCCAAAACACTATTTCATGCAATGAAAGTCATCTTTTGCATTCCAAGTGCAAAGTTATTCAAAAATGTAGTTTCAGAAAATAAAAAATTATCCTTTGCACTTCAAGTGTAGGTTTGTTGAAAATAATATCATTCTTTAAAATATACAAAATAAAAAAAATCAGTTTCACTCCAAGTGCAAAGAGTTATTCAAAACAATGTCGTTTATTAAATACATAAGTATACTAGCATTTATTTGCGATTCAATTCTACTATGCATTACTTAGGTTCAAAATTCACATACAAGTCATTTTGCATGTCTTCGATTGTCCTAGTTCCATTTGAGAGACATGTTTTTCCCAACTCATCTCAAAAGAAGGTGTACACTCCTTTGAATTTAACAATCCTCGGTATGAGTTCTTTGATTTATAGCTCCCGAGCCTTTATACATACAAATGCAATGTATTTACTACTCAAACATATATCTTATATTTATACACCATCACATAAGTGTATAAAATGTTAAGTCAAGAGGACTTTACAATGACTAATTTTGATGACAATCAAATAATAATAATGTTAGAAACAAAAGAACGT
>JANQAP020000144.1:1490823-1509917 GCA_026874005.2 Erythroxylum coriaceum
TCTTACTACCTTAACACTTTAATTCAATTAACCTATGTCATAAAATCTTACTAACATTAACATAATAATTAACTCCATAACATAAATCCATAAAGACCTCATAATTAATTTAAATCATGCTTATTCATCAAGAAAAAAAATTCAGGGGCCAACAATATACCCTATATCCGATAAATAATAGGTAATCTAGTACAATGTGTATCAAAGAAGGGTGGAATGACCATAAAGGAAAGTGAAAATGGAGAATTAATTTCGACAAGAATGGTCACAAGATAGAGAGTGTGCATAGACTATCACAAACTCAACAAGGTGATTAAAAAGGATCATTTCCCTCTCCCATTTGTAAATCAAATGATAGAAAGAGTGGCGGGTCATTCATTCTACTACTTCTTAGATGGTTACTTGGGGTACAATCAAATATTTATCTACTCCAAAGATCAAGAAAAGACCACATTCATATGTACTTATGGTACCTTTGCGTATAGACAAATGTCGTTATGGTTATGCAACGCCCCACTACATTTCAAAGATGCATGATGTCCATCTTTTCGGACATGATCGAAGGTCTTATAGAAATGTTCATGGATGATTTCTCCATCTTTAGAGAATCTTTTGAAAAGAGTCTAACCAACTTGGACAAGATACTCCAAAGATGTGAAAAACCACATTTAGTGTTGAATTAGGAGAAGTGCCACTTTATGGTGCAAGAGAGGATAGTGCTCGGGCACAAAATTTCATACCAAGGATTTGAAGTGGACAGAGCGAAGATGGAGGTTATAGAAAAACTTCCACCTACAATCAATGTCAAGGGCATGCGGGCATCCTTAAGCCATGCTAGGTTCCACTGTCACTTTATTAAGGATTTCTCGTTGATTGCAAGACCCTTGACAAACTTGTTAGTCAATGATGTGCCTTTTCTTTTTGATAATAAAAGTTCATCTACATCCAATCAATTAAAAGAGGCACTAACATCAGCCCCAATTTTAGTGCCACCTGATTGGACACTCTCATTCGAGGTTATGTGCAATGCAAGCAACTAAACTATAGGTTGCATGTTAGGTCAAAGAAAGGATAAGAAGTTGCATTCAATTTACTAAAGGATAAAAAGTTGCATACAATTTACTATGCAAGCAAGACACTTGCAAAACCTCAACTGAACTACACCACCACAGAAAAAGAATTACTTGCAGTGATGTATGCATATGATAAGTTTCACTCATACCTTTTGGGCTCTAAAGTGATAGTACTTACCAATCACATTGCGCTTAAATATTTGTTTGACAAGAAGGATGCAAAGTCGAGACTTATTCGATAGGTATTACTCTTTCAAGACTTTGATATAGAAATTAGAGATAAAAAGGGAGCGGAGAATGTGTTCACAGGCCATTTATCACGTCTAAAAGGAGGGGAATGTGAGATAAGTGATGATATCAACGAAAATTTTCCTAATGAAACCACGATGCTTCTCGATAGCATACAACATCATATTTCACAGATATCGTAAACTTTGTCGCCAGTGGTAAGATCCCTTCTGACTTGTCATATCATCAGAGAAAATGGTTCTTGCATGAGTGCACCCGATATTTATGGGACGAGCCAATCCTATATAAAACTTGTGCTGACGATGTGCGCCGAAGAAAAAGATGTTGGATATATTAACAAAATGTCATGAAGCGCAGTATGTTGGCCATTATAAAACAAATAAAACAACAGCTTGAGTCCTCATGTGTAGATTATATTGGCCACATTTGTTTAAGTACGCTCAAGCTTTCGTTGCACAATGTGATCACTGTCAGAGAGTGAGTAACATCTCTAAAAGAGAAGAGAAGCCTTTATCCAACATCTTGGAAGTCGAAGTCTTCTATGTGTGGAGCATCGACTTCATGGGTCATTTCCGATCCTCCATGGGAAACACATACATTTTAGTGGGAGTGACTACGTATATCACTGGGCCAAAGTTGTGGCATCTCCAACTAATGATGGGAAGTTGTATAGAAATTCATTAAACGAATATTCAATCGACTTGGAGTGCCATAAACAATAATAAGCAATGTGGGAATGCATTTTGTAACAGATCTTTTGATACTCTCCTAAAAAGATATGGAGTCCACCATCGAGTTGCCACTTCTTATCGTCCACAAATGAGTAGGACAAATGGAAGTCGTGAATTGAGAACTCAAATAAATTCTAAAAAAAAGATGGTAAATAGTTCTAGGAAGGACTAGGCATTAAAGCTAAATAATGCCTTATAGGCGAACCACTTTTAAAACATAAATCAGAACGACGCCCTTCTGACTCATATATGGTAAAGCTTGTCATTTTCCTGTGAAACTAGAACATCGAGCATATTAGGCAATAAAGGTTTTAAATTTTATTGGAAGTAAGCGGGTGAGAAATAACTTCTGTAACTAAATGAACTTGAAGTGTTTTGTTGCAATGCATACCAAAATGCCAAATTTTATAAGGAGAAGGTGAAGACATCGCACAACTCTCATCTTAAGCAAAAGGAATTCAAAATGGGAATATAGTTTTGCTATACAATTTGAGGTTGAGGTTGTTCC
Source organism: Erythroxylum coriaceum (assembly GCA_026874005.2). Taxonomy (NCBI): domain Eukaryota; kingdom Viridiplantae; phylum Streptophyta; class Magnoliopsida; order Malpighiales; family Erythroxylaceae; genus Erythroxylum; species Erythroxylum coriaceum. The sequence goes on from JANQAP020000144.1 coordinate 1,493,385, forward strand.
TAGAAAACTTAAATCACGATGGAGTGGACCATTTACAGTCACCCAAATCTTCGCCCATAAAGCCGAATTAGAAAATGCAAATAAAGAAACCTTTAAAGTGAATGGGCATCGCTGCAAACTGCATCTCAATAGAGTGGTCTCGAAGGAAAAGGAAATAATTTCTTTCCTTTTGAAGAACTGAAAGCACTTCCTAAGATGAAAGGTCAAGCTAATGACCATAACTTAACACGTTCGATAGTTAGATTGAAATTGTTGTGTAATTAGATTTGTTTCAAATTTTAAAAATAAGTTTTTAATGATGTGGAATGGTTTGGATTGCTAACTCTCTTATTCCTTTAAAAGCAATTTTAAGATAGGGCAGCAATCTTGGACGTCAAGCGTAGTTGATTTCAGACTCAAATGCCATCACCACCTCAATCGCCATGACAGGTTCTTATGCTCTAAACTTTATCCTTTTTATTTTATTTTACTTTTATGTTTTTCCTATCATTTGGTTTTATTCTCACCTTATGTGTTATTTTTTCTTCTCACTTTGAGGACAATGTGTTGTCCAAGTGTGGGGAGGGTTATGTGCAATATATCTTTTTATTTTGAGTGTGAATTTTGCATACCATATGCTAGTTTTGTTTAGGATTTCATGATGTGAATTGTGTCAATGTGTCAATGGCTAAGACTTAATGGAATAGGTTTAGCTTTGAACATAATTCTTTTTAGGTTGCTAAGATTTATTAGTTTATAAAATTAGTGTCCTAGATTTTTTTGGTTAAATATGCCTATTAAGTAGGATATTATGTTAGTTCGTTCATCTTAAGAATTTGACACATTCATTTATAATTTTAGGTAAATCAAATAAGTAACATTGTTAGTATCTTTTCATGAGAATGATTAGCTAAAGAAATGAGGTAGGCAAGAAAATATATTTTAAAAAGTTTGTTTTTGTTTAATAAATAACTAGTCTGCTAGCTCTTTTTGAAACAAATCAGGTTATGAATAAAGCTAGTAGCAAGTTGAGAATGTGATATAGTTGATTAACTGGGGCACATTCATCACAAATGTTTTCTTTCGTGTCAAAAGGCTATAATGACATTCCAACTAAGTTGTTTAATAAAAACATGACCTAATTGAGTAACCGAGGGACATTCATCACAAATATTTGCCTTTTTCTCAAAAGGACAGGTTCATATTAATGAAAATTAACAAAAATAGTGTGTTGTTGAATAAATCCTACTGATCTTGGTGAATAACATGACTTCTCATGAAAGCCTACTTAAGGATAGTTACAATTTGATTGACTAACTAATTATCAATGTAAGTGTGTGAGTGATAGGAGTGAATGAATTTGATCTTAAGTCTTGATTACTATTTATATTTAGTTCGAAGTACTTAGACACATATTTCATAAGTTAATAAGTTAGAACAACTTAAAGGATTTTATTAGTAGTTAAATTTGTTTCGTGAAGTTCAACGTCATTGTACCATTATTACATATGTGTGTTTTTTTGTTTACTGTGTTTTTGTTTTGTTTGTTTTGTTTTTGCTTGAGGAAAAGCAAAAGTTTAAGTTTAGGGATGTGATAGTTGTAGGTTGTATGATGTTTTAACAGGCATTTTTGTATGTTTTAGTTGTTAATTAATTGATTCATGCATGTTTAGGTTTAGAATTATATTAGTTGGTTAGATAACTATATTTCAAGTGTTATGTGGGTTAGAGCTACTATTGAGCTTTAACTTGTGTATTTGAGGTGCTTTGATGTGTTTCTTAGTGTTTAAGATAAGATATCGAAGAATGGAGAAGATTTAGAGGAAGCACGACGGAGGACCTAGGGCCACAAATTATGACAGAGGCTATTTCGCAGGTTATTTCGGACTTTTGGGTCCTGGTAAAACCTAGTTTTTTCCCCAATAAGTAAAGGACTACATAATACAAGAGAAATGAACTACAAAGGGAGAGCCAACATTCGTCACTTTAGGGGAAAAGCTAAGGAAGAGGAAGAAGGAAGAGAGAGAAGGTGGAGCTTAAACTACTGCTTCAACCTCCAATCCTCCAAGTAATCTTTTCTTCTTTTCATCTTTTATTTTGTTCATTTGACGTATGAGATGGAATTGATGATGATGAACCTTGGTTTGAGGATGTTCTAAAATCTTTTAGGGATTTATACTTGATTTAATGTTAATCTAGTTGCGTTTGTTGTTAATGATGCCAGGTGTTGTGATTATTTGTTGTAATTGCATACTTCGATAATAAATCAAGAGAGTGAACCGAATGCAAAATGATTAGGTTGGTTACTGAGAGTTAAGCGATCTAATAGACCACGCAAATAATCAAATTGGTAATTATACATAGAGAGATCTTGTGTGAGGACTCGGTTGTTTATTAGAATGCTTAAGAACTAATTAGGTTGTGGGCTATTTTGTTAATCAAGAGATTACATGTTCAATAACTCAATTTAATTAGGTTTATGATTTAGGGCTTAGTGATTACAACTCGAGAGAGATTAATCCACCCTTCAAAAGTCTAGAACCGACACCACATTAACACAAAAGTGACTAAGTTAGCATTGATGATAGAATAAATCACTTTCTCATAATTTTTTAATCTTCCTTATTTGAATTTCAATTTTCAATTGGTGGTGCTCAAATTTGATTTCTTGCTTTAATTTGGAATTCTCATTTCAATCACACCATATTTAGTTGTTTACTGTTCTATTTCGCTTTTACTTTCATTTTAATTACACTTTTAGTCCTTACAAAAAATTAGGATTCAATTAGTTCATTAATTTCTCATGGGATCAACATGTCATATACTACGCTACGATCCGTGCACTTGCAAAATATTAAGGTTCTATAAGATTAAAACTTGCTTAATAGAATTTTAAAATAATAGTGTATTAAATTCATTTGATCCTTAAGACTTATTAATGTTGATGCTGAAAAGGGCATTTTTGATCTCCAAGTTAGGATTAGGCTTTCTTGTTGGGTTTGGGTTATAAAATGTGAATAAATTAAGATAATGGATGTAGAGGAACTAGTGGAAGGGAAGTTTAAGCCTAGGAGATCTTAAAATTGAGAAAATCAACTCCTTTAGCTTTCTTTTATCAATGTAATGGTTTCCAGAAGAATCCATGATTCTTGAAATTTTATTAGAATTCCTTTCGCATTGAATGCTTTTGTAGAAAATGGAAGCATTTATGTCACCCTCTTTCAGCGAATTGATTCTTCTTTTTTGTTTTAAGAGGAAGTTATGAGCTTTTGGTGCTGATTAGTAGGTGTTTAGTTTATTTCTCTCCCTTTTCTCAGGTCTTGGTTTCGGGATCGTATCTAGTTCATTTTTACTTTCCTCTAACAATTTGTTTATGTAATTCTTGAAATGAACCTTTTGTAGCTTCTTTAAGTCTTCTCTATTGATTATCTGTTTGGAGACTAGTTTGTATGCTTCATACCCATCAACTTTTGTATTCAACCCTCTTTTGATTATTTCTTCATAGCCTTTTACTTCTTTTAGGAAATTAAAGAACCTGAATAGACTTCTCAATTTCCTTTTATGTTCCTCCATTCTAGTTACTAACGATGAGTGGTATGAAAAATTTAGGTTGTTAAACTAGCTTAAGGAGTTAGGGAACTTATCTGACCACTCTGAGTTTACCAACCCTTTATCTAGTTTCTTTTTTATTTGATACAATCTCTCTTATTTGTAGGACCAGGTAAATAAGCTACCTTTGTGTATGAAGTCAACTAGTCTTAATGAGTTTAGGCAATCCTTGAGTTCTTTTCCCTGCCATACCTGTAGGTCTTTTTGCTTCAAAAGAGTTATATAGTTGAAGCCTCTAGAACAATCCATAGTTCCTTAATACTTTCCCCAAACATTCAATGTCCCTTCATAAAGTCTCTTTCTTTATTCTAATAAATAAATTCTAATTCAACAAATGTGTCTAAATCCAACGAAACTCTTTTGTTTATACCAAACTCATTTCATTTTAAAATTTCTATCTTTCCTTACAAAAATTTATCAAAAATTAAATTTTCTTTTCAAGCAATATCACACAACTCTAAACATCTCTATTACTTTTAAGCCTCTGGTGAAATCCCCAAATCGTAGGCATTTAATCGCCTATTATATTTATTTATTCAACATTTTTAACCCTACCCCCTCATTTTCTTAAATTCCCTAATTTTTGAAAAAGAACTTTAATACTTTCCCTATTATGCAATATATCTTAAAAGTCAATCTTCTACTTAGGATTAGTTTTTCTCCTTATTTTTTTATCTTCCTTTAAATTAATAGGTGGCTACTCTAATATTTTTTATTTCGCTTTACCTTTTTCACTATTATTTGTTATTACTTCTCTGATTTTGTAGGGTAGATGTTGAGTAAGTTTTAATCAATTTAAAACCCTCAAAATACAGCCAGTGCATGGGTCGGGAGTGTAGTATAAGAGGTGTCGATCCCTCAAGAAGTCGGTGAACTAATCAAATTCTAAGTTGTCTAAGGCCTAAAAGATAATTAAAATGAAAAGAAAAACTAAACAAAAAAGTAAATACAAGAATATGGAATGATAAAAAAAAGAATTCCATATTAAGCAAGGAAATTAAATTGAGCACCACCAATTTGACAATTGAAAATCAACCAAAAAGAATTTACCGATTATAAAGGAGGGGGTTTATCCTATCATCAATGTTAATCTAGTCACTTATATGTTAATATGATGTCAGTTTTAGACTATCAAGGGGTGGATTATGCTCTCTCGAGTTATAATCACTAAGCCCTAATTGATGATCCCTAATTAACTCGAGTAATTGAAAATGTAATCTCTAAATTAACGATTAGCCCACAACCTAATTAGTTCTTAAGTGTTTTGATGAACAACCAAGTCCTCATACGGGATCTCTCTTTATACAAATTACTGATTTGATTAACCGCGTGGTTTATCAAGTTACTTAACTCTCATTAATCCAAACCAATCATTTTTTTTAGTTCACCCTCTCATTTTATTACCGAAACATGCAAGCACCGCAATTAATCACAAAACCCAATCAATCAACACAAAAGATAACTAGATTAACATTGAATCAATTCAAAATCCCTAACGAGTTTAGAACATCATCCAATCCAAACTCACTTAGAAAGGATCGGGATGGTGCGGGAATGTAGCAGCTGTAGCAGCCCACTCCTCTCTCTCCTCTTCTTTCTTGAAGGTTTTTCAAATGTAGCAAAATGGAGGCTCTCTTTAGGGTTTCATTATAATGCCTTTTATAGGCTTTTCTAATTTGGGCAACCCTAAGGCTTTTTTCTAGGTCCGAAAGGTCTAAAAAGTTCCTCAAAAACTCAAGTCGGGAAGGTTATGGGTGTATTCTGTCGCGCAGGCCACAATCGTGGCCCATAGTACCACAATCATGTCCCCCTTGTTTGGCTCTCTGTCATAATCATGGCACAACATACCACAATCGTGTCCCTTTGCATTCGATTCTATCACTATCGTGGTTTATTGGCCATGATCATGGCCCTGGTTCCCGGTCCAGCCCTTCCCTAAATCCTCTCCGTTCTTCAATATTTGCCTTGAAACACTAACAAACCCATCAAGGCACTGCAAATATATAAAATTGAAGCTCAAAAGCATACTATAACCCACAAAATGCTTAAAACACAAATATCTATTATCTAACACAATTTTAACCTAAACACGCACTAAACAATCAAATTAACAACTAAACAAAAACTAAGCTACGCATAAAAATACTATGCAATCTACAACTATCAACATCTCCATACTTAAATGTTTGCTTGTCCTCAAGCAATCAAAATAACAAACAAAACAAAATAAGCCAAGCGAAACAAGTAAACACAACACACACAAAAATGCAATCATGAGGCAATGGCATCAAACTTCACGAAACGAAATTAACTCTAAACATAATCCTTCAAGTTGTTCTAACTTATTAGCCTGTAAAATATGTGTCTAAGTACTCTAGACTAAATATACATATTAATCAAGACCTAGATGTCAAGTTTGCTTGCCCCTATCATTTGTACACACATTGATAATTATTTGGTCAATCAAACTTGTAACTATTCCTAAATTAGTTTCCATGAAAAGTCAAGCTACTCACAAGTTTGGTAGGTTTTTATTTGAAAAACGTTATTTTTGTTACTTTTTATGGACATGAACCTAGCCTTTTTATGCGGAGGCAAACATTTGTGATGAATGTCGATCCGATGACTCAACTAAGTCATGTTTTTATTAGACAGCTTGGTTAAAATGTCATTATAGCCTTTTGACACAGAGAAAAACATTTATGATAAATGTTGATCCAGTTACTCAGTACATCACATTCTCAACTAGCTACTAGCTTTATTCATAGCCTGAAGGCTAGCGGAATAATTATTTAATTAAAATTTATACTTTTTTAAAAACACATTTTTAACAGATTACCTACCTTGTTGTTTTTGCTAGTCATTCTCATGAAAATATACTAGCAATGCTACTTATTTGATTGACCTAAAATTATACATGAATATGAAAAATTCCTAGGGTGAATAAACTAATACCATATCCTAATTGAAGTGCATATTTAGTTAAAGTAACCTAGGTCACTAATTTGCAAGCTAATAAATCTTTGCAACCTAAAAAACTATTTTCAAAGTTAGATCTATCCCGTTAAGTCCTTACCATTGACACATTCACACAAATCACATCATGCACCCTAAACAAACTATCATACAATATGAAAAATTCACATTCAAAATAAAAACATACAAGCACATAACCCTTTCACAGTTAACATAAAAATAACAATGTCCACATCTCCCCACACTTGAACAACACATTGTCTTCAATATAAAGAGAACACGTAAGAAGAGTCAACATATAAGGTGGGAATAAAACAATATAATAAGAAAACATAAAAATAAAATAAGGGGACAAGGCATTAAATCATAAGAACCCGTCATGGTGATTGAGGTGGTGATGATGTTAATGTCTGAGACCAAATGCACTTGACACCCGAGATTGTTGTCCTTTCTTATAATTGTTTTAAAAAGAGAGAGAGAGTTAGCAATCCAAACCATTTCAAATCATTAAAAACTTATTTTTGGAATTTAAAACAATTCTAACTATGCAACAATTTAAATCTAACTACTAAACGTGCTAATTTAAGGTCATTAGCTTAACTTTGCATCCTTGGAAGCTCAACCTAGATCAATTATGAATGGATTGTTTCCACCCTTCTCGTTCAACATCAATTTTGTGGCCTATGAGTAAGCTACAAATTGTAAGATATTGAAAATGACATAATCTATCAAATTAAGGAAACCTAATAAGCTTAGTATCCTTTTCATTGACAAACTGTCAACAAAATAGGGAATAACAAAACTCCCTAAATCTTTTGTTGAATCCAGCAATTTGTCTTATAAGAGGGTGAGTTGTTCGTATCCTTCCTCAGTCACCCCCTTCTCCTCTTCTTCTTGCACTTCATAAACAGAGACTCCGTGTCTTCTTCAACCTCTATGTCCTATATCCTCTGTTCTTCTTCGTCTTGTTCTTTTAAAGATTTGAACACATCAATTTCCATGAATGATATGTTCAATGGGTAAGGTGGGGGAGGAACATAGGGGGTCCTCATTCTTTTCTTCATTCTTTTTTTGCTTCTCTTAGTCTTCTACAGAGTGGGTTTTAACTGGTCTATCTGTTAATTCTCCTAACTCTTTCCCACTCCCAAGTGTGTTAGTCTTACATTTCTCTTTTGAATTTACTTTTATGTTGTATATAAAGTTTTCCACACTTTGCTTACAAAATTCCCTAGAAAGTTAGCCCATTTAAACCTCTAGGTTGTGAATAGAAGAGGCATGATCTTCCATTACTTGCTCAAACTTCTCTTCCAATCTCTTCTGGGCCTCTTCCATGTTCATGAGCTTATCCATGATCTTGACTAATTTAGAATCCTATAAACTGGACTCATCTGGTTGAAATCCTGATAGGTCATGATGTCCCAAGTGAGTCCTTACATTGTTAGACCAACAGAAATCTAGGTGGTTTTGCCACCCCAAATTGTATATGTTCCAATAAGAATGATGACTTCCCCAACCAAATTTTTCCTCATTGAAGTCCACAAGGGCATTCGTTTGATCCCTATAATGTATTTCCTCCATTATTTAACCTTTTGGACTCCTCACAGTTGCCTAGTGATGTCCAAATTGATGTGTCGTCTACCTTGTGCCTAAAATTCCTTCTTTTTTTTCTTTTTTAAATATATATTTCTTGTGATTGGGTACTAAAATCACAAGAAAAGGTAATAACTCCTTAGACTAAAAGAATTAAACTAATCCTACAACTCCCCAGCAACGGAGCCAAAAACTTATTCGAGGGTCTCGAGTCTTACAATTTATAGCCTTCAATTACCGCAAGAGCATGGGGTTATGAATTGTAATAAGTGAAGGGTCAATCCTATTTGGAGGGTGAACTAATCTATCCTAGATTATCTAAGGCTAGGAAATTAATAAAATGAAAATATAAAATAAAACAAAAATGCACAGAAAAGTAAATATGGGAATTTGATTAGCAGGAATTTAATTTGGGAAATTAAGACACAAATAAAGGAAATTGAGCAACACACAAGTCACAATGAAAATCACTCAAGAGAAATTACCAAATTATAAGAGAGGGCATTTTCTTATCATTAATGCTAATATTGCCATTTATATGTTATTGTAGTATCAGTTCTAGACTATCAAAGGGCTAATTACTCTCTCTCAAGTTATCATTGTTAAACCCTAAATCATAAAACCTAATTGAATTATGGAGTTTGCAATCTCTCAATTAACAAAAGACCAAAACTTCTAATTAGATCTTAAGCCCTCTAATAAACTACCGGGAATTACACGGGATATCTCTCTGCACAAAACCCAATAAGATTAATCACGTGATCTATTAAATCACCTAACTCTTTTTAATCCAATCCAATCATTTTTATTCGGTTCACCCTCTCAGTTTATTATCGAAATATGCAAATACTGCAATTAATCACAACACCCAATCAATAAAACACAAAAATGACTATATTAGCATTAAATCAAGGTAAATCCTAAAGGAAGAGTTAGAACATCATCAACAATCCAAAATCCATCATCATACAATCCATTTCAATCTTATACATTAAATGAATAAAAATGAAAATGGAAAGGGGAAAGAACTTGGATCGGATAATCCAAGAAGGCAGCAGCGTCGGAAGACTCACTTCTTCTTCCTCTTCTTCCTATTCTTCTTCTCTCTCTCTCTTCTTTCTCTATCTTTGAATCGCAAGTGTAATATAAGAGGTGTCGATCCCTCGAGGAGTTGGTGAACTAATTGAATTCTAAGTTGTCTAAAGCCTAAAGGATAATTAAAATGAAAAGAAAAACTAAACAGAAAAGTAAATGCGAGGATATGGAAGTAAATACGAGAATATGGAATGATAGAAACAAGAAATCTATATTAAGCAAGGAAATTAAATTGAGCACCATCAATTTGACAATTGAAAATCAATCAAGAAGAATTGATCGATTATAAAAGAGGGGAATTTATCAATTATGAAGGGCAGGGATTTATCCTATCATCAATGCTAATCTAGTCACTTACATGTTAATATGGTGTCAGTTATAGACTATCGAGGGGTGGATTACTTTCTCTCAAGTTATAATCACTAAGTCCTAGTTAATAATCCCTAATTATATCGAGTAACTGAAAATGTAATCTCTCAATTAACGATTAGCTCACAACTTAATTAGTTCTTAATTGTTCTAATGGATAACCGGGTCCTCACATGGGATCTCTCTCCGTACAAATTACTGATTTAGTTAATCATGTAATCTATTAAGTCACTTAATTCTCATTAATCCAGCCCAATCATTTTTATTCGGTTCATCCTCTCAGTTTATTATCAAAACATACAAACACTGCAATTAATCACAACACCCAATCAATCAACATAAAAGATAACTAGATTAACATTGAATCAACTCAAAACACATCATCGTCATCATATTCTTCGCATACATTTAAAGAAAAGAATAATAAGATGAAATGGAAACGTCTCTTAGAAAGGATCGGGATAGCTCAGGAATGTAACAGCTGCAGTAGCACACTCCTCTCTCTCTCCTCTTCTTCCTCTTCTCTCTTCTTTCTTGAAGTTTTTTTAATGTAACAAAATGGACGCTCTCCTTAAGGTTTCATCATAATGCCTTTTATAGGCTTTTCTAATTTGGGCAACCCTAGGGATTTTTTGGGGTTCGAAAGGTCCAAAAAGTCCCCCAAAAATTCAAGTCGAGAATATTATGGGCATGTTTTATCGCACAGACCATGATCGTGGCCCATAGTGCCACAATCATGTCCCCCTTGATTAGTTCTCTGTCACAATCATGGCACAACATGCTATGATTGCGGCCCATTGCATCTAGATCTATCACGATCTTGGCTTATTGACCATGATCGTGGCCCTGGTTTCAGGTTTGGCCCTCATTCGAATCTTCTCCGTTCTTCAATACTTGTCCTGAAACACTAGCAAACTCATCAAGACACCTAAAATATATAAAATTGTAGCTCAAAAGCATACTTTAACCCACAAAATACTTAAAATATAAATATCTACTAACTAACATAATTCTAACCTAAACATGCACTAAACAATCAAATTAACAACTAAATACAAACTAAACTACCCACGAAAACACGATGCAATCTACAACTATCAATAGACGAGGTAATTAAAAAAGGGTAAAGTCTATGAAAGGTTATATAACTACCTTTTGGACATAAGTGAGCACTCACGTCATATATTTATATCTATTTATGTTCTCTATGTTGTTTTGGCACTAAAATCCCATTAATGATTGCCTTGGTAGCATTGAGATTAGGATGGTGCCCAATAAGTTTGCCTGTCTATAAGGATTATCACTTTTAGGATTAAAACTTTGAGAAGATGGGAGAAATAATCTAAAAAAATCATTTATTTCGCACTCATCAATTCTTTGGGTGGTTCACCCTGATCACAGATTTATATATGATAAGTTTTAATATTTTTAACCTCGATAATACTACAAGCGCACGGGTCGTTCGCATAATACCTAAGGTATTGATCCCACAAGGAGGAGTAACTTAATCCTAAAATCTAAGGCTTAACTCAATTTCACAATAATTTAAAATAACAAATTAACGCAGAAAATTAATCAATCAATAATCAATCTCAAGAATTAAATTCATAAATTAGAAACAAGATAACAATTTGCACAACCCAATCAAGGATCAACCTAGGAACTACCAATTGAGAGAAAGAGGGTTTTAATCCAACCTTAATGGAAACTCAATTGATTATGAAATTACCGAATTACTAGGTCTAGATGATCCTAGGGTGGATTACTCTCTCTCGAGTTATAATCTTTAACCCTAATTACATTATGGAACTGTAATCTCTCGATTCCCAATTGATCCAAAACCTAAATTAGTTCTGAAATTCTCCAATAACCTACCGAAAACCTATACACGATCTCTCGTTACACAAGTTTATCGGTTTGATTCAATTCTTAATCTATCAAACTACCTAACTCTCGTTAGCCCAATTTGATGATTTTCACTCGGTTCACCCTCTTATTTTATTACCGAATTATTAAGAATAGAAATTGAATCACAATAACTCAATAAAAATATGAACAATCAACTTTCATTAATATCAAAGACAAAATCCCAAAGGTGAGTATAGACATAACTCAACATTCAATAAATCCTATTCTCAACAATTATCTCAATTCTATACATCAATAAAATTAAAAATAAATTGAAAAATACGATTAGAACGGAATGGAGGAGGCAGCAATGGCAGAAAACCTCCTGTTTTGAGAAGTACTTCTCGTGACTTCTTCTCCATGTCTCTCTTCCTTCGATCCTTTCTCAATCTCTCGATAAAGCTCTCTCTAGGGTTCGGGATTTGGCTAATGCAAAAAAGCTCTTCTCTTCTATTCTTTATGTTCCTTAAATACCTTGGCAGCCCTAGGGTTTGTCCGGGGTCGAAACGGTCTGAAAAGTTCTTCGAAACTTGACGTTTTTACTTATTTTCGCATCTGCCCGATGTAGGCCACGATCATGCCCCCTGCCTGCCACGATCGTGGCCAACATCTACCCCTTTTTGTCATGAGCATAGCTCAAGTGCCACGATCATGGCCTAGATTAGACCTCTCTGTCACGATCGTGGCCAAAGTGTCACGATCGTGGCCTGGGGCATGGTGGCTCATATCTCTCTGTCACAATCCTGGCCTATTGTTTCACGATCGTGGGCCCTGGTTTTAGCCCTAAAGTCTCCGAAGCTTCTCCGTTCTTCACCGTTGACCCTGAAACACTAACAAACACGTCAAGGTACCTCAAAAACATAACATTTAAGCTCAAAGACTCATATTAACCCACAAAAACACTTAAACACATAAACTAACACAATTAAAACCTAAATACACACTAAACACTCAAATTAACACTTAACACATAACAAATTTCCTAAAACATGATGCAAATCACAACTATCACACCCAATCTTTAGTAACCCTTAAACTCAGTATACTAGTTAGCTTAGAGCTCACCCATATATCAATCTTTATGAGTTGTCAAAATTTAGTATGAACATCAAAGGGAATCAACTTATCTTTCTTAAACTTTACTCCTTTTTTATGTCATACATGATTTGAATAAATTGGGAGATAATTGTCTTTTGGATTTTCTTTTAATTCATGCAACCTTATTGGCATCGAATGATTATTGCATTTTAAAATTGGCTTTTAAGCAAAATGTATCATTTCAAAAAAAATTTATTCATTTTTACTTTCAAAATTCTTATTTTTAAAAAAATCTTATATTTTGGGGATTTAAATTTCATTTCATTATTTTTTCTTTATATGTACATATATCGTCTAATTTCTTTTAAGTTTTGGTTATAGAAAAATAAATCAGTCATTATATAAAATAAAATGGAATCACTATTCGTTAAAGGCTTGAGAGGAGAGAAAACATGGGAGCAAAAAATGATATTCCTTTCTAAAATGTTTAGAATATGTTAAATGAGCTTAATTTTGGATAAGCGGATTTTACATTGCTAGAGCATACATGGTAAAAAGAAAGTAAAGTAATGTTCAAATTTTGAAATCATATTATACAAAATTATCATAAGAGGATCAAAATTGCTTTAATGAGAAGTTTGGGAGAATTATGGATTTGTTGGCTATTAAGGGATAATGGACAATTATAAATCTTCGGGTCAATTTCTTTAACCCAAACTTAGAATTTTTAGCTTAAGATATAATGACCTTATGTCATGATGGAAGAATATCAAAAACTTTTTTAAATACCTTATAAAGAGATTGCGCATATATACCTTTACGCTTTGTCAAAAAATGTGAAACGTATATTAAGGGTATTAATACATGAACAAGGTGAACATCATAAGGAAGTTAGAACCAGTGGTTAATCATGATTAGTGATTCACATTTATATAGATAAATAATAGGAAAACTCTACCAATTGTTATAAACTACGAGCATTAGCATTAGGAGTGCTCAAGTTGATTTTGTTCCCATCATTTCTATCTTTTGTCAACGAAAGAATATTTGAGTTGCTAGATAAATTTTTGGGTTAATTACCAAAAAAGCCTAAACTTTTGTCAATTTTTCAATTATAGCCCGAACTTTAAAAAGTAGCAATAAAATGCTCAAACTTTCAATTTTTTCCAATTCTAGCCTAAACTTCAAAAGGTGGCAATAAAATGCCCAAACTTTCAATTTTCTTCAATTCTAGCCCGACGTTATATGTTGTTCTCTTAAAGCCCTCAATCATTTGTTTTCTGTTTTTTCTTCTGACATCCCAAACTACTCTCGCATTACAGCATATTGCACTAGTAAGATCTTTGTTTTTAGTTCATTCTCTTGATGCCCTTACTGTAAGGACGTCAGGAGTGCGTAATATGAAAATCGAAGTGTGAGGGCCTCGAGAGAACAAAATGAAAACGAAAGAAAAAATTAAAATTAAAGCATAAGGTTGTCGAGGCTATGTAATCTGATTTAGGTCATTTTTAAACAACGATGTTGTTTTAATTATGTGTTTAAATGATGTCGTTTCATTAATCTTCATTTGTTGGGTTAATTTTGATTGACGTATATTAATAGTTAAGGTTTTCTGAAACACACAGCAAGTCACGTCAACAAACTTATCAGAAACACTAACGTCAGGCTAGAATTGAAAATTTTGAAAGTTTGAGCATTTTATTGCTACTTTTTGAAGTTCGGGCTATAATTGAAAATTTTTGAAAGTTTGGGCATTTTATTGCTACTTTTTAAAGTTTGGGCTATAATTGAAAATTTGACAAAAGTTTGGGCTTTTTTTAGTAATTAACCCTAAATTTTTCTTATATTTTATTTCAAGGATAGTTAGGAATTGTCTTAGGCTTCTCAATATCCCCTTACTTAAAACCATAAAGTGAATTACTTGAGTAAATTATTTACTCTCCTTTTAATAAGTTTCTTTGACTTAACGTAATGTTAGGTTCAATCCTTTAGCTATGGTAGCTTCCTTATCTTACCAATAAGCCTTTGACTAATATCCTATTTATTGGTTTAGGCATCCCTGAAAATCCTATAGTTTCATTTTGTCCCTAACAGCTTAAGGTCTTCCTTTATAGGACATTTGATCTTGTAGCCTAATCAATGATATTTTCCCATAGATAGAAGTCTCATCATAGGTTGTAAAGGACTGATATCTGATTCTAAATTTTAGAGGAGAAACTACATTTGAAAAATAAATCATCTATAGCTTCATCCTTGTCTTTACAGATCACATAGGGTCTACCTAAGGGAATTCGAGAGCATCTTTTGTACATAATCTATAATTTATTGCAAACTAAAGGATGAATGATGTGATAGGGATTAATTTTTTTTCTAAACCAACTTATTCCGTAAGACCTTTCCTTATGATCCCATTAATAACTCCTTATAAGACTAGTTTGAGAATAGTGTCCTCTTTGAAGCGGCTAAGGGAATATGTAGGAGGTTTTCTAGTACTAGTCCAGAACCCCTTGAAACTTGAATTAGCTAGGTCGAGATATCCTCTTATATGAGATATCCTCTTATATGATTGCCTCAACCTTAGTGCTGATAAGAGTACATACTTTGAGTGAATCAAAATCTTAAAGTTTATATAAAAGACCTAAATTGTTCTAATTGACAAACCAATGGGAAGTATCATTACCATTCCCAATTTTATATTTGAATTGTATCTCTCCAAGTCTTTTATCAGTAAAATCTATCTAAGGGTTTATGAGGTATTTGCTTTTTTTACTATACACATCTCTCAACTTTTAAGAACTGTGTATGAAGCCATTCAACCCAAGGTGACTCCTTAACCATTCAAATCTTTCGTAGGCTTTTCAATAGGAATACATATCTCAAGGTCCTAATAAAGTTAATCTTAAGACCCTAACCCTCTTTGGCTAAATAGAGTTTAATCCATTTAACTATAGTCATCTTACATTTCTCCTAGAGCTCTAACCATGGGAATTTCCTGATTAACTTTTTAATACACCTTATTTTCTCCTCTGGGATGGCAATGTAAGGAACCAATAAATATGAAGACTACTCAAAATGGAGCTAATGAGTTTTAGTTTGCCCCTATAGGAAAAGGCCCTATTGCATCAACTTCCTAGGCTTTCCTGAATAGATTTATGAGAGGTATGCAATCAGAGAATGACATATACAAAAGGATGTATCTCAACATTGTAGTGATAGTGATAGTAATCCCTAATTATTTAAAAGGAAGATGTTTGTGCTTAAAACCTTTAGTAATTTATAAGAGCTTCTCTGTTGCTCTAGTTCCTGTTGATATATGAAAGTTACCTTTAAAAGGATTGTATCTCAACATTGAAATGTCTGAAATGATCCAAGGATTTGGTAAGAACCTCCATTGATTCCTTTGTAGCCCCATATAGTAATAGAATATCATATACAAAAGAAAGGTTTAAAATGCCAATTCTGTTACATATATAATGATATTTAAAATTGGATTCCTTGAAACCAATGAGTCTACTGAGGACCTTTGTACTGATGGAGAATAGGTAAAGGAATAAAGGGTCTCCCTGCTTAAGTCCCTTAGGGAAATTAGGTTTGGTATCTTAGGGATTAAACACATAAAGAATTTGTTAAGTTCCTTTAATAACTTTCCTCTTCCAAACAATTCATGGATAGTGATAAAAAGCATTTCACTTGATATATCCTAAGTAGTCTAAAAGAATCTCAAATTGAATCTACAAGGTCTAGGATCTTTTTCAAGTTTCATGTTAAAGAGGGCTTCCTTTATTTCATTTATAGTAACCTCTTTATTGAGGAAGTCAATTTGATCCCTTGAGATGGTTTATACTAAACAACTTCTATCCTCTATACATAATGGACTTACAACATCATTAGTTGTAACACCCCATTCCCGCTGGACCCGAACCTGATACCGATGGTGATATCCGAATCCGTGCCCCTCGAGGGTGGCGT